>BRZM01000099.1:32981-466477 GCA_033238685.1 Lates japonicus | reverse complement strand
ACCAGGGAGAAAATCTGTCAAACGACCACGAATTACAGCTGTCACAGATGATGAACTCAAAAGACGGTCTGAAAAATACAGTCAGAGAAAATGATTCTGAGAGAGGAATGACAAACAGAGAGGGACCCTACTCGCTTCAACTCAGCTGGCTATATGGTGGCTACACCCACTGAGAAAGTGATCTGCCCACAGACGCCCGACTGAACAGAAGTTTTGGTGAGTAGCCAAACACTGCTACGCTGTCAAAAAATGTGATTATTTTAGGACATAGCGTGACACAATCAGTTTTTTCAGCGAATGCCCCACAATTACATGTTTACACTGAAGTGTCAAAGCCTTCTATTGGCACTAGAGAATGAACATTTTGCATTTAGTAATTCTGTGAATGCCTATGTGTGAACTGAGAGTTAACATTAAACTACTACTACTATTAAGGAAGGTTTGATAAACACTTGAATCAACCTTGTCAGGAGGTCAGCAACTGCTGTACTTTAATTTCCCTGATGGTATAAATGTAAGTAAGTCCTTCAGGAGTCTTCTCTCCACGTGGCAGGAAGAAAAGAGACCTGACTCATCACATCAAGTCTGTAATTCTTCAGAAAAACTCTCAATATTCAAGGTGACCACTGTTCATTTCCCATTTCAACCCAACAGTGATATTTATGCTCCTATGGATTGAAACAGAGGGTAAGGACAAACATTTTAAGTTGGAGGACTTGTTGGGAGAGACAGCTAGGAGCATTGCAGCCATTCGCCAAGGACCATAATGCATAATGTAAAAACTAAAGGAAGAAAACAGTAAAGACACAGAAGTCTTTGCTATGAGAGATCCAGCGGCCACCTGCCCACCTGCAGGAGAGCCAACTTTCAATGCAACAGCAACATCACCAGAGGAAAGGGTTGTCCTGAGTGCTTTTGCTAACATAATCCTTCTTTTCTTGAACTGGTTCAGGTAAGCATACAGTCATTTCTAGCTTAACAATGTCACCATGACCGTCCTGCCTTCCTGAAGGTGGTCAGAAGATCCGGCAGTGTCAAAGGGATATCAGTAATTAATCTATGATTGATCAATATACAACAATGTACTCCATCACCCCAAAATTCATAAACCTGCAGTATTTTTGGCATCCCATCTGTGGGGATGTTTTCAGCAGAGCCACTTAAGGCCAGTTTTCAGAAGGTTGTAATAACTGCGCCAAACATACCATGAGAGATCATGATGAAAGTCTCAGATGCAGACACAGTGTGAATAGCTTTATATAAGAAATGGTAGAGTAAAAAGTATTCCTTAGCTTGATATTTTGGAAGTCTGAGTTCACCCAAACTGAGGTAAACACCTGTCACAAAGCTTCCATCTAATGGTACACTACAACTCCATCCTTTCCTAAAATGATACAGTTACAGTGACGCCACAGATAGATAAAACCTTTAATTTACTACATCAAATATGCTTATGAAGAGGACAGAACTTTCTGCAGATACAAAAATGGATTGCCACTAAAGTTAAACAAAAAAAAATGTAAAAATTTGTTTGACAGTTTCTATTTCAGAGCTGATAAATTGCTGTGCCAGCCGGGCAACAGCTGAAATTACTCACTGCAATTGGCCATACTAGACCAACAAATTCCTGGTCACCAAAGTCTGTATACCATCTTTCCATTTTCTGCTTCTTATCGTGGGTCAGGTTGCACTGGCAGCAGGCTAAGCAACAGTTCATATGCGCCCTCTCCCAAGCTATGTCCTCTAGCTCTTTCTGGGATATTCTGAGGCGTTCCCAGGCCAGACGGGATGTGTAATCCCTCTAGCGTGTTCTGGGTCTGCCCCATGGTCTCCTCCCAGTTGGACAGTCCTGGAACACTGCCAGAGGCGGGCATCTAGGAAGCATCCTAATCAGATACCTGAACCACATCAACTGACTTCTTCTAACGTGAAAGAGCAGCAGTTCTACTCTGATCTCCTTCCTGGATGTCTGAGCTTCTCCTCCCCCCATCCCTCAGAACTTTGTCCTCAAGCTCAGCGAGCTCTTCACCAGAGCAGACTTTTCCCGTCACTTTTTTCTCTCCATCACATTGATTTTACACTTGCTTTCAATGCACACTTACAAGGCATATGTTCCTGTCTTCACATTTGACATCATCATCTATGGCAACAGCTGTCTGAAGCATATGTAGAATTTGAGGGCTTTTATTGAGCCCTTGTGACAGGCAGTGCTTATGGCCAACCCAAGAAAGTGTGAAGTTAGACAGACTGAGTTACTACATATAGTAGTACAACAATTTGGGCTGATGGGCACATTTTGATCACGCAGGTGCTAATATATAAATAAAATATAAAGACCTCTCCACTTTTATCCCAATACTTAATTGTGTTGTAGATTTACTGTTAAATTGGCAAAAAATTGGCAATTTTATTCACTAATCTACACTAAATGATCCACAATGACAAAGTGAAAACGTGCCTTAGGAAAGTTTTGCAAAATCGAAAACTCACAATTACAAAAGTACTGAGACCCTTTGCAGTGGCACTCCACATGTGGTCAGGAGCAGAGATGTGTTTAGAACTTGACTGGAGTCCACCTTTGGCAAGCTGAATTGATTGGACATAGTTTAGAAAGGGCACATACTTGTGTCAGACAAAAAGCAAGCCATCAAGTCCAAGGAACTCTCTGTAGACCTCAGCGATAAAATTGTGCTGAGGAAAAGATCAGGACAAGGGTATAAAATCATTTCTAAAGCTGCGAGTGTTCCCAGGAGCACAGAGGCCTCAATAATTGTGAAATGGAATAGGTTTGGAACAGCCAGGACTGTCCTTAAGCAGCCCAGCCAAAGCCCTGACTTGAAGGTACAATATGCAGGATTTGTCAGAAACAAACCATTCAGCCGAAGACAGGGAGCAGCGTTAACGAGAACTAACCAGTAAATCAAAGAAATAAGAACCTATTTTCTGATTGTTTCACAGTGGTTACATTTTAAGGTACATGTAAACATGACCACACCTCCACAATTTTTATATGACTCTATACATAGTTTTTTAGGGAAATCCTGCATATTATACCTTAATACCCCGATTGAGAAAACTTGCTGTTGTGATCAGGTGCTGTATAAATAAACTCGACTTGACCCATACAACACTTGTGGAGAGACCTAAAGATGGCAGTTCACAGATGCTTCCCATCCAATCTGAGGGAGTTTGAGAGGATCTACTGGGTAGAATGGGATAAACTGCCCAAATCCAGGTGTGAACAGCTTGTAGGGATTTACCCAAGAAGACTTGAAGTTGCAGTTGCTGCCAAAGGTGCTTCTACAAAGTACTGAATTAAGGGTCTGTTGGTTTTCATTTTTTTTAAATAAATTTGTAAAATGTATTTTTTTTAAAATCTTTTCAATTATGGGTTATTGAGTGTGGACTGATGGGCAAAATGGTAATGTTATCAGTTTAATATTAAATCAGAATGAAGCATGTAAAAAGTGAGGAGGTCAAGCAACAGCTAAGCAACAAATAGGAGAACTTTATTGAAGACATTGACTAACTGTACTAAAGTATATATCTCATGTCTGGTCCACAGCATGGTGTAGTTCATTCAGACAGCTGAGATACTGAAAAATCTCCTTTGTAAAGCGCTGCCCTGACTTTTCTCATCCTTTTTTCCCCCCTGAATGCTTGGGCCTTGTCTTGTCCTATAATTTAGGAGATATTCTGTTTTTAATATACAATAGCTGCAATCACTCACAGTGTGAAGTTAAGCACAACTAAGATCTGTCCTGCCATCAGCTGGACAGTTGTCATGTTCTGCTTCTTGCTCTTGGGAACCAGTTAATCCTCTAATATAATTTCACCCCTCTGAGATTAGCAGCTGATATCTGACTTTACATCTGTTAAATTTTAAAGTGAAGTAAACTAGCACAAACACAAATGGTGGTTTCTAACTTTCTGAAAAGAGGTCAATAGCCAAAATTGGGCAGTGGGAGAATGTGAGAGGAGAGCAGTGTTTGAGGTGGGGAAGTTCCCAAATCTGAATGGCATATTTGGAGAAGCAGAAATAAAGTGATTGAAGTATTTCCCTTTTTGGGGGGTGGGGGGTGGGAGGGCTGTATTTGGATACAAAGATAGCATGTCTATAATCATGAAGAAAACAAATTCATCTGAAAATAACTTGACTGGCTTTTCTCACTTAACTCAAAGGAGAGGAAGGTGAGTTTTGTTTGAGCTCCATGTCTACCTGTCACATGCAAGGAGATGTGAGAAAGAGACACAGAGAGACAGAGACAGAGTTGTTTATTTGTATTCTCTCTGTTTGCTCCCCAAATAGTCTTTGTTACTGTTTGTCCTTGTCTGCCTGATCTGCTGGTACACACTGCAATGAGAAGTTGACTTGAGTGCCCGTCCTCGGGGACACACTATGAAATAGGCCAGTGCCATTTGATTAGCACTCTTTAAATTTTCTTCCCAGTTCATAACCGTCCTGTGTGTTGTGTCTCCATCAGGACCCACAGCTACGGTGGCCCGGCAGGTGTATCTCATTTTATCTGAGGCTTCAGCTGTCCAAATGAAACAAGTCGAGTCTTTTTAGTATAAACTTCCCTCCATATTGTACTATACTAAAGACTGTAACTTTGGAAGCTACCCGCTGATTTAAACAGACTCCGAAATTTGAGGTGCCTATGAAAAAAATATAAAGCTCTTAGCAAAAAGCTCTCTGTGTCAGTGAAGACAGTCTCTAACTTTTAGAACATCATTTTCACTTAAACTGTCAAGCTGCGCAAGGTGCCTGGCTTCAGTCTCGAATCATGAGACAGAAACACCTGTTTAACATCAGTCAAGGTTTTTTTTTTTTTTTTTTCCTGCACCACCCAAAAATTATCATCAAGAGAATTGCTGCTTTGGCTAACTGCAGACTACACACTCTATAGAGCAATCACCTCAAGTAATTCTGAAGAAAAAGTGAGTGAACTGAGTCTGATAGAAATGTAATAGAAAACAGAATCCTAAATTGTAAGGAGTCCTACATTTTTCATTACTGAAAAGTGACACTCTATCAATATAGCGATATCTGTATGTTTCAGTTTGGGTTTCAACTCTGAGAAGGAGTGGTATGAAATCTGTTTATCAGGCCATAGGGGTTTCCCCCTTTAACGAAAACTGGAGGCAGCTTGCAAATGTTCAGTTCCTATCAGAAAAAATGGATTTGTTTATTCAGTTACATTCCCAACACAGAGTAGTTCAGAGAGCCAATAAAAGAGATTTTTATAAACTCATTATCAAATATCAGTGAATTATTGATTTTGGCAACTAAACATTTGGGACCTCTGTCTGTCCTTGATCCGCCAACTGTAATTTGGGGATCATACGTTGTTGATTGTTACAGAAAATGCACATTGACAAAGAAGCCATTATCAGGGAAAAATGTTGATCCCTGCAGCACATGAAACAACAAGAGATGTCACTAAAAATGATATATAAAATATATATATATATAAAATATAAAATCCACTAAATTTTAAAAGGAGATTTGCAGGATTCTGTGACTTTACTGTTGGGAATCCTATTGTTACAGTTCACTTCGGCTTCACTTTACTGTCAAGTAAATTGATCCTCTGTCAGGGAAAATTCCAGAGGAGTATCTCCACTGTCACTGAGCTATCGAGGCACTGTGCTCAGCTTGACATCCCTTTATGTGGGAGTGCTTGAACTGTGTCTGGGAAGACTGAAATAGAGAAGATATTGGAAGGAGCTTTATTGTAGGTCAGCCTTGAAGATGATGCCATGTGTGAAGATCAGTGATGCAAAAACTCATGAAGAGGTAGATGGAAAGAGGCTGCTTGTGGTCCCCAAGGACAAAGACACATGGCCTCTCATTGCCATGTGTCAGACCTGGCTCTCACCTGCAGTGTGCACATGGCAGCAGCAGCAGTGTGAGAGGATGTGTGTGTATGTGTGTGTGTGTGTGTGTATGTGTGTGTCAGAGTTGGCAACACTGCATGCAGAAGAAATTATGTTATATAGGAAAATCACTTTAAGACTGAAAAACGAGAACAAGACATGTTCAACAAAAGCCTGTTTACTGTAAAGCTCCTGTTTCAAAAATGGTCAGTGATGAGATTTCGCTCCTAACCCCATAACTCACTTTAGAACCAAAACTGGCAAGAAGTTTTTTCCCCCTTTTGTATGACTGTGCAGAGAAGACAGCCTCTATGTCAAGACAGCACACTGTTTTGAGTTTTACAAACCCTGTGTTGAGCTATCAAAACAGACGTATTTAAACACATTTATTCCTGCTTTAATCAGACTGTAGCAATACCATCCCTATCTTGATGATGTGCTCTTGGAAAAACACCAATAAGAATCCCAGTTCAACATAAACAGGAAAAATAGTTTTGTTTTGTTTTTTAAATCAACTTCATTGCACATGTAGGTCTAAAAAATAGAGCTGTATCCCGTTTTGCATGTACCAATAAAAATAAATCCTTGGTCCACATTTTGACAAAGTGGGAAATGTGTTTACCATTAAGTGTTTACAATTTTGCCAATAATGTGCACTTCACTCTGTTTTACATTCAAGGAAACGACACGCTCACTTGTTGAATGTAGAAGAAATGTAAGTTCTCTGGATAAATTCTGAGAAATGCTTTGTGAAACATTGGTATTTTTCCAATGTAACCGAATCATGGAGAATCAAGCTGAATTGAAATTAAGCGATTTTGGACTTTGTGAATCAAAAATCATCAGCTCATTTGGTTTGACTGTTCACACTTCTCTGGTGTGTAGCCTGCTGACATGTAAAGCGTCTGCAGGAGGACATTTAAGGCTTGACATTGAACAGAGATGCCACACATTCTCGCCTTTCTTATGTGCATACCTCTGATACATAACAGCAACAGCAACAATTCTTGGCGTAACCTCTAGACACCAAGCCAGTTAGATTTGTCTGATTAACAGTCTCACCTGCTTTTCAGTTGACGTAGTATTCTGAATACCAGATGCTGAGTGGTCATTAGATTGAATTATTTCTTTAGATTCAACGCACTCCATAGAGTTAGAAATGAACCCATTCCAGTTCAAAAATGACATAGTACATACCAGTGTGCACCGGTGGCTCACCTGGTTAAGTGCATGCCACAGCTGCATGTCATCCTCTTTTCTTTCTCTCCCCTGACTCTCCTGTCTGTCTCCACTATCATCATAGTCAAATAGATGTGTTTATTGCTTTATAGATAAAATAGATAAAAAATGTAAAAACCTACAGTACCTGCTCTTGTTGCTATATATTAAATAATGACTGGTGGAAACTACAATGAACAGTATACATCTGTGTGATTTTTATTCCAAATACAAGACTGGCTCCTACTCTCAACTCTTGCCAGACAAAAATAATCATTTTTCTTTTTACGAGGAAGAGACTGTGTCTGTCTGATTTCATTTAAAAAGATCTTAAATGTGATTATCAGAAAAAAAAAAAAGAGATACAGTGCACACTTTACCTCAGAGGTCTGACAACTGTCATTTTTCTAAAGGCTGCTATCAGAGGCGAGAGGCAGTGCAGTCGTAGGTGTGTGACTGTTTGAGCCTGGAGGATCAGGTTTCAGCCCTGATAATGAAACTTTGATCGGTAAACAATGAGGACGCTGCCTTCAGGTTGAAGGAAAATGAAACTGCAAAATTACAAATTCTAAGAAACTGGAAACTTTTTCCCTGCAATGTCACAACTGACAAGCATAACATCTGCTCATCAAAACGACTGGACCTGGATAAAGGTTGCGATCTTCCCGAGAATCCCCCCCGCACGGCAGCACCCCGCAGAGCAGGGCCCCAGCACTCATCTGCTGTAGACTTTTTGTGAATGTTACTATGGGGGGGTAGCTTTGTTCTCCTCAATACAATCAACAACATCACAGAGTGAAATCCCACCCCAGAATCTAACTGTAGGGAGTTTAAGCACACATACATAAAAGATTTATTTACTAGTTTCACAAAATCAAACTTGAAATCCAAGGTTGTGTTCACGCTGCCAGTGTGTGTTCTTTCCCAGGGTCTACAGCCCGGTGAGAAGCAAACTTTAAGTACTATGGTGTGTTGTGTGTGCTGTAGCAGGGACCTGGTCTCACTGCAAGCATAATAACATACCATACCATATGGTTTAAAATAAAGTAACTTTAGTGGCTGTGCAAAAACAAATACTCCATCTACACAGGCAGAGAACTGATGGTCCTTCAACTGCCTGAAACTCAGTGCCATAAGAAAACCACAAAATATAAATCTCCTCTTTTTTCTCAAAGGAGCATGTGTGATATAAAAAGCAGATATGTACACTGTAGAGGACAAAATCTATTTCATTTCATTAAAATTTCAAATAAAGTCGTTGCCACCTGCAAGAAAATTCAAGTATTCCTGCTATTAAAGCTAAGGTTCCTCAGTTCCTGTCTTGCGTCAATTTCAGATTCCAAGTCTAGGTCTTTACACTAAAGAATCCAGTGCCGCAGTTACAGATGAGTTTTTGGAGGGATGCACCCACTGATGTTTTAAATATAAAAGAGCAGTATTCAACATAAAATAAAGAAAAATGATCCTGTCCATCTATGCATAAATTACACTGCCAAAATATGTTTCGTCTACACATTTAAAAATTCAAAAGAAGTTCATTTCAGAGAAAGTGATGTTAAATTCCATATCAAATGATTAGGTAAAAGGTTAAAAGGAGATTTCCACCCTTCTGTCATCCAGTTTTAGTGATCATGTGCTCACTGTAAATTCATATTCCTGTTCCTCAGTTGACAGGTGTTAAACCTAGCATGATTTTCTGCTGCAATAGCACATCAGCTTCACAGTTAAATAATGCTACATTGTATATCTATGAATATATTACAGTTAGAACCTTTATCCACCCATTTACAACCATTCAAATGGCAATCTTTTTGAAGATAACTAAACCAATTAGGGGACTGGTTAGCTTTGGGTCTGTAAATGTATGGTTCCTGCTTCTTCGGGCATCCCCATGAAGCCACCTAGCCATCACCTCTTAATAAATTCAAGTATCAATAAATAAAAGTTTTACTCTTTGATATGCACACAGGCAGCCATTTTGTTCTTCTCTTTTACAACTGCTCGTAAGCCTGCCTCCAAGGTGTGTGAAAGCTGCCCACGTTATTTATAGTTGAGGTATTCTGTCTGTACGTGTACTGCAGCTCTTTCTGCTGATTGAACAGACAGGATTTCATTCACACTTCGAAATGAAATGCCATAGCTGCCCCGCAGTTATGCACTAGCACTAGCCGGGGTCATGACAGGTGCTGTAAGACACAGGGATCTGCAAGCACTTTTCTGTCCAACCCAAGCACACAGGAGGCCAACTTTGGTAAGTATTTCTGTGTGTACCTAGCAAGATTTCAAGATGTCTGTCTTTTATGGAAGTACTCAAAGTCAGTGCGGGGAGTCTGCAGAAAGTGCCAAATAATTGTTGCACATGAAATAATGTGACTGGACTTGGACAAAAAAGGTTTTTAAGTGCAAAGTGGTGAGAGTTGACTGTATTAGATACAAGGGCATACCTGCAGAAAAATGTGCCATAACAGACTTGGCTATACCATTTCTATAAAATGGATTGTATTTATCCACTAGGATTGTGTTAAAAGAGTACTCCACCACTTTAGTAATGTGCTTCTGTAACATCATCAGACTAGTGGTGGGAAAAATAAGGAAAAAAAACATCAAATTTGATGAAGCAGAACCACAGATATCACCTTTTTTTATTCCACACATACCTCTTCCTTGACAAAGCCTGCTGCCTGCATTACCCACAATCCAACTCAACTGCAGAAAGTTCAGTCAGAGATTCAGGTGTGTTATGCTAGTAGCAGCTCGAGCATTCTAGAGCCTTGCTCTCCTTAGATAAACGAAGCAAGTGGTTGAAGAACATTACATATGCCATGAATGTGCATGTATGTAACAGCATCAAGCCTATTCAATCTGCAAGATGGCGTGGAGGAAAAAGAGAAAACACTGGGTTTGCTGTGGATAACACTAGCTCCTAAAAAAGGACTGGAGGGAACCAAAGTTATGTGCCAGGGAAGGAATGAACTTTACCTCCACTCTTAGATAAGTACTAAGTAATAGACAAGTAAGGGGCAGAGGCGTCACATGTCAGTGAACCCTGAGACAGACCAGTGAGTGATGGTGTGATTTATCATGGCATCATTCAAGACAGCCGTGTGCCCTCTCACTCAGCTGATCAATACCTGACAAGACCTCAGTATCTTTCCTATTTGGTAGAACTCAATATATTTGTGTTTTTTTCACATGCATAAAGGCATTTACAAAGAATGCGTAAGCACAAGGACAATTTTACCCACTGCATATAATAATTACTTATTTCTTTACTTAAATTCACCTACAAAATGTAGTTCATTAAATGGCAAAAGCACCACAACAGCCTTTCATGTAACCCTTGGAGCGGTTAATGTCTCTGTGCCCTCCTAATGGACCCGGACACTGACAGACAGAGGTGAAATTTACTGTCATAAAGATCAAACACGAAACCTACCAGTCATGTCATGAATTTGATGATCACCCAGCCAGCCATGCACAGCTGTATGTCATATTTAAAATGTGGTCACACCTCAGTCATTGCATTCTGCCACAGGAAACTTGCAATTCACATCTTTCCCCAAAAACCCTCTTGTTTATGTGCAGAAAACTCTCACAAAGGCAGTGTACAAATTTCACACCATTCATTATATTCTGGTAAGGTACAGGTTGAAGGCACATAGGACCAGGAGAGGTGAACTGCTTGCATACAGTATACCAGAATTGCCAGAGGCATTAAGCAAGATGGAAGTACCACGGGAAAAAAGTTAGAAGTGAACTTTGACCTCAGAGAATTGGAAAACTGTGATGTGGTAACTAATCACATTTGAAAACTGCCATATACTGTCAACAAATGCTGTTGGTTTCAAGTTAGACAATCCATATCCATGAGGTATGAAGTAAAGCTCAAATAATTAGGTGATTAATCAATGAGTCAACTGACAGTAAAATTATGTGTTTGAATCAAGTGATTTGAGTAATTTTTCAAGCAAATGCCAAAGATTCCTTCACTGCTTCTACATTGTTTGATGTGACATATTAGCAATTTGATGATATTACACTGGGCTTTAGCACATTTTTAGGTGGATTTTATCCATAATTTTACTACATTTTCTAGGTAAATCAAGTAATTGTGAATCATTAGATTAATCATTAGCCATAGTATGAAGATGTTGGTCAGATGTTATTAATAGCCCAGCATGATTATTGGCAACTACACATCCAGAATCAGTCAGCAAGTAAAACTGATGACTGGGAACTTGAACCTTCATGCTACATACTTCTTTGCATATCAGTGGGAGTTATGGAAGCCAATAAATTATCCTACATACATAAATCCTACAGAGCCCCACAGCTCTGCAGATGTCCTCCACACTCGATTTATATCTGCTATATAACCTTGCTATTTACAGTTTTAGTTTCTCTCACACACTTTGAACCTCAAGTGTTGTATCTAATTTATCCTTGAACAGGTTCTTAAGAACACTTACAGAGTTCAGAGTATTTGCACTGATGGGTACTTCTGCTTGGAGAGAAGTAGTTTTGATGAGTTTGTGCCATGTCTTTCACCAGTTAGTATGTCCACATGACTTGACAGCTTTCTGAAATTGGTAATCAGTGATTTTAATCTCATGTCTACAGAGTTGGTTTCAGGAAGATTCTGAACGTTTCCTTGGGTTTTAATTAGATTTGATGCATTAGAGGTGCAGGGGCTACAGGAGAGGTGAGTGTTTACCATCTGTTTGAGAATTTACACATTATTGCAGCCATGTGTCGGTCAGGATTATGTCAATTCTCCACAGTTCTTCAAATCTTTATGGTGTTTTCTCTTTTAGCAGCATACAAAACATGATCATCCAATAGGCAAAGGTCAGCACTGAGGAGGATGAAAGGAGCACTCTTCTGGTGATGCCACAGACAAATGTCTTTACCCTAATAATCTACAGAGCCTTGACCTTCTGACCTCTTCTGTATATAAGAACAGACAAACTAAGACAGAGCATCTAAATAAATCTCCAGTGTAAATGTGCTTGGTCTGTGCATTTACATGCAATCAACAGTTGCATTTATGCGGATCCATTTATTCCAGAAAATAGTCAGAATAAGAGCTCCACCAGAATAAAAGTGCCTGACGTAAACATCCCAATCAAAATGAAAAGGCTCCAAAGGAATTCCATTCTATTTGAAAGTGGTGGTTTAAATCATTCACAGTCATTTGAAATGATGTAAAACTTTTGTCATGTAAATTCTATTTACAGTTTCTTTCTAGTTTGAAGTATCAAGATTCTTTTCAGTGCATACTCCCCCACTACATGACATTTCAGATCAAGGCAGAAGCTGCAGGTGGCTCACCTTCTTCTGTTTAACAGCTGCTAATGTAATACCACAGTTTGCGTTACAAAATGCCCAGTCATAAAAAGGCATCAATAGTGTCAAGTCTTCAAAGCTGCTCTATCTTTGTAAAATGTCTGCTAATGGTGAAGTGCTTTTGCACAACACAGTCTTCCTCTCTGATTACTGGTACACCAGAGTATAGGGGTGGACTGGGCTTGGACAATAAACCTCAGGGCAGATGCTTTAAACATTCAAATTCCTCATCAGCCCTCACCACTGTCAGTCTTTAATCTATTTAACCCATAGTTCTTCAGGAAAATGGCAGCAGTTTTCTTTGCTGTTGAGAGTGGTTGACTCAGATCAGAAGAGATGCATCAAATCAGATGAAGTCACACATAGTCATTGTGGACTGATTGAGGAGCAGTGGAAAAATAAAACTGTCATGAAAGAGCTGGCCTTTCTACCTTGGGCCAACAGTTGACGTCATAGTGTCTACAGAGCCACAGGAATGGGGTCTGAAAGTTTTTTATCTAATCTGAATCCAGTTCTGGTAGAGAATGAACGAAGGAAAAAAATGTTAACTGTTTTAACATTTAACTTAATATTTAAGAACCTAGCTTCTTCTAATGATGTTAATAACAATAACTGGTCATTTTAACTGTGATTTAGAGACAAATAGCAGACAGGCTTCACATCGACACTAATAGAAACTACAGTAATTAACTATCAAACCAAAACTATGATTGTTCCACTGTGCCATCAAGAACAGAATGTTTGATTTCATTTCATTTCAAGCCAGACAGAGAGCTAGAGATAGCAAAAGAGAAAGAGAGTGCAATGCAAAACTAATGCAAACTAATGCCCCTCACCTTCAGTGACAGTGAAAGGTGTCAGTTTTATGTTGCTGGTATGATGTGAATATGACTATAAACAGACTCCCTGTGCATTTATTGTGGGAGCCGTGTGCTTAGAAGATGCACTTCACATGAGACACACGCCTCACACAGGCTGTGTGGCTGTTAACACAGATGCCAAAAAGAAACCCAAGATGTTCTGTGACCACCATGCCATGCAGGCAGTGTGCCCCGGACATAAAGTATTGAGAGAATACTTCACCTTTATCTAAGAAAGGTAACTATTACATTAGCAAATAATTTTTTTTTTTAAAGATGAACTAACTCTAGTGCACACTTGATACTATCTACACACTTAATACTATGTGGGTGCTGCACTGTGCCCGTAATGAGTAAGTTCACAAATTTTTGTTGTGTACAATGTACAAAAACCAGTCATTTATGAACTGATTCAGAATGGTAGGTAAAAATCTATATTCCTATGAATCGTTTATTTTCCACATGTCTATTAAAATGAATAAATTCTTATTAAGAACAAAATGAATGATGTGGTTGTTGTAATTAATAACAAATTTTAAGAGTTTTTCCTCACATGTTTAATATCTAGTTAGTCACATGGGACAACACAGCATCTGTAGCCTACTTGTTTGTGCCATCTTTGTGAGTAAGTAGAGCATTCAAAGTGAGTCCCCTGTCCATTTCATCTTGGGGTTCGATGTGTGTCATCTATAGCCTAGGCAAGTAGATTCAACAAAAGAGATATAAAATACTATAAATGTACAAAAAATACCCAGTTCACACTAGAATGGGTTAATTTCATGTCAGACATTCTACTATAATATCAGAATGAATTTGACCATGGCACATTGTTCTACCTTAAGAAGCTTTAAAGGAATAATTCAGCCGTCAGTATCCATTTAAATTTTAACGATGTAGACAATAAAATTGCTTACAATAACTGCAAACATAATTACAACTAAAGTGATATGTAATGTTGTTGAGATAACAGTGGTTGAGGTGGAGGGAAAGGGGTCAGGTCATTCTGAGAAAATGAAAAACAATGCTCAGGAGAGAGAGAGAGAGAGAGAGAGAGAGAGAGAGAGAGAGAGAGAGAGAGAGAGAGTAGCCTCATTGGTATGTGCAATCTTAACCAGGAGACAGGAGAACAAAAGAAGGATGAGGTGAGAAAGACTGATAGGGAGAGGATGGTTTGGCAAGAGGCAAGAGACACACTAAAGTCAGAGAAAGAGAGAGAGAGAGGAAAAAAAGAAATGGAGTAGAGTATGACAGCTCCACCCAGTGGTTAATGAGCTTCACTCTTTTTGGCATAATAAGAGGGGGAGGTCTGTAGCTCTCAGTATGACGCAGAAGGGCTGTGCCATTACAGTATACTGATGATGAGGACAAGACCTATGGGGACACATACACACAGACACAGAGCAGCCACACACACACGCACACACACAGTATTAACACAGTTGTGTCGAGTTCATCTTATTGGCTATGTCAGCCAACTGAATACCTGCTTGTTGTGGGTAGCCTTCCTGATATACAGTGTTACATGTTTATTTTTTATGTTTTGATTTTAAGCTGCATTGCATGTTGTGGGACAGTCTCAGTTAGGTTTAAGAAAAGATTGTGGTTTCAGTTAAAATTGGTTGTGGAAGGATTAGGAAACAATAATGATTACTGGGTTCAAACAGGAACCAAACAGCAGTCTCCCGTGTAAAAGTCCTGTATTTTGTTGACCCATCTATCCATCCTAACCTGAGGCCTGTACTACGAAGCGAGGTTACTGGATTATCAAGGTAACTTCAGGGGTAACTTAGTGACGTCAGGTGAAACCTGTACTACGAAAGGTGGATAGGTTTTACCCGGGGTCTGCTGCCATGGTAATTTACTGTGTCTCTAAACTGCTCCGAGCAGCTTATGTTCGTGGTTAACTTGGTGTTACCGGTGCTACTTCTACCTAAGTACTGACCCACAGGTGGAAGAAACAATCAATATTGTAATGTAGACTGTAATTGTAATTGTAGACTTAATACCAAAATATATAATAACAGGTCATTTTCAGAAATGTGACCCACGTGTTGACTGTAATCCAAGTATCCGAGAAATGATCACATATTTTACGTGTCCTTACATCTCATATTACAAATTAAGAATCCAGAGAACATTTGACAAGTCTCTCTGACTTTGTTGGCAGCCGCGGTTTTACATTTTGTCATTAAGAGTCTCTTTAAATTCCTCATAAAATGACAGAATTAACGTGCGCTCTTCATCTGAGAGATACGGTGCACGTCCCCACACGCACTAACTCCGATTAAGTTAACACCAACTCAACTTAACAATATCTTAACCACCGGTGTAGTACCGTTTAACACAGATCAAGGCAGCCAGGGTTTGTCAACCCTGACTTTCCTTGATAACCCCGAGTTAAATCAGAGTAGGTTAAACTCGTAGTACAGGCCTCTGTTCCCCCTCCTCGCTCTTTATGCTCCGTCATCTACTTTGTTCCAGTCATAATTTCTACAACCACTAGATGTTGATTAACATCATAATGTAGCTATGGGTTGTAATAAGCTGCTGCACAGACGACCCATGGGTCTGTTTTTTTACAGGAGGACAGTCTCTGAATTTGGATTCAAGAAACAAAGAAAAATACAGTTTACAAATTCATTAACTACTGAAAGCATCTCTTAGGTGATAATAAACAAATAACTTCAATGAACATTCCTACTCTCTGTTTATCAGTCATATACTCACAGACTTGTGAGTTGGCAACAAGCAACAGTTGTACAGTCCATTTTTTGATTTAAAAAAAAAAAGTCAGGAGATGTTTTCCATTCGTTTTAAAAGAAACTGATGAAAGCGAAATATAGCATCAGCAAACATAACTGTCTTGTAGGTTTAGTGGACACTTATGGTGCAGACTAAAACTGATTGCATTGCTGCATCTTAGTTCCGGTCCAGTTCATATTCACACTGACGTTTTTACAAAGAAATGGAGAGGAGTAAGCATTACGTCACACAGACTAACAGGTAGCTCATTCATTGGACAGTTTTTGGTGACTGTCATCCCGTATCATCAGCACATCATCAGGACCCACGTGGAGAAATCAAATTCCTGTGACACGCAGCAGGTTATTCAGCACTTTAATGCTGCTTTTGTGTTTAGTTATCTTCTCTGGTGTCACAGAGAACTCACACAGAAATAACTGATTATAAGCAGTATTATTAGACTACAAATCAACTGCACGTTAGACATAGAGACAGGATGACAAGGAGATGTCTTGTTCATCAGCTTTATATGGTGTTACTGCGGGGTACTATGTCACACACTTTTTAATGGACTTGAACTGCCACAATACACAGAGTAGAGAAAAAGCACAGCAGACCATTCATTTTTAACTGCTTTTGACTGTGTGACTGATCATGGAAAATCATTTAAAATGTGTTACCATGGTTACCAAATGATTTACATAGATGTATAAGCTGCTTATACAAATCAATCATAAGATCACTTACTGAACAGTTCACAAGCAGCAGATGGATGTAATAGTAGTGTAGCTTGCTAGATTCTGAGTTTGGCCAGTTTGAATTCCTGTACAATCTACTCTCTCTAAATAATTACAAGATTTCATAATGAAAAAAATATGAAAGCCATTTAAAGGAACTTCTCAAACCACTCTGAAGCATAATCCACATCTCAGCTGTTTCAGCTCAGAATGTTCCAAACACATAACTTAACCAGATTTGGCTCAAACACACAACCTGCATCGAATGCTCATGTATGACTGCAACAGGCTCAAATGTAGAGCATGAAAACATAACACTGGGAGGTACATATTCAGCTATTTCTACTGCAATAGTTTGTATTTTGAAGCTTCACTAAGATCACTATGTTCAAAGTGTTCTGGTTGGTATGATCTTACCCTTAAATTAGAGTAGGAGAGGGAAGGGAGGGAGGGAGGAGAAGATTCACAGCAGTCTCCTCATATTCTATTCTGGTAAGAGAGAACATCTTTTGATGCAGTAGAAAAGTGATATAGGGACAAAAATGATATAACTGTATTATTCAAAAGAAAATGCAGATTGCATTTGTCAGTGGAGCTGCTGCAATAGCAAACTAGTTTAAATGTATACTGACCTCAGTCCCTTGAGGTAAGGAAAACCTGCTGTGAATCTGACAGTAGGAGCTTTTAAGTCCGACAAATATATTGTTGAATTTAAACTTCACTTAGGCACTGATGCCAATGGGAAACGATAAAATTTAAATGTTATCTTACTGGTATGTCAGGCAGATCTAATTTCTGAGTGCTTGCTATGCAGGTCATAACATGACAAATCAGTCACATCAAGTGTTCATATCCTGAGCCATTTAACATTACTCAGAATAATTTACTGTTCAAATATAGTATTCAGGTTTTCTTATTACTTTTTAGAAATCTAATTATTATCATATTGAAAGAAAGAGAGACATTTTACTAAGCTAATAAAGTATTGTAAACACGGTCTGTAAAGGGCCCTTGTGTGTAACAGAGTCGTCGCAAAAGCAGCTGTGCTGTTTGCCATCAGGATCCATGCTAATAAGGCGAGGGGAAACAGGCAGAGCTAGTAGAAAAAAATGAGGAGAGAATCTAATTGCCTTCTGTTATCTCAATGCAATAAAATGATTTAGCATGTAGCAGTAAAATCTTTCTAGTTTTAAGGCAGCTAATTATTCCAGTCGTTGGTGTATAATTAACAGTAAGAATTAACATGTAATTTTAGTCATGTACAGTGCTGATCTGAAAAAACAAAAAAAACAAAAATAGAAGTCATTAATGGAGAGAAGAAAGCTTATATTTATCTTAATGTGCTTTAATACTTTCCCACTGGCTTCACATATAAACTATGTGTTTCTAATGAACATTATTCATCCCTATTATTTTTATTATTAACATCCGTGTTTTCTTATGGTGCAATTTAAGGCACAAAAGCTCAAATATTCTGAGCTTGTTGAACTTACACTACAGATAACAGATAATACTAAAAGGAAAAACCTTAATGCCACAGAAAAGTACATATTTTTAAATTGACTATTCTGAATTCTATTTTCAGGTACACAAAGGGAAATGGATTTTTCAGTCCCTCTACAACAAAATGAAAAAATAAAGGAATTATTAGCCTGTTGTTTGTCTCAAAAAACCTGAGTAGTGTTTGAAGAGTGATTCAAAGTTTCTGATTTATTTGAAACACACTTTTCATTGTGAGTGAAAGTGCAATTATTTTTTTCATTTCAAAACACCAAATATGGTGTCAACTGAAACATATTTTGATATTGTTCTGGTTTGAAACTTAGTTGTGTCTATAAAAATCTGAGCATTTTTACAGGATAAAGAGCAGAATGACTGTAAATGACAAGTCTGAATGAGGATACTTTTTACCCACTACTATTCCAAGCAAGCCCACCTTTTACGTCTATACAGTAATTGATATAATGCTATAGACAGACATTTAATTAAATGGCAGTGTTATCTATTGACATAGCTAATGAATAATTACAAATTTTAAACTTATGTGTCTGTGCTACCCCTTTTATCTAAAACTGTCTGTTTTACTCTTTTCTGGAGCATTTTGCCTTATCAAAATGGGAGTTACCAACCTCTCAGAATTCTTTGTGGGGGTCATCGTGTCTGTAAATCAGATGTGTTAGCAGAGGTGTACAATTAACAAGGTATTAGAGAAAAAAAAAATCAAAAGAAATTTAAGAAAATAGTTTACAACACAGCCTGAAATCTCACCAAAAGACCTGCAGTGAGCAAAAAATTAATCACCCAGTGGCGCAAACAATCATGCGACTAATTATGAAGGTCATGCTACAAACTAATAGATACCTGGAAAATAACTTCCAAAGCAACACTATATATTATGTCTTTACAACTAAAATCAACATTGGGCACAAGTCAAGACTGACACACCTAGAGCTGCAATAAATTGTTATTATTAAAAACAAAAATCCCAAATTGCTGATTCCAACGTCTTAAATGTGCAAATTTGGACAAAACAAGAAATTTGAAGACGTCATTTTGGGATGTGGGGGGACTATAGAGGACATTTTTCACCATTTTATAGACAAAATGGCTAATCGATTAATCAAGAAAATAACTGATATAGATTAATTGAAATTGCAAATTTTCCCCCTTGGGATTAAAAAAGTTCATCTTATCTTAAATTAGATGCAGCCCTAGATACACTAAAAAATTACTGCATGAAAGAGAAATGGTAAAGTCAAGGATTCCTGCATTCATTTCAAAGTCAAGATTGCACTGATTTAAGTTAGTTGTGATGTGAGTGGATGTATGGTGTTTTATAAAAAAAGAAAAAAAAGGAAAAAAAAATCAAATATCACAGAGAGATGAGAAGCAGCTGTGAGATTAAAGATCGTAAACACCAAGCAGCGCTTAACAAACACTGCTGGCAAGGCAATACTGGAAAGTACCGCTTCTGGCTTCGAGCTCAAGTGAGACAGATGCAGATGATTAAAGACAGATACATGAAAGTAAAATCATGCAAACATGGTTTCTTTACCTATACTGACATTTACTTTTGTCATTTGGTGGATAGAAAGAAAGCGAAAAAAGCTCTTCTAACTAAGGATGGAAAACAGCATGATGATGATGCTTTTCTAATTTAACATAGTTGGCATGGGCTCATTGGTTTAGAGTCTCTAACAGAAAGGTAGTGATTAACACTTAACATGTTTCCTCACCCACCTAACAAATCCCCCAAAAATCTGGGTATGCTATGTTCCTTTAAAATGTAAAAACCAATGTGTAAAAGTCACAACATTTTCACATATAATAGACCACTGCCAACCCTGCCAAAGCCGGTTATGCCTTGCTCTGGTAATCCCATATTATTTAGCAGCTGATACCATTGAGAGCAGCTAATTATAGCCTTAAATGTCATCTCCAGGGCCAGCTTGGCAAAGATTTTAAGATGAGTAAATAAATTACCAAAAGAAATGAATGCAAAAAGGTGACAGTTATAGTTATATTCAAGTTCAAAGCAGTATATTTGTTGTCATGGCACATAATTACAACTTTCACACAAGATTATAGGGGTGCTGCTGACCATTTCTTATGTGCTCCATTGTGTAAAATATTTCATTTGTGAATCATCAAGTCTTTGAGTTCAGTAAGCTGGGGGAGGTAACAGAGTCCATTCTTCTAATGTGCATTGTAATGGTATGAACAAATGACATTAAATCACATAGTGTATTACAGCACTTGACGAGTAAATTTTTCTTATCATCAAAACTATCCCTATGCCCATCAAAAACAAATTGCAATACATCCAATGCACATGCGCCTAGCTGTGGATCTTACTATTTATTGCAGCTGAATTATTTTTGCTGACGCCAAAGTGTCAGTGTACCTAATTATCTAAAACAGTATGCAAACATGTATCACAGACTCATAAACCAATTTAGACGTTAACGCATGGGATGATACTTCCATCTATATATACAGTTCCTTTGCATATAATTTTAATAACTGTGGAAACCTATGCAGACTCTACACAAAAACAACAATCTGTGGCAGGAAGTTCAAAGGATGATCAAGGAGTCTTTATAGTTGCTTTTTTGCCTGAAGTATGCTAAAAAGTCTGAAATCATGAAATAGACAAAGTAGATAGAGAATATGAATGATTTGACTTCAAGCAATTTAATATAGTAACTATAGTAAATAAATAAATACAGCCACAATAGTGAGGCCAGGTGTCTGCTGTCACTTCTTCCTGACAAGTTTTGACAAAATAATTCATAGTAATGGTAACAGCTGCATAAAACCACTTAAAGCTTCTCCTCAGTTCTTGCCTGTGGCATGCCTCTTGTCTTAGATAAATTGCTCCTTTGAAAACTGAGAACAGGTGCCTCCAACAACATGATTCGCCAAGCATTTGACATTTTTCTATAGGCTGTAATTATCAGAGGAGGGAGAAACATGTGTTGCTTTCTCTGTGGACTTTTTCTTCCAAATTCCACAAATTTCAGAGAGGGAACTGGAAATGCAAATTAACACAAGTTACATAATTATCAGTATCCACTGTGTGCTAAATAATAGCTAGCTAGCAAGGCCTCTCTGAGTATGAGACACCCTGCGCTTCACTGGTCTAGCAGGGGCATGAACCGGGTCAGCGGGTTTCAATTCTTAATCGGAAATATAACAGCAAGTGGACTAGTAATGAGGACATAGACAGTAAGATGCCAGTCGCTGCAGTGAACACAACAATCCTTACTTTTTCTGATCCGATCTTCATCGAAGTACAGACAAAGACAATGTGCTTCAGCTACACAAACGGTTATGAGCTTTCATGTCTTTACTGAGAACATCCATTAAACATTCACAGTGTTGGTAGAATAAATAATTGGATTTAATAACTGGTCAAACCTCCATTGGCAGCAATTACTTCAAACACTTCTAGAAGCTGCAGATCAGACCTGCACAATGTTCCAAGAGGAATTTTGGACCATTTCTCCAACAGAACTGCTTCAGCTCAGCCATATTCTTAGGATGTCTGCTGTGAATGAATCGTGTGGGGTTATTCAACAGCATCTGTATTGGGTTCAAATCTGACTGGGCCACTCCAAAGGCAGATTGTTTCTGTTTGAGGTCATTGTGTAGTAGATTTACTTGCGTACATGTTTAGGGTCATGGTCTGGCTGCATCACCCAACTTCTACTGAGCTTCAGCTGGCGGACAGCCGCCCTGACATTATCCTATGAAATACTTGGACAAACTTGGGAATTCATCTTTCCTGCAAAATGGCAAGTGGTCCAGGCTCAGAGGCAGCAAAGAAGTCCGAAATCATTTTGTCCCCTTTATTGTACTTCATCTGCTCCTCTTCTTCTTTTTCTTTCATCCAAACAACTCAGCCTCAGCATCATCACTCCAGAAAACATTTTCACAGTAGGGTTATGTAGTGTCACTATGCTTTATTTCAAACTATAGATGCACAGTGATGGATTCTTTTGCAGAGCAGTGATTTCCTGTGGTGTCCTGCCATGGATACCGTGCTCCATGCAGCCATGCACCATGACTGAGCACTCATGAACAGAGATGTTAAACATCTCCAATGATTCCTTTAAGCCTTTAGTTGTTACTGTAGTTCTTTTTTTTTTACCTCCTTGATCATTCTGCATGGTGCCTTTGAAGTTATCCTAGCTGGGTGCCCACTTCCAGGGAGAACAGCCACAGAACTGAATCATCTCCATTTATAGACAATTTGTCTCCCGGTTGACTGATTAATAAACTCTTTGAGATGACTTTGTAACCCTTTCTGGCTTTACGCAAATAAACAATTCTTGAACAATTCTGAGATCGATTTTTGTGAGGCAGGGTTCACATCAGCAGATGCAAACTCAAAATGTTTGAGTGTTTTATATCCATCAAATTAGCTCCAGTCCCACACCTCCAATCTTCATTGACTGGACTCTAGATTAGCAAACTCCTAACTCCAGGTGGCTTTAGTTCATGTCAGTCAGTAGCTGAGTGGTTCAGATGCTTTTTCCAACCTACACTGTGAATGTTTGAATTATGTATTTGACATGGACAAGAACATTACAATGTGTTATTAGTTTAAATAAATTGTGGTTGTTAATTATTGTAAATTAGATGAAGACCTGACCTAATTTTAAGACAAATGCATATGTGTATGCAGGTAATTCCAAAGGGTTAAGTTTTCTTTTAACTTTTCTTGCTAATTTACATACAGTATGTTAATGTTGCATTTATGGCTTGTTGCCGTGCCCACTAAAGGCCAAAAAATAACTAAATTAATGAAGCTTTTATATCAAACTGCTGGTTAAGGGCTGAAAATAACCTGTATATTTGGTTTAAAATGTGGTTCACATTCTTTTTATTACAGTCATTAGTGCAACACTTTGTCAGCCACAAACTTAGGGTAAATGAGGTATTAAAATAGATAAATGACAAACAGATGAAATTTTCACTTCATACTGTACAGCTATCACAAGATAGGAAGAATAATTGAAATTTTTGTTCATTACTTATCTAGCTTTGCACAAAGATGCAAGGACAGAGCAATATGCAATATTTGACAATGCTCGACATACTGTACAGAAAATCTAAGAGCATCTTGAGGAAGGTGCTGACACAAAATGCAGAGTGCTCAAATACAATTTTTTAAACTACGATAACGTTGTTTGCACTGCTACAATCACACACGTTAAATCATTAGTGTGAATGCTGCAGCATTTATGGACGATTTTGTATCTTTTTTTCTTAGTAATTGAAAAATGAGTGGCATCCTATAGGAGCTCAGCTCAACTTTCTTCAAAAACACTCAACTTTGCGAACTCATCAGCCTGGCATACATACAGACACAATTTTTGGCTTAAAATGTTCCCAAGACTGATCTTTTAGTGTTGTATCTTTGCATGTGCTGAAAATGTTTAGTTTAGGAGATTTGTGGCCTTTTAGTGAGGGTTGTTACAGCTTCTTGGAGGATTCATTAGTGTGTCATATGACCAGCTAGAGTGAGGAGCTGTGAATTTATGAGAGCAGAATCAGATCTCTCAACTGCTCCTAGTAGCACAGATGTATCTCGATATGCACATAATGCATCATGCAGCTTAAAGTCTCATGCCTCTCATCATCTAAGTCCATTGAGGTTTTGTATTTGCGGTGCAAACCTTCGAAGTCAGTCAAAAGTCGGAGTCAGGCTCTCAATCACTGCCATACAAACTGCGGGCAGACTGTCTCCTCTGTTTCCCAAATCTTTAACTCGCCATATATCCCATTGTGTTTGGAGTGTGGACACATGTTGTGTATTTTCATGCTCAACTACTTTTAACTGTGTTATCAGCCATTTTAAGCATTGCTTCAGCAATCTATTCAGGTTGCAGTATTCACACTGCATTTTCTGCAGGAAATGCATTTTCTAGTTTACTATCGACATTATCCATATGTGAGTGCTTATTGTGTAACTGCATTCATCTCCTACAAATGTACATTCATTGACACAGTGACTATTCATTTTACCTGATCAGTGGGTGTTGTGAGTCACAAAACAACAAATACATCCCTACAAAAAACACATGTAAAATGTTGTTTCATGTGTGATAAAACAGGGTTTTTTTTGTAATGGAAAATAAGGAATCTTTGATGAGACAATGTCCTTGATTTGCTGTCAAACATTTAGATCAAACCTGTGTGTGAGCATGATGTTTTTACAGGTGGTCCATTGTACCAATATCAAGTCAGCTGCTGCAGCATGAAACCAGAAAAAGATTACCCCTTGTAAATTACACTGAAAAACACTGAGGATGTAAGAGATACACCAGACACTTCTAACCACCCCAACCCCCCACAGCCCACTTTTCATGCAATTCATTCAAATGTGTTCGTTTCACAGAGCTCTGTGATTTGAATAATATTCCAGCAAATTTAAAATGTTCACCAAGTAAGAAATAAATGACCATGTGAGGCAGGTACAAAAGTTTCATACATATGCATAGGTGAGCTATTCCCCATTTATACCACTCAGCTCCCTCCTCTTGCTTTCTCTTTGACAGATATTACAATGGGTGAAGGATTGCTGCCTGAAAAGTATAACCAAAGGACTCAAAGACCGCCTGTGATTATAGAATGGAAAGTACAGCAATCTAAAGACACAAGATACTGAAGTGACCTAAGCAGATCTGGCATGTTTGTTTGACATTTCCGTAATAGGATGAGTGTTGGAAGGACGGGGACTGCAAATAAAATCTGCCTCTCTCAAAATTTGCTAAATAGTGGTTGCTTTGTCGACAGGAATCTCACCCAGGCAGGTGATAGGACACAGATAATAGTATTTCACAGAAGTAATCAACTGTTGAACAACTCTATTACCTTCTCTGTGCTATGACTGACTACTGTGTGTTTGTAAAGCACATGTAATGAGGTGTCTCAATGGTGCTCTGCGTTAACACTCAAGAATGGAGTTACGGTCAGTCTTAAGTTTAGTCTAGACTGAGGTTGCTTCCACACTAATCACGTTTGAAGTGGTTCAAATAAACTCTGGTGCATCTGCCTGGTTGGTTCCTTTTGTTTAATCTGGTGTGAAAGTCACCCAAGCTCTGGGTTGAACAACAGGCCTCAAACTATCTGAAAAGGCGCATCTCGATCCAGTTCCAAACAAAATCTGGAGCGGATTGTTGTTGTGGTGTGAAAGCAAAACAGACCAAATAGGATTCTGTGACAGTGGGTATGTGGTTTTACAGGGAATCCACTATAAAAGCAAAAAGTGAGTAGCATGTAAGTGCTGGGTCCATTCATCAAAACCAAATCTGACCTCCATTTGGCTATCCGCGCCCTCAGAACCAGCTGTCCTGTCAGCAGCAGTTCCTGCCTCTGATGAGCTGTCTTTACCAACAACAGAAATTTACAGTTTTTTACTTCTTTACAGAAAGAAGTTACATAAAGGAAAAAAGTATTGTTGTTTTTATTTATCAATTAATGGATTCTATTTCCTCGCTCTGTGTGGTGTTGGAAAAACAGAGAGATCTTAAAATCACTGGGAGAACTCAATCAATCAGGGTAAATAGCATTAATAAGTTCACAACATATAAACAGCGGGAGATTTCCAGCAGCTGTCTGTGGAGATTACATTTGAGTAAGCATGGCAGAGAAGAAAGTAGACCGGGGATTTGTGGTGATGTGCATCACTTGGAGTCTGTGTGGATTGCTACATTTGATAAAATGGAAGCACATCTGTTCTGTGAGATGAAGCATCAGAAACACTTCAGAAAACACTTGTGTTTCCTTTCAGTATGAATTCAAAAGCTACACTACTCATAAATTCATCTGATGGTTGTCAGCTGTGGAGGAATCGATCTTCTAAGAACATCTGGTAACCATGGTAACATGTATGCCCTTCAGAATGAGTGCAGGGATGGCCCTGATCAATTAAATAATGGACTTAAACCAGAGGTACAGCGAGCATGTGAATTTTAGCATAAAAAAGTCAACCAGACAGAAACTAGACCTTCATAATTATATGGTAAAAAACCTGAGATGTTCTGTGCCAATCCTGAGGATCTGTACTGAGGCCGGTCCCGGCATATTTTAAAGTAGTAGCATCACTTCAAATAAAACCAATCAAAAAACAATCCATTCTTCGCTACAGTAACTACCATGTTTTCTGATCATCAATCCAGAATCCAGAATCTAACCGATAGCTACGAGGCAGTCGCTGAGACAGATAATTATTGCAAAACTGGTCATCACATCATCAACAAGTGGGAGCTGACTAAGCTAATATTTTGCACATCTGAATGGGACAGTGCATTAAGCAAAACGGCAAATGACCTCAGAACAAACATTGTGCAAATCCTGCATAAATAAAATGTGCATGAGTTTTAAAATGAGTGACTGTGAAGCCTGTGATTAATTATTGCAGGGCCTGAACCCACACCCATAACCGGAAGAAACAGGCTGGATCTGATTTGATATAGAAATAACTGCAGGTAAAAGAATGGCTCTGGTACTGAGTTTTGCAGGTATGAGACCGGTGTGAAGAACTCTGGGTCGTGTCACATCGGTTAAAGCGCAGACATTATCCCAATTAAACTTTCATTCACATAATATTAATAATTTTAGTGCATAAACTCAATATTTTTGAACCAAGACCTTTAGTATTTGGCTCTAGAAAATAAGCTCATGAAAAATAAGGTGTGCTAAATGATAGATAATAATAGTCTACAGCTGCTGTTTCAATGTGTCAGGTACACATTTAATCAACCAAGGCCATATGACTGCATGTACTCTTCGTTTGTTTGTAAATGGCAGAGTGAGCACAAAACATATCATAACTAAAAGGCAACATTGTCTCATTTGTATCATTTTCCTTGGTCTAGATTCAAGAAAACTACACTACTGGTTTTAAAGCCCAAATTTCCAAAACCTCCTCCTCGGGGACATTCTACTCTTGCTTTTATCTGAAACAGTAATTAGAGAAAAAGTAGTAAAAGTTTAGATCTGTGTAGTGTAAGGCTAAAGGTTACACCAGTCATTCTCCATTCTTTGTTTTTGCTGTGCAAGGGGAAAAAATGTTATTGAATTTCCAATCAGTTATTATCAGTGGCAGTGTTGAGGCCACGATTCAGAGACTGCACCACTCTGAGACAGTGCACTTTCATGTTAACAGGTGGATGATTTGTACAGGAAAGGAGGCTCAATATGACTCCTCCTCGCAGTTTTCCATCATTAACTCAGTAGCATTCTGCTGCTAATTGGATGGCTGGCGTCTTTCTTGTTATTATGTGTTGCAAGGGGACCTTGAAAGAAGTAACACAACAGAGAGCCAAAGGGGAAGGAAATGGCAAAAACCTACTGGAGCCAAGTGGATGATTATTATTAATGGCCGACATCTGTTAAATGGGACAAATAAGCCTGTTTGAAATTTCTGAATTTACTACCAGGAGGCTGGAAATAAATGGCTGACGTTCACTGGTAATCTTGGACACGTTCAACAATATGAGGGTTCAGGAGTCGTTACTTATTACTTCAATACACGACGGACAACTAGCAAATATAACAGATCAATGGCATATATGTATACATATGTATGAGACTTGAACTGATCATACTGTGTGTAACTGACCGCAACAGCCTAGATGTGCTGATTAACAACACCTGTCTTAGCTGTTGGCAAACTGTGGCATTTTTACTTGACTTCCATCATTTACATCTTGCAGGGACATTTTTATTGGTCTAGTTTATTTGATATATTTACCAGTGACCAATGACCTCTCAAACACCTGATATACAATATATGACTTGGTCATGCAATAAGGTTTTAATGTTATTAGTTGATGGATGCTGACTAACCAGCCTCAGGTCAGGATGACATGAAGATTAATGGAAATTCACAAACGTTCCTCCAATGAACAGAATGGGGATTTTCAGTAAAGGTAGGCTTGAAATAAGGGAGTAAAAGCATCATTTGCTGTTGATCAATCAGTGCCAATGGACAGAAAACTGATCAATAACTTTGGGACATTAGTCAAGTAAAAATTCCTAAATCTTTGTTCCTCTGTTTTATGAAATTGTAAAATGGGTTTTAAACTGTTAATCATACAAAAGCAATCTGAAACTGTGACTCATAATTCTATTTACATATTACTGTTCAGCAACTGCAAAAATCTTCTGAGAGAAACATGATGCTGCCAGAATTACATTATTGATTAGACATACTGAGGAAATCTTTTTCATGAATGTGTCTGCAAAATCCCACTTTTTCACCAAGTAATCCAAACCACAATCTTTCCCATATCGTGTTCAAATTGGTGCAGCAGCCTAAATGTAACTTCAGAGGGGGCTCAGGAATGTAAACTCCACTCACCAGTAGGGCTGCACGATTAATCGTATTAAAATTGTGATCTCGATTCAGAGCTCTATGCGATCTCATTTCTAAATACAGACAATTCTGCTGCATTTTCATCAGGGACACCAGCTTCAGCAAAATAAACGCTCCTATCTTCTCTCTCAGCAAATGACAATGCACCGGTACACCACATGATTCAGAACAGCAGAAACAGAAATCAACCCAGCGAGAGCAGGTGAGTGCCAGTGTGAGCCAGAGGGAATGAATCCAGAAGAAAACCCTGCTGTTGGTCGTAAGAACCACCCTTCTGTGCTCATGCCGAACAAAGATTAGCTGGTTCATTCTACCATTTTCTCTTTTTACCTCTACGCTCAACCGGGTATTTTGCAACATTATAATTTTGCAGCAGTGACAATAATTTTCCCACGGTGGGCCACTACAACAAAATGTATATAGTACAAACATAAAGTTAGAGTCTTGGTCATAGCTCAGTTATCTCTCTTGCCAGCCTGTTGACACTGTCAGATGGTTTTAACTCGTCATAACACTGGTAGTTTACGCTTTAGCTGTGTCCGTTCTCGCAACGGGCATGCAGTTCTCAGCAGGTAGAACTCACCTGACACCAGAGCAGAGAGAATGCCTGTCGCTCTGTTGCTCCTGCAGTGCTCTGTGTATGAACTGTGAGGCAGCTAAAAAAAAAAAAAGTGTGAGTGTAACCAGGGTCTTCCCGACTGATGCATCGAATAGTCGACATTTAGGATGCAGCCTTCAAACCTGACACATTTTATCACCATATTTGCTAAGCTCCCGTAGGCATAAGAAAGTTACAGACTCAATCAACTACGACATAGGTGGACAGCTCTATATCAGGCACCATATTTTCTGTTCCACCTCCTCATGTATCAGGTAAATGAGTGCAAAAAAACATCCTGAAAAAAATTGGGCGAGAGAACTGTGATCTCAACACACAATCTACAATCGTGCATCCAACGCCTGCGTTTTGTGTGGTAGAAGAGCATAAATCTTCACAACTGACACAAATGTTGCCAGTGAAATTATTTTTCCTTCAAAATGTATCTGGCATAACACATTAACAATATATACACCTAAATTATAGGAAACGGTTTCAATTTTATGACACCATTTTGGCCTCCGGGAAAGTGTGATGGGCATTAAACACAAATTTCTGACAAACCAATTAATCAGTAAGTGAAAGAAATTATCTGTTCAGCCCTCATTTACAGTCACATTCAAAGAACAGGCTTCTGTGGGGATCAACCTTGCACACGAACACTAAGCTACCAGGATTCTGATTCAAGAATCTAGACATTAAGAATTCAGCAACACATGCATGAGTGAGACCATAGCACGAACAGAGGAAAAAATATGGCCTGAATTAGAGACCTTCAATTCCCACAGCACCCAACAGTGATCATTAGCTCAACAGAGCGACTGACAGCCCATCCCCAACCGGTGGCAGTTCTCTGATACATCATTTCTGCTGCTGCTTGTTTGTTTGCTTACTCAAGCAGAGGCCTGACATTCTGATAAGAAGCTGACAAAGAGCCCTCAGGGGAAGATGAAAAATAAAAATGGCGTCAGATATTTAGACCTTATCTTCAGTGTCTTCAGTGTAAGGGGACTGTAAAGTGCAGGAGGGGAGGGAGGGCACTGGTCATGGAGGAATATGTGAGACAGGGAGACAGACACGGAAACACAGAGGGGAAAGAGCGGGAAGCGTTTTCATCGTCTTTACAGCGAGATTAATGGTAGGGGAAGGGAATTTCGGCGTGGCACACGAGCCGCTGGGACACGGTGAAAAGGCAGCATGACATCTGATAAATCCAGCAGGGTCCTGACAGTGTTAAAGAGCACTGCGTGGTGAGCTCAACTTGTTTTGCTGTCTTGCTGTTGTGTCTACTTGCTCTAACTTGGTGTCGACAGTGCAAGTAAATCTGTATCTCTTAAGAGTGTTGCTCAAAACTGCTAAGACTTGCAGTCTGAACAAAATTTCCCTTCAGATTCTGCTAATAGGCTATTCTAAAAGACCATATTTCTTATATAATGCAAGCATGTGAGTGAGCTGCTCATTATGTAATTAAAGGATATGGCTGACATTAATTTATAAGTTTCTTATTTAGGAAATCCCATGAAAACACAACAAGTCTCTCAGTATTTTGCCATGTAGCACTCATTGGCAGTTCTTTATCAAATTTTCCTCAAGTAGGATTAAACAGCATATTTGTTAGGAGCTTTTTTCAGCTGCAGATGATAACTTGAGTTAAATGAGCTAGTGAGTCTTTACAGCACCAGGATAACTTACAGTGCCTTGATAAATTGATTGTTGGTTTTGGTCATTTCAGGTAATTTGTTGCCAATAAGAAAAATATAAAATATGGCCAGGGGTATCCTTTCATTTTGGACAAAAACAACTATGTGTAATCTTTTCTTTTGATGATGCAAAATCATACAAAATGGGAGAAAATTGATAATTTTGGAAAACCACATTAACTGCACTGTGTTCCAAAATTTGAAGATGAGAATATCTCAGTGGTCCCTCTGTCCCTCATATCAAAGGAAACAAAATAAGGGTCATGTATGAGCACAGCCGGTCCCATTTTTCTCCCGTTTGTAAAACAGAGAACCATTACTTTCAGCTTTTTTTTTTCTTTGTATAGTAAACAATGTCTCTTCAAAACTATCTAGGAACAGATGACAGACATTTACAGTCCTTTACCAGTGTGCTAGCCTGATGGGGCTAGTGAACCAGTGGACAGATCCAATCTCATTAGGTTGGGACTGACAAACAACTCCTGTCAAAATGTTAGTGCCTCCTGTGGCACAGATAGGAGCTGGATATGTCACACAGGCATACAGGTTAAACTGTAGTCTGATATGGCCTCACCATCTAACACAGGGCACAGAACATTAATCTCTTTTATGACAGTCCCCAACCCCTGCCTCCACCATAGCACTGGTCCAGGTTTATTGTGAGGAACATGGCAGATAGCTATGAAAACGGAAATTCTGTCTACCACAATATGTTTGCAATATATCATGTATTATCTTTTATCATTTCAGACCTTCTATTGTAGCACAACAATGCAATGGCAGAACAAAAAATGATACATGGTGATGTGTTTTAATCTCATGCTTTAACATAAAGCTTCAATCAAATCTGTCAGCAGAGTAAGCAGCTAGACATCTTATCATCTAACAGTAGACTCAACAGGGGTTTACAAAGTAACAGTAGTACTGTCCCAGGCAAACACACTAAAATACAGCGCCATTGTACAATATAATGCATTTCAATGCTAAAAACATCAAACCAAAGAGTTACGCTCATATAGGATTTTGCATCCCTCGATTTATGCTCAATGTCAACATTCAATGCTAAGGCAGACAGAAGGGTGTGATTCCCCCCCCCCTCCCCCCGAGACATCTTGATCTCTTAGATCTTGACCCATTTAATCTCATGATCATGATCTAGTTACTAGATGGCAGTTTCATCCATCTCTGCACTTGTTAAATATGTGGCTTTTGCTGTGTGATGCTCCTTTTCCCTGGAGAGTACTGAGCCTAATGATATTTTTTTTAAATACAATAGTAGAGTAGATTTGTCAAGAATTCAATGTCTTTCTTAGACAGTGTCAACAAAAAGTGAACTGAAGCATACTGTTAACTGCATGGTCGTGTTATTGGATTTCATCATAGTGATCTGGTTTTCCTGTTATTTTATTTACCTCCGTCATAACTACTACATTAGTGGAGGAAATTTAAAAAGAGAAAGGTGCTGTATGTAGTGTTGTCCGTGTACTATATAGTCCTTGTTGTGCTAAATGGGTCATAGGGATGTTTCGGTGAGTGAGCTGTTTGCCAGGTTGTGTAAGTACAGGATGGCTGCCATATTCTCTCAGTACAGAGTTATATGCATTTGATTATGTGCTATGCTTTAGCACCTCTCGACTATTTTTGTGGTTGCACCTCTGCTCCTGTTGTTGGAGCCCAATTTTCTCCTGGCAGGTGTCAAAAATACATACAGACTTCCTTTTAAAGCCTGTATGTAAGAGGTTAAAGTAGACAAGACTTTTCAGAGAGAGGCAGGGGAAAGGAATATAACTGTGCTCAGTAAGATGTAGTTTATAAAAGGGAGTGAGACTGGCAGTTGTGAGAGTAGCAAAGCAATCTAGCAGGGACCTCAGTTAAGGAAGATTTGTGATCAGTCCTTGGTAAGTGTTTAGCAAGGGTGCTTGCCAATTGCTTGGAGAGATAACACTGCCAAATTCTTATTCATAGAGATGTGTAAGGATTTATATGACAGATGTATTTCACTTCAGATTAGCTGGATTGGTGGAAGAGGAAGTTAGCACACCTCTATATCAAAAATAAAGCCCCCGTTGCCATTAAGACTTTGTTGTTGCCACTGGGTAGTGAGGGAGAGAAACAAATAGGTACTCTGCAGTATTTTATTCACTAGTTTGCCTTTTTATGAATATGTAAGTATAAATAAAAGTTATATATCCACAGACAATTCCGAGAGCATTTAGAAACAGTGAAGGAGCGTCTACTGTACGTTGCCTTTAAAAGTCTTGGCAAATGAAATGAGATGACCTTAGACACTAGCTAACATTTTATGAACTGAATGATTGACTACTTTAAGGAATATTCAACAGACTACTCAGTTATGAAAATAATCATTAGTTATACCTCTATGTCTACATATAATCGATAACAACGTCGATAGAACTCATTCCACCTGTGGTTTGACAGACAGCACGAGACGCCAATGATAATGAGAATAGCACCGCGCTGTGCCAAACCAATCATGTGGCTGGAACAGAGTTTGAAGCACATCAGGGCGCAGGAGTAAACATGTGCTAATATTTAACGTTAGCTAGTTAATTCTACCATTTGCTCTCTTTGTCTCTTCTTTCTCTCTCTCCTTTTTGGCTCAACCAAGTATTTTGCAAATTTATAATAATGCAGCAGTAATGCAATAACCTTCCCATGGCGGGCCATTCTGTGAGTTGACCCAGGGCATCAAATAGTCAACATTTCGGGGGCAGCCCTAAAATTGACCTCCTGGTATCTTCACATCTCACTTCGGAGTAAAAAGGAAACTTTAACTTCAACTGAAATAGTGATTTGATTTATATCGTAATATATATCGATATCGACTGATCATATCGCAATATGATTTTTTTCCCATATCGCCCATTCCTAACCATGGGTAAATAAAGCAGATTTTCATGCAAGACCCAGTGTATACAGAATACATCTTTGACCTTACACTGATCTCATGAGCACCGCTCACGAACAGAAGCTTGAAAATGATGCTCCGGAAAGCATGTGTGCCTTTGTGTATGTCTGTTCCAAATATCAAGAAGTGCCCTCAGGTTAATATGGAGATGAGATCAAAGCTGACCAAGAGCCATTCACACACAGAGGCCACAGAGAATGGCCCTCCTTCAGCACCTGTCCTGAGGCTGGAGCTCAGCTGACATTTAAAAGGAAGGAGCCAGATCACTGTTTCTTCTCTGTTTTTCATAGCTCTGCAGGAACTCCACTTGACAGACACAGCTCTGAGACTATAGCTCTCACTTGGTTTCATGTCAGTGCACTTTTCTTTTTTGCTTCTGTGTGGTAGCTGTATGTGAAGTGGGTGGCTGCTGAAGCATGTGTACATACATACTGTCTATCCATGAGACGCACTAATACAATCAACAAGTCCTCCAACACAACCCACAGTTTGGTTACGTTTTGGAACAGGTTGAGGTTTGTGTTAAAATTAGGTTAGAGGACCCTTGTCGTCACGGTTACAATAATAAGCATGCAGCTAAGGTTGTTTTAACCAAGCACAAACAACACTGTCTATTGCTTTTAAACAGGAAACAAAGTTCTGTGCTCTTATCATAATTACTACAGCCACTACAGGTCACCTACCAACGAAACATAACGATGGGTGGTAATAAGCTGCTCCCACAGATGACCCATGAGTCTTCTTTTTGCAGGAGGACAGTCTGAGTACAGTGTATGTATACATGTCTGCAGCTGGTCAAGCTGAATGACAATTCAGACGTTAGCAAAAACACCCACCAGCTTCAACTGAGTCAAGACACGAATGCGGAAAAAAGGGGGGTGGGGTGGGGGGGGGTCGAGATGACTTCAGCCTCCCCCCATACCCCTGTGCGGAGCTGAGAACCATCACAGTGAATGGGAGAGGGCTCAGGAGAAGGAACCAAGTGGGAGTAGAGAAGTGGAGAGGAAAAGGAGCAGGAGGTGGGGAGGGTGTCGGCTGGGGCTGGTGTGAGGATGAAAATTGATTTATTGCAGCGCTGATGAGGAGCGGCATGCCAGGAGACAGTGGGTGCTCTCCAAGCCCTTGCTGCGGCAACATAAAACGATACAGGGGCCCTCCCTCCTGTTATAATTGCTGCGGAGATCTCAGCAAAGGCTCAAGGTCTCTGTGTAGAAATTTATGCAACCCTGACTGATAGTACCCTGCCTGTTATTTCCAATCTCCATGTCTTGATGCATTAACCCCACACAAACACACACAGATCAAAGGCATACTGTAAACATAAACACACATTCATATAGGATACACGTCAGTTGGTTTATCTTGCCACCCTTCAGCAAAAATGCTCTAAATATCAAAAAGAAAAGTAAACATACCTCATGTGGTCAACAACCTAAAATCAGCAAAAAGGAAGTTAGATTTTTTTTTTTTACTTTAGCAGTGAATTGTTGGTACTGGTCAAGTATAAAACTTCTATGTCAAGAGGACATCAATCACAGCCCAGTCATTCACCGAGCTATGACTCATTTTACAAATTAAGGGTTTAACTAAAATACTTGTTGTGGGAATAAGTCTTCAAACTGAGCTCTGGCTCTGTTCAAGTGCAGACAGATCCTTTGAAAAAGGAAAGAAGAAACTTGACGTGACGTTCTGACCTTTTCACTGAACCGTTTAGCACTCCCACTGTGTGGCATTTAATCAAGAACAAAAGAAATATTTCACAATATCAAAGATGTGTTTAAGTATTCATTTGCGGCTGATTTGTATGAGACATGGTGCTCTACCTATGCTTAAATGCGTACTTGGTAAATGTGACAAAATGACCCAGCAGTGCTTGGCTAGTGGTGACTGTCTCTACAGCACATGCTCAAGTACCATATAAACAATCCTCAGTTTTACGCTGGGCAGTTTTATGGGGCCTGAGGCTTTGACAACAGAGGAATTTACTTGAGCACCTAAAAAAGCTTTGGAGCATGCTGCAGTGGTTTAAGGCAGACACAGCATGAGCACGGGGGATGCGGTGTGTGTGTGTGTGTGTGTGTGTGTGTGTGTGTGTGTGTGTGTGGGGTGGGGCGGGGGGGAGTTAGCCAATACTGCTGACAAAGGTGGTGGTAAGCTTGTTTGTCTGTGCGTGCGTGCCTGAGTGTGTGTGTGTGTGTGTGATCTGCCTACACATGTGGACGTGTAACTGGACCTGACTAACACAAGCTGTGAATTCAGCAGTGTGAGAGAGGCTGTTTTTCTTCCCCTCACATTCAAATGCCACTTCCTGTAATCACAGTTAATCTTCCATCAAAATGTCTCAAACAAATCAAAGCAAACCCGGCAATAATCTGCGTTGATGCTATCGCCGTGCCATCACTAATGACACCTTGAATGACAATTACAAATGGCATATAGTGACAGGAGGCAGAGAAAGGGAACGGACTGATGCAGCTGCACACAAAGTGCATCGGTGCATGCTCATTTAAAGAGAGGTCAGCAGAGCATCAGCTGCAGGTCAGCAGCTGAACCTGTGCCAAGTTAGATGGCTCACTGGGAGTATCTCCAGCTGAACTGAAATGATTAGATTATTAATTGACAGTTGATTAATAGAGCATTAATGGACATCTAGTGCTTAATCATTTAAAGACTGCCGACACTATGGAGTAATGTTTTTATGCGTTTCTTTTGCATGTTGTGTACATGGATGCACATAGGGAGGAATTATTAATCATTATTAATCGTTTGCTCGAAAACTGACTTTAGTGATTAATCGAAATCAAAATCATTGCCAAGAAATTTTCTGTTGAACCAGTCAATTAATCGATTAAGTGTTACAGTATTACATGCAGGCAACACAACACGTACTTTAATGCTAATGTGCAAAGACACGGAGCACTAGGTGACAAACATGAATGTAAGATAGAATAGTTAAAAACAGCTTTGAGGAAGGGATGTTTAGAATAAATACAATTCTTTTCAGTTAAAAACCATGACTGGATCCAACTTGGTCATTCAAGACCAGAAATCTGAATGTATCACCCTGAGCTTTGAAGAATTGTGACGGGCATTTTATCATAGTTTCCTGACATTTTGTAAATGAAACAATCAATTTTCTTTGTGTGAAAACAGATAAATGTAAACATTAGTTGCAGCTCTGCAGTTATCACTCTCATATTGCTCTTCACTTGTTTCATCATTTAGGGAAAATACTATGCATGATGTCAGAGTTTCTAAAAACAGAGCAAGCATCTGTGGAACAAGACAAGTGGAGTCAAAGTCAGACTTCAGCAAGGAAGGCATAACAACATAACATGCATTATGTTACTTGCACCAACCCCTGCTCTAAATAATTGATATCCTTTTCCTGCTCATCGGCCAACTTCTGAAACTCGATTCCCACCAAGATGAAGGAAACAAGAAAAAGACAACAAAAAGACAAAGGAGATGGGTGAAGAGAAGGTGAATTAAAAGACAAGGAACTGAGGCTGCATAGCTTTCTGCAGCAGAGCGATTCAAGAGCTGCCTGTGATGGCAGAGACTCAGAGGAACAGCAAACCCAGGAGGCCTGCAGCAGTGCACAGTGATAGGAATGTAAAATGAGATGAAGAGCTACCCCAATGAGATTTTATCAAAAGCAAACACAAGCTTTCAGGGACGGTGGGGGTGGGGGGTTAGGGCTAGCAAGGGGGTGAAGCATGTTTCATCAGGGCAGGTTTAACCTCCTCTTAACCTCTGTTGACAAAAGCCACAAAACAGATGAGACACATGTAAATTGCAACATTGCTGCGAGTCCAACAGCCAGCTATCTAATGCAATAACTCAAGTAGGCAAAAGTCATTTTGGTTGTAGCAGGCAAAGCAGGAGTGTCTGCGGCTCGGTCTGGTAATTAACCTCAAAGCTGTGCCGAAAAGAGGACAAAAATCCTGCCAGGCTTTAATCTGCTTGTCTGTGGTCGGTAAATAAGAAGCCCTGGGTAGACTGCTTTATTGAAACACTCTCACAGGTTGGCCTGCCAGGTAGCCAGGCATTAATATTGGCTCCGGCGAGAAGCTGTCAGGATTTATTAGTCAGTATCACTGGTACTCAGCCAGCAGGTGTCAGCTCTGGCAGAGAAGGAGAGAGCAAGATAGATTCATAGATAGAGATAGAGATAGAGAGAGAGGGAGAAAGAGAGAGAGAGAGAGAGGGGAAGAGGGAGAGGGAGAAAGAGACAGAGAGCAGAGTCAGACAGATAGACAGGCAAAGGGACTGGAAAACAGAGAACTGGCTTTTCTCTGCCCTCTTTCCTTGGTGGTCTCAACAAATCTGTAATACTGTACAAGTGCAAAAGTGCAAACACTTGATTTACAGTATAACACAGGCTACACTTTAATCAGTCAACTCTACATTGTAATATTGCTCCTCTCTTACTTGAGACACTCTATAATGATGAAAAGAAAGAGCAAGCAATTAGGAAGACCTTAGATGCTTATGTTAAGCGAAATCGATTTCCCGATTGCTCAAAGATGCTGAGATGCTCTTTATCTAGGCTATCAGAGAGTGTATGAAAACTAGAGTGAGCACACCCACATACACATATGTGTGCATGCAATCATAAGTACACACACACACACACACAGACACCAAGTGCAATATTCACTGAACATATGGTCTCTTCTCCTCTTTGATCTGTGTTTTGGCCTTCAAAAGTTAACTTAATTGTTTACCGTTTTGCTCCTCTTTGGACTACCTTTACATCGCCAAACACTCCAGAAGGGGGGCATTTTCCTCTGTTGCTAAGCAACAAGCACAGCCTAACTACCCTGCCAAGGAATACACAGCCAAGCAGTTAATGAGGATACAAAAGACTCAACTTCAAATGCCTGACATTACTATAGACAAAAATCACTGCTTGTGATTCGGGATGGATTGAGCATGCTTGTAATTCTAAATGAGATATTGCCGGACAACACAATTCCTACTCTGTATTCCATAGCATACAGGCTTCATGTCTAGATGTGTGTGTCCTTTAGATTAATGTCTCCATCTAGTGACAAGTCCCTGAGGCAAAGTATAGACACACTGTATGTCTGGGAGAGATAACAGCCAGAAGCATCAGGTTTCAGATGAAACTGAATGTACTCCAATTGTGATAAACCACAGTGGCATACAGCTGTTACATAGTGGAACGTTATATACAGAGATAGTCTACAAGATGTTTAGAGGGCTGGCACAAGGACTGCAACTAACAATTCCTTTCATTAGTGTTTATTTTTCAAGTAATTCAGAACTGATACAATTAAGGTACAGTACATGAGTTATCAGTTAGTTGATCTATTGAGAAAAGATCATCAGCCATTTTGATAGATTTCAAAAAACGTTGTCTGATCTGTTGTTTTTCCTTGTCTTATGTGATAATAAATTAAATGTCATTCGGTTTTGAAGCGCTGGTTGTGCTAAAAGCCTTCAGTAAACTGCGATGGGAAATTTTTACATTTCATTTTATTTCACAACAATTAAATGATTAATCGAGAAAATAATGACCAGATTAACTGAAAAAGTCACTTTTTTTTGCAGATGTAAAAGTGATAAATAATTGAGACTATAAAATGTCAGAAAACTATGAAAAATGTCCATCACAGTTACCCAATTACTCCAAGATGATAACTTCAAAACATTTATTTTGTCCAAACAACAATATAAAATCCAAAGACATTTAATTTACAAATTTAAAAGCAGCATCTCTTCACATTTGAGAAGCTAAAACCAGAGAATGTTTGACATTTTTGCTTGATAACCAACTTAAATGATTCATTGATGACCAAAATTGCAGTCAACAAAATAATGTCAATCAAATAATCAGTTATTCAAGTAATAATTTCTGCTCTAACTGTCTCAAAGATGAGGGACAAAATTATTCAATTAAAAGTCACTGGGTTTTAAATGACCAAGCTAAAGCAGTTGTCTTCCTAATAAGAGGGGAGCTGGTGCCACAGAAGACACAGATTTATCATTTAAGTTACAGTGTCCTTCTTGTTAGGCACGTCTGCCTGTGTGTAATCAGCCTGAAACTAGCAGGAAAAGAAGTGTTTGATTGTTTATTGTAGTAAGAACATTATTCCTGAGGCAATATGCATTGTTACAGCATGAGTTGCACAGTGAATTCTGCAGAGGTCCCCTGGTCTCTAATGAAATTTAAATAGCTGCATGTCCCAGGGCTAATCCCTTTTTCTTTTCCGTTCTTGGCAGGTGGACTCATTAGGAATCTTATTTCATTTTACATTCATCCAAGAAAAAACGGTTGCATTGAGCCAGGAAGTTTATTTAACTTTGCTTACTCTGAAGAGTTGATCCTTCCCATATTATCCTCTGACAAGACTTAGGTTCATTGCACTAAGCACTAATGTATATGAGAATGTGTTGAAAAAAAGGAACTTGTAAACAAACTGTTTGAATACTGCTGCAGAGTGATGAATTCATAGTTAAACAGATGTGCTTAAATAAAGATCCAAAGCTTTGAAGTCAGCTGAAGGGACGCAGATCTTTAAACTGCCACAGTGGAAAAAAACAAATCTTATCGAGACATTTCTTAGCAAAACATGTCTCAGTGTTTTAGCCTCGTTGGCACAGAACCCGAGGTACAGTATCACTTGTTGTTGCAATCACTAATGAAACACAGTTCGTTCCTTTTATATTTCACAATCACATTATTCAGCAAGTTTGTAAAGAACATCTTGAGACTTCAAAGTTGTTTTTTAATTATCTCTATCTGAACGAGGTGGGTTGGGAATGTTTCGCGCCCCACAGCATGGCGCGTCTGCAAAACTGCAGTACTCTGCTGGATTACAAAACCTTTAAACTGAACTGAACCCAGGTGATGTCTGCAGAGAGCTGTGGCTCAGTGCTGTAGATGAGCTAGTTTAGGATATTGTGGAGGCAGTGAATGAAGCTCCATACTGCTGCACCTACTACTGTTGGTGTATTATTTGTGGTTGAATTAATACGTTTAATTATTTGTGACACGTTTTATGCTTTTAAATCCAATGATACAGAAACACTGACTCACTCATTTGGATGTTCTACTTTATACTAACAAATAAATCAACCATAGGTTCAGGTTATCAGCAATAGCCAACACATTTGTCATATTGACATACACCTAAACAAAATATTAACGGTGCTGTTGTGGAATCCACTGCAAAAAGAAACTGGGATAATTGGGAGAGATTTTACCTCCTGCCAAGTCCAAAGAGAAGAAAAGCAACATGAAACAATACTTTCTAAGGGGCTCTGTAACATTAGATAACTCAGTGCTCCATGTGAAACATAAAAAGAAATATTTTTACAAACCTGTCCACAGACAGCTAGAAAATCAGTATGATTTTACTTTAAAACAGGACACCACCAGTCTTATTTTTTGTGCAACATTATTTCCCTGATGTTGAGCAACATGAATGTATAGGTCACTCTATTTCTGGCCACATTTCATCATCCACAGACCACTGACTGTCCTGTGTGTCATTCTGCTTATTGCTCATTGAGTTGTATCTTTACTTTTCAAGATACTGTTTGTGTCAGCTTCCTCACCATATGACAGCTCCACTCATTTGTAGCAGCCACCTGTTGGGTTTGTTTTGCCTCTCAGTGCTGGTGAGGGGGATGGATGTACAGTGGCTTCACGTATTCGTATATAAAGTATTCAAACCCTTTTGCATTTTGCACACTTCACTGTACTGTAGATTTAATTTTAAATGGATAAACCTGCCATTTTTGCCAATCAATCTACATCATCCTTTAGCTGTGGCACTCCATAGTGTGGTTAAGTGTATCCTGTTTGCTTAAATTATTCTTGAGATGTGTCTAGAACCTGATTGGAGTCCACATGTAGCCAACTCTCTGTAGATCTCGGCCATAAAATTGCGGCGAGGCATAAATCAGGGCAAGGGTGTTAAACCATTTCTAAAGCTTTCAGTATTCCCATGAGCACAGATGCCTCAATTATTGAGAAATGGGCGAAGTTTGGAACCATCAGGACTCTTCTGTCCAACCATACTGAGTAACCAGGAAAGAAGGGCCTTGGTGAGGGAGGTGACCAAGGGCGACCAAGCGGTCACTCTTCATCAGAGGTCCTGTGCAGAGATGGGAGAACCTGCCAGAAGGACAACTATCTCAGCAGCACTCCATCAATCAGGACTTTATGGAAGAATGGCTAGACAGAGTCCACCTTGGGTAAAAAGCATATGACAGCCCGCTTGGAGTTTGCTAAACTGCATTCAAAGGACTCAGAGCATGAGGAAAGAGATTCTCTGGTTTGATGAGAAACTCTGTACTCTTTGGGCAGAACTCCAAACACTATGTCAGGCACTGCTCATCACCTGGCTAATACCATCCTTATGGTGAAGCACGGTGATGGCAGCTTTGGGGATGCTTCTCTGTAACAGGGACACAGACACTTGTCAGAATTGAGGAAATGATATAATGCAGGCAAATACAGGGTGGTTTTTGAAGAAAACTTGCTTCAGAGTGAAAGCAAACTGAGACTGGGGTGACAGTTCAACTTTTAGCACAACAATGACAACAACTAAAGCATACAGCCAAGAGAATGCTGGAGTGGTTTCAGGACAATTCTCAGACTGTCCTTAAGTGGACAAAGCCCAGACTTAAACCCCAGAGAACATCTGTCGAGACCTGAATATGGCAGTTCACAGATGCTTCCTATCCAATCTGACACAGCTTGAGAGGGTCTATCAGGAAGGATGGGATAAACTGCCAAAATCAAAGTGTACAAAGCTATAATTACTCAAAACTCAAAGATGTACTCACTTTTAAAGGGGGCTTCTACAAAGCACTGGATTAAGGTTCTGAATATTTTTGTAAATTACAAGTTTGAATTTTTGATTTTCAAAAAATGTGAAAAACAATTATAAAATCATGTTTGCACTTTGTCATTGTGTGCAAAAGTGATATGGTCTGAATACTTTGTACATCAAAAAATAACATTAATGCATTTAGTCTGCAACACAACAACAGAATAAGAAACACTGGGGCCTTTGTTATGGCACTTTAATGAGTATCATGAATGACCATGTTTTTTTTTATTGGAAAAGTCACGATGAAAAGTATGCAGAGTATGAAATGGCCTTTCAGCCATCTTTTGCCACTTGTTTTCATTCAGTAAAAATAAAAGCCTTGCTCTAGCCCTCTGAATCGCAGCCATGCTCAGTGATGGCTGTTTTTCTGATGAGAGAATCAACCGAATCTGTTAAGGACATAATCTTCTTGTGCCAGACCCAGACAAAAATGGCAACAGAAAATCTGCAACAAAAACGGTGTGAGTGTTATTTCACTCAGTATCATACCTTAAGCACAAAGATTCTGGTGTGCTGAGGGGCTGTAGGGCTTTCACCACATATTTTGTCACTGGTCGGTATCATATATTAACCCTGTCCTGACACATTTTTTTTCTTTTCCTGCGACAGAAAATAGTGCTTGCTTGTCACTGGAGGGTGAGGGCTACAGCTTCAAAAGCCATAGAAGATAAAGTAAAAGCAACAGAAAAATAAAGTACTTTCTTAATCATTTAGCACATATCAGCTAAATCAATCTCTGATTACTTTGCATGTACAATGCACCTGACATTGCCTGAAGCCAAACTTCACTGCTATAAGTCACAGAATCTGATGGCTCACACAATATGGTGTTAACACCAGCAGTAGGCTGGGCCAAGCACTCGTCATTCTCAAGTTCCTACTCTAACGTGATGGACGGCAGATACATAATTATGCAAGAGACTTGCTGTTCCCATCTTTGTCGTGAGGACCCTCCTACACTAGTCGCATTTCACAGTTGTTTTGTTGACTATATATCCACATAGTGTATGTATGCATGTATATCCACACTTTGGAACAGTTAAGGTGGTCTGCCATGTTCAGTCAGTCAAGGTCCATTAACTGTTTTGTTGAGTTTACATGTGTTTGAATGTGTCACCAGTTCATATTACTTTGCAGGTGCCTGTAGTACCAGAAAGAGGCAAGAGAGACTATCTAAGAGAGACTGTGAATTTAGAGATTCCACATGGGATTCACTGGCTGCAAAGCTTAAGGAAACCCGATACAAAATTGAACTATCGGAGCCCATGTCATTGTAGATTAAATCAGCACAGCAGACGGGTTCTTGTAAGCCTTCCTACTGAAATAACTCTGAAAACAGTATACTTGTTCAGTGAACATATCAAACTTTAAATGTCCTTTGCAGCTGCCACTGCAGCTTCTGTGTCAACTATGTCACTAAATGTGACATTGATGGTATGGATAAATCAGTCTCTACTGATTAGTTAGAGGAAAATACCAACCCTTGCAATTCATGAGCATGAACAAAACTGCACAATGATGTCAAAAAGTGGAAGTCCTACTTTATTATGAGAGTAGAGTACTACTACTATAAAAATGGTACAAATGATACGATATGCCTTCCTCACCCTCATTATTTGTCCACTGGCTTTAACAGGCTGATCACTTTTTATTCAGTCCTGTGAGAAGAGGAGAGTCCTTCAGTTGATCTCTCCCCTCACAGCCACCATTACTTTTCAAGGTTGCATGTCACCTACTTGTGGTCTGACTATTGATTCAGAATCCACTTGAAGCTTGAAAAAGTGATTCACATGAGTTTTAAGTGAGCTGCATAAGCTTCACTTGAACTAACTTTGAGTTTGTTGGACTAAAATCAGAAAATCGTCCATCCAACAAATGTTACGGCCCTTTAGCTTCATGACTAATCTGAACATCAAAATAACCCAGCATAGATCGTAGATCAATGGACGAAAGCATGTGACTTACAACAAAATCAGTTACATCAATACAGCCCCATCAGCCAGTGGAAGACACGGGAAAGGCACTTTCAGTGTCTTATTGACCTCACGTTAATGCGGCATGACTACAATCGTTAACAAGCTCTACAGAAAAAGAATTCAATGCAAGCTCGAATTTTCAAAACAGACAGTAACATGACAGTTGTGTGGGCGTGTGCGAGTGAAAGTTGTGTGTGTAGGGGGTTTACAAGTTTAATAAACCTGCCCCTATCTTCGACCAGTTTGCACCTGTGGGGCTAATTAAAGGAATGATTGGACTTTGATCAAGGGAGGTTAGATCATGCATCAGCTACAGTGAACTGTGAGAGGCCTAATTGCTGTGTTGAAGCAGTGGAAAAATGGTGAAGCTCAAAGCATGTTGTGGGAGAAAAGGAGAAAAGGTTGTCTGTTACATAAAGTATAAGTTTATATACAGACAGATCAGCCACAGCATTAAAACCACTGAATAACACTGATCGTCTCTTTATAGAACATAATATTCTGCTGGAAAACTGTGGGTCCTGGCATTCATCTTGATGTTACCTGACACATACCACCCACCTAAACACTGTGACAGACTAAGCACACACCGCCCATGGCAACAGCACTCCCCAATGGCAGGTGTCTTCGAAATGGCTTGAGGAACATGACCCAGAGCCCGAGGCACTGACCCTGCCTCCAAACTACCCAGCTCCCAATCTGATCGAGCATCTGTGGGATATACCAGAAAAAGCCAGATCTGTGGAGGCCCCAACCTGCAACCCACAGAACCCAAAGGATCCACTGCCACAGGACACCCTCAGAGGTCCCGTGTCTATGCCCTGACAGGTCAGAGCTGTTTTGGCAGCACAAGGGGGACCTACACAATATTACATAGACACTAATCAGACAGAGACTGAAAAGTAGGGGAGAGAGGGGATGACATGCAGCAAAGGGCCTGGGTCGGATTCAAATCCAGGCTGCCTTGATATATGGTTTACACTTCAGGTGAGCTACTGGTGTGTTTGTGTGTGTGTGTGTGTGTGTGTGTGTCTGTTAAAGGGGTTCTTGGGTTTTTCCTTATCTGATTTGAGCATTAAGGACAGAGGGTCTCATGTGCTGTGCAGATTGCAAATCCATTAAGCCAAATTTGTGATTTGTGATATTGGGCTATTTGAATAAAATTTGACTTGGCTTGATTTAGCATGCATTTGGAGATTATTATTCCCTCTTGGTCTGAGTACTGATTTGTACTGTGTGTTCATTAAATTTAGACAATAATAAGAATATTTCCTTTTCTCTGCAGAGATTAGTGTCATGAATCATTTTTAAATCCATTCATAATAATATCAGGGTAACATTTATTATTGTTGTCACAACCTTTAAACTAAATTAAAGCAGATTGATAAAAAATAATTTACTGGTATGGCAACAGTTTTTCTTCAGTGCATTGCTGCCAACTGTGGCCTAACAATGTAAATACAAAGCGCAGTGATAGCTACTGCAAATGCCTCACCTAACTTTTAATGATTTCTGGCACACAGTTCCGATTACACACATGCACACACACCAACACACACATACCCTCACAGTTTCTTTGTGAGGACCCTCACAACTAAATGAATAACCTCACCACTTTGAGTTAACCTTAACCCATAACCCATCGAAAGTGCAAAGTGTCCTCACTTTCCAAAGACGTCCTCACTCCCAAGGTCTAAAACTCAAACTGATAGAAATACCAGTACCTGCACACACAAACACACACACACACAGAGCAGCAGCGACAGCTACCACAGTAAAAGTATGACCCACCAGTCATTTAACAAAGAGCATAGAGTGCAGATTCTTCTGCACTGAGGAGAAAATTGTCAAGTTTTATCACAATGAAGAGGAATCAGTCTCCGTTACACGGTCTCCTTCATGGCGGGAAAATATGCTGAGGTACACCTCTGACTCCATAATCCATATAAAATATGTACAAGGACAAACAAGGTTGGTCATTTGTTGTATGAGAGAACCTTGGAAGACAAAGAGCAAGGAATGCAGCTGCAGGAGAAAGGGGTGTGAAAAGTGCAGTGAGAGGCTCAATCATATTGTAGTGCACCAGTTCAGGGGAAGCTCTAATCCCACTCAGGAATATTGATAATCTATTGTCCAGCATATTTCAATTCCATTTTTTCTCCAGTATTGCAGTGGGACGTCTACAGACACAGATCCCATCAGGTCACACTCACTGAGGTCACACACTTCACCTCTAATTTCTCACACAAAGCTTTTCCATTCCTAATTCAAGATGCCTGGTGAGGGACAGTATTACAGTTGACGTGATTTGGTCGCTTGTCCCAACCCTCGGATATCACCCACAGATAGGAGCAAACCAGCTGCAGGGATACTACACTTTTATCATCATGGGAATGATAATAAACACACAGCTAAGGTTCCACGGTTTCACACAGGAAACAAACAGCAGCCTCCTGAGTGGAAGTCTGTTGTTTTGTTGACTCATTCGTCCATCCCAACATCCTCCTAGCACGGACTCTGTTGCTCATCATCTCCATGGCCTGATGCAACTTTTTTGCTATAGCACTTTCTCTCTATTTCAGACACAAATACTTGATTTTGCTGACTGTGTGAAGATTTTTGATAACACAACAAAATTTGGAGCAATTTGTTTCATGTTTTGCAAACTGGAACACAGATTTGCTATTTGTGTCAGCCATTCTCAAAGCTGAGCCTCTGTCTCCAACAATGCATCTGAACCATGGAGAAAGAGTTGGCTGATTTAACTTCATCTAGCAAGAGTTGTACAACATGCACAGTAATGAACTGGCAGACGGGGTGAATCTCTAATTAATCCAGTTTAGTGTTGATTCTGACTTAACTTTGATGTTTTTGTTGGCAGCTAACAAAAAGGAAAAAAAAAAAAAACATGCACTCCGAGTTTCACCTACTTTACAAATCACTCTCAGGCACAAAAAAAAAAAAAAACAAAAACGTATGCTTGTTGAAACAGAGAGGAGTGGACTGTGCATCAAAATAGCCTACATTAACTGAGTCACTTCTGAAAATGGAGTTGCTAAATCTTTTTTGACTATTCAGACAGTGTGATTCAGGTGAAGTACAGTAAATTCTGAAAACACTTAAGGGTGTGCATGCTCTTCTTCATAATAACAAAGAAGAAACATCAATGCTGCATGTTATATTTTGTTCTTTGTTTTGATACCCCAACACCTCTGTTGGCATTACATTTCCTGAATTTATGTATTGTCATTAATCTGCCTCGGTTTGTTAGTTGCTTACAGGAGAGAAGGATGAAGATTTTCAACTTTTAGGTTGAGGCAGGACAGAATAAAAACACTGCGCTCTCTGGCGGTAAAATGGGAGGGAGGAGCGTCTTATTTCCATTTCCATTCAGTGAGTGACTACACTGCAGCACAAAGCAGAGGGCAAGGGAGTACAGAGAGGTCGGGGAGCAGAGCAGACAGAAATATTAAAGCAAAATATTACCTGTACCTGTATATATATATATATATATATATATATATGTGTGTGTGTGTGTGTGTGTGTGTGTGTGTGTTTGTGAGACTTTTGTTATGTATGACTAATACATTTTTGTCCAGTGATGTAGACAGAGAAACTGCAAATGGTGCTCATACACACAGTGGGGGTTGCTGAGGTGTATGCCAGTGACTGACATTAACTCCTCCCCGCCAACTGTGTGAGTAACATGTTTAAGAGCTTCACTTCCTTTCAAATCAGCAACCCTATAAAGTCCTTCAGTAAAATTACATTACATGACAAGCGCCAGTCATTCATTCCACATGTGCCCTCTCCTTGAAGGGGGGGATTATTTGAACTGCAGTGATAATTTAACTCTGACAATGTCTGTCAGTTTAAAAAGCAGAGTGTGAGTATTTCCATAGCAACGGTGGCAAAAGCCAGTCACAGCACAGCAGAATCTCTGAGCTGTCAAAAAGATTATTAAAGTATTTAAGGCTTTTCTTATACTACTTTCATACAGGAAACCCATGTATAACATGCTCTACTGAACACGTATTCAACCCGAGTTGGGCCTATTCATAATCCCTAGTTGTCAACATTCAGAGACTCAAGTCTGCATCTGTAGTTCCATACAAGGCACTGCTGAATCACTGAATGACATAATTATGTTTCATAGAATAAGCAGTAAGTAAAGCTTCATTCTCAGATAAAAGCAGTTTTTATGCATTTGACAAACTTTCTATCCTTAATAAAACATTATCACAAAAGTAGTGACAAACCCGTGTTCAACGGTTCCACGCTCACTGATCCATTCAGAACAACTGCAGACCAGACCTGGGTACCTATTACCAGTACGAAAATGACACCTTACTTTATAATCATAAAAATGACTATTAAATGTTGTCTAACCAACAGTTGCCATTCAAGAACGTTGCTTAAATAAGGACAGTGGCAGAATTGGCAGAAAAATAAATGAAACCAGGAACTGATAAAAAAATCAGTAAACAACACTTTTTAACTGATAAGGCAGTAGACAATAACTTTAGATACTTGACAGTTTTTGATATTCAGTGCTACGGACACATTTCAGTTGATGCCAAGAAAGTAATGAGATTTCAATACTAGACCTAAAAGAATGAGTCCATTAATCCAGGGACAGAAAACTGCTTGTCAACTATTTTGATAATCAATTAATTGTCTGAGTCATTTTTTAAACAGAAATGCCAAAAATGTGTTGGCTCCACATTTGGAATTTGAGGCATTTGCTGCTTTTCTTTGACTTCGATGACAAAACATGCTATTTTAATATGTCACTTTCTGTCTCTTATCTGCGATGATGATTTTACACCATTTTCTGAGCTCAGAGGAACAGTGCTGTGATTTTGGTGAAGAAGCCACACTTACTAATACAGGATCAAGTGATACCTGCTGGCCCAAAAATATTTCTTGCCATACGCAATATTTATAAAAGGAACAACTATTACAGGATGAATATATTTTTCTGTGTGCCACAAATACTGCATTTTTAGCAGTTTTCATTGGAATTAATGGGGCACTACCCTGGAACGCAGTATCCAGTTTTATCCATGATAATTTCAGACATGGTATAGATGAACAATCAACTGATTAATTGAGGATATAATGGGCATATTAGCAGATAATGAAAATAATGGTGGCAGTCCTGTGTTATACCAAACCTTAACGTAGGCACAGGTTGAAGTTATATAGCTACGCTAAGCTCTAGCAAAGACCTTTGTAACCAGTTGTCATATATGCAAGGAGACCCACATTTCATCTCAACACACTGGTACAGTATGTGACCAAAACCGATAGTTTGCATTATAACTCTTCCCATTATCTCCACTGTCTTTAGTCACCCTCTATTTACTGTTAAAAAAGGCAGAAATGCAATGAAACAACGAAACTTTAAAATATTACACTCTATTAGCTTAATGAGCATCCGTGTCTGCTGGCACTGTTTAATATACACAAATGCCTTAATGTCCCTGCTCCAGATGGTGCCTACAAATATCTGCTGCTACATTACAGCCAAATTTCATTGATATTGTAGGCTGTCTAAGCATTTAACTGCCACAAATCCTACATCCTTGAACTGGATTCAATTCAATTAGTACAGTGGGAGAGAAAGCATGAAAGAGAGAGAGAATTTTTAAGTGATCACCTATAACAACCTATCAATCACTCAGCCTTGGGTACTTGGGTAACAAAGCAAAGTGCTATATTCTCTCTTTTGCTTGATGACCCCAATTTACCTCTGTCACCCCTTGTCCCTGCTGACTCAAACAAGGCTAAAAAGAAAGCTATGTTTTCAGGTTTTCATTTTGTCCATCAGCACAATTCTATTGCTGGGGAGGAAAGGGAGAAGGTGGGAAGGGGGTGTGAGGGTTGGGGGAGTGTCCTGTTTACAGCCACCTCTTCCATCTTGATGTTCCATCCAGTACAGCAGGTTTGGCAGCACTACAGTGAGCACATTAGCGCATGGTTGTGAAGAAACCACATGTTATCTCCTCTTTGCTGACAGACAGAGAGAGAGCAGTGGAATACTTGTTGGCCCATTTTTACTGGACACCTATCATCAAGAAGCTTTTTGTTACATTATAAAAAATGTACAATACATTGCACCATCTCAGGGTTGTAAAATTTTAACAGCACTCATTCCTCCTACAAAGACCACTGCAATGAGAGAGGCTGGTCTGGAGATAGCTATGCTGTAGTTACACCTGCCCTTTTGACAAGGCTGCGGTGGAGCAGCAAATATCAATTTTCTTTCGGCCAGGTTTTTTTTTTTTTTTTTTTTTTTTTTTTTTTTTTTTTACGGCAGTGTTGAGGTTCCTAATTTCTAGCAAGATACGGTTAGCGGAAGAGCCAAAGGCAAGACTGGTAACAGCATTTGATATAATTACATTACCCATTCTAGTCATAAATGCTCAGATATTAAACATTAGGAGCTTCTGTACGAGCAGACAGGACGATAAATAATTTAGATTGAAACCTACAAGGCTCACTTCATAAAATGCAGCTTGTTGAAATGCACTGCAATTGTAGAAAAGACTACTGATCAGACAAAGACAGCAGCTGGCTGGAGGCCCCGGACTGACAGGGTCCCTGAAAGCCCAAAAACACTTAGTATGTGGTATCAGGTGAGGATGTGCCCAAACAGAATCATTCCAAACACTATGATAACAGATTAACAGCGCATGCTGGGGGAGTAGATTTCTTTCTCCACAGTTCCCTAGCAGGTCCTATTTGGCCCTGGAGCTGGAGTCTATGAGAATTTTGAACACATAATGCTGACTTGGTTGATTATGCTGTCAAAGTCTTCATTGTCCCACAGCGTTTCCCCTAGAATAATAATAATAATAATGTGATGGGAGGGCGGCTTGACCGGGGGGGGGGGGAACTAGGGCTTCCCTCCCTTGCCAGCAAAGCTACAGTTGGCAGATAGCGCGCGTAATAAAAGGCTGATAATTCGGACTGACTTTCGGACGTTTAGGGTCGGTGTCTGTCCATTAATGATTTACAGAGACTTACAACACTACAGCACCTGTGTGCAGACGCAAAACAGGAAGCAGGGAGAGAAACGCGAATGTAAATGATCTGCCCTGCCAAGGCAATGGTAGGGGAAACACTGTCCCATTATACCTGTAGAATTGTTTCTAAACACACTCTGAATCCTAGTCTAGGACTAAATGCAGTCAATATAATGTAGTACACCAACTAACCACTTTAACCCAGGACTAGGACTAGTTTTCACGTAGCCTTGAGTGTCAATGAGAAACAACGGAACCCCTAGAAAGGGCTCACCTCATCTCGCAATTCTTCACTTGATACGTTGTTACAATAACATAAGTTTAAGACATCCTCTGTGCCCAATAACAGCAGAGTCTTACAGTGTGTCATCCCAAGCATGAAATAAAACTTAAATCAATTTGTGTAAACTGATTCATGTAAATTGACAATGACAAATCAATTTGTCATTTTTAATTTTGAATCAATTTGTCACTGTCACTTTCACTGATACAGCCTAGAACGTTCAGTCTTTGGACTTCTCATTCTAATGAAATATTTTGGCTTCTTTTTCTAGTTGAAATACCAACTCATCTTTTTATGATGACAAAGTTTCTTGTTAGAATGAAATGATTCTACATACCAGATGTTTTAATTTTGATTGAAATGAGCTACTGTCAGATTATAAAATTATTCTCAATGCACCTTGATGCCTGTTGACTGTAAATCTACACATTTTTTTTCTCACTGTATGACCAAATTATTAATACCTAATTCTTAATATTATGATATCCCTCATGAAAAACAATCAAATGAATTATCATTATCAGTCTTTTTAGGTTGACGTTTCAATATGTATATTTTTGTTCACAGTCCAACATTATAATATATAATGCATGATATAACTACATTATTTGCTCTTTTTCCATGATACTGTATCTATAATGTCCCATGGTATTGTTTCACAACAACAATACTGGTAAAAAGAAATGTTAACTGAATAAAATAAAACAACTAGATAAAAGAAAAACAATAGTACAGTGCAGGAAATCGCGGCCACACAAAAACAAAACAAAGCAAACAAAAAAATAACCAGTACACAAAAGCAATGTAACAAAGTGGGCTAAAAGAGAGGATTTAGCAGATGTTGATTTTGCCTGCCTAAATCCCCTGCCGTATTTTGCAAACAAAGACTATATGCTTTGCTTGGTTAACCTAAGTATCAAATGCTGATAATCTATGAAATGGATTCCAGGCTTAGAAATGGTTGTTCACAGCAGCTCTGTGATGCAGTGATACGGTTCTGTTATAGCCGAGCGTGTTTCCACTCTGTTCTCTTATTACTTCCCGTCTCTGTTCAGACTGTGTAAACATTTCCCAAATCTCACCAAGTGCAGCCTTTCACAGAGGGCACTCTACCACGCTGCAGACTGCACTGGGCTTTAAATAAAATTGTGGAGGGTATGTCACTAAAATGACTAAACTGATGGGGGGGGGGGGGGGGGGGGGGGAAGGATCGGTGGGTGATGTGGTGTGCATTCATAAATACACCTAATGGCTTGTTTTATGAACAGTGGTGATTCATTCTTCTTTTTTTTCTGTCCTTTTCTTGAGACTGATTGGTTTTGAAAGATTGAGACGATAATGCTGTGAGATACAAATGAGGAGGCTGTGAAAAATCTCATTTGAAAAAGCAAGGGGAAGCGTAGCCTTGTAAACAAAATTCTATTTCACATTGTTAAAAGGTAATTTGTCTCCATCGTGCCTGGCAGAGCCTTCATAAATAAAACAGTGCACATTGCAGGTGAGCACTCCTTCTCCTTTCTTTTGTTTTTTTCTCCACTTTTTGTTTTAGTTTCTCTACTGCTTGCATGCAAATAAAGTAAAATGGAAGATAAGAAGGAACAAAATTAATAGGTAAAGCCAGCGGCTAAACTATATACTGACATTTCGCTTTGAAATATTTTTTGCACACAGTAATAATCTGTTAGGAGTGTAAAAACAGAGAGTGATTCTTTATTAACTTGAGAATGTTGTAATTTTACTGTTCAATGAACGCAGCAGTACTTTTTTTGAAACATTCTTTTACCATATTATTATTTAAAACCCATTCGCTATAAAAACGGTATTGAAGGTGAATTAAGCAGTTTAGTAACTACTAGCAGGACAGCTGCACATTCTCTTCAATCAGTGTACGAAGAGAACAACTTTATATTTTCAAACTGCCTGCAGTGCATACACCAATCCTTCCCACGTCCACATGATGCATTTCAGATGACATGTCTTTTCATGTTCATTTTTGGCTGAAGGAGGCACACACTGGGTGGATTGGCTAGGGACTTTGTTGGCAAAACAATGAAGTTGCACATGCAGCAGGGGAGCAGTGTTAAAGACAAGTAACCAGACATTTTGAACAGCATGGGACATTTGTCTGTCACATCAGGCGTTATACTGTTTTACTGTTGTATCCCAAACCATGACCTTTGCTGAACCCTAACCTAATGGGTTTTAAGCCTAAACCTAACCATTTTAACCCAAACAGCATGGAAAGGATTGACGTATACAGTCGTGTTATTTGTACACAGATTGGTGAGACTGGATTGGGGACGGAAAAAGAAAGAAAAATTCACAGCAATCAGCATTTAACTTTTAAAGTTGTTTGGTAATGTGCGTATTTAGTCGCATTGAGCAAAAAAACTTAAAAACATAGGCATCTGATTGGACTTTAACTACTGGACTTGAATTTTAATAAACTATTTTCATAGGTTTTCTCCATTATTAAACTGGGTATCCTTGGATACAGTTTGGATACATGATAACTGTGTCAACATTTAACTTTTTCTGGACCAAAGGATTCATTGAGAAAATAATTGGCACATTAATCAGTAATGACAATGATCATTAATTGCAGTTATTATTACAGTTTTCACTGTCATTTTTAGCTCTGGTTTGATCTGCCAATTCCTGAGACAATTATCTGGCTCCATGGCTTGGAGAATGTCTCCATCTGGTTTCAAAACATTAGACCTATACACAACAGTTGTAGAGATGGGCACCAGTTCTGAAAGGTATGTTAATGTAGTCGTACAGCAGGTTGTGCCCTAAGTAGTACGTTTTGAAGAACAGCTTAAATGGCAATCCTCTGCCCTATCCACAAGATTAGCCCTTAGATTCTAGTATTGCAACATCAAACAGCTGCTGTTTCAAAATCAGGAATTTTTTCTCACCTTGCACACATGCACACAGCTCAGATATTTTCAGGCATGGTAGTTACTTATTTATATTTGAGAAAATCTGCACAGTTTTATGAAGGATGAGTATCTCGTGGTGTCTTTGTTTTTGTAAATCTATGCAGGAGCTGAAGAATCATCTATAATATAATATGAGTTTATAAAAATATAAACTTGGGACAGGATTGAGACAGCTACTCTTCACCTCCAAATTTTACAAAGCACAAATAGCTAAATGGTGTTTTCAGCAGCACTTTTGTATCTTAATGCACCTGAGGAATGTCACTAAAATAAACACAAATTTTTACTCCAAGGTTGTTTTGGTGCCTCTTTGCTGCACAAAATAAATGTTATGTTCTTGCAGTTCCTGGTAGTTTTTGAATATACATATTGGACATAGTAGTTTCAAATGAAATAATTCAAAAATTAATTTCTGAATATGTGCAATGATCAGGAAAATTCTTTCTTGGTTTTACAGTCATTTCTTCTATAGTTGGTGTATAGAGATATTTCTTGCAGATGTAGTCCCAACTGTGGCTAATGTGCCACACAGCATTCCTGGGGGCTTGCCTTTATCCCAAAATTTCAGCTACCAGGTAGGTGAGGATCCTGCATCTCTATTGTGTGAGGCAACATTGTAAAAATGTTAAGAAAATCCTGGCTCAAACAAGCCCATCACTTTCAGGTCGTGCACCTCCACCACTGTCTTGCCAGTCATGGAGAGAAAAGCAGTCAAACAGAGAACTGAGCTGACCTGCTGGACAACCCCTGTTTTAAATTGTTTCAGAGTGACTAGGCATAGATACAATGTCCTACTCTATTTCATTTGGACAGAGTGGCATGTTTGCTTGTCTAATTAAAATTAGCATTTTATGGATAAATATAAGTAATTAGTCACTGAGTAATCAGTTTATTAGATGTACCTCTACACCTGATAGAAACAGCCCCGCAATAAATCCTACCTTTCTGAAGCATATGCTCTTATCATGAGTATTTTTCAGTCTCAGAGAGGTGTTGATTCAACACTATGGTAATTCTGCCATTAGTCATGATTCTGGATTGCATAATAATACTAAGATGTTAACATTCGGTCCCTCTCATGTATGTAAATGAGGGTGGACCAAAAACTGCATTAGATTCTACAAGTGTACTTACAGTAATAAACTGGTGACTTCTGTTCTCCACAGCTCTCAGCTAATGTTAGTTTTGACCATTTTGGCATCTTACCGCAGAAGATCCAGTAATATCTGTATTTAAGCAGAGGGCCTCTGAGCCTGTAACCTCACGCAGTAAATGGAATTTCGAGTTTCTTTATTGAGAGTAAGATGTTTGAGTTGAAGTCTTTGTAACTTATCAATTTCACAAAGCTCTCCTTGGTGAAATGAGCAGCTGAAATTCACCACTAGGAAATTAAATTCCGGCTCATGTGGTAACACAAAAATGAGCCATCTCAAGCAAACAACCAACCTTTGGAGAAAGAATGTTGCCATTTTGTGGCAGCCAATAAAAAACAAGGACCACACACCTCTGACAGAATGTCACGTTTCAGTAAGAAATGAGCGAGGTTGGTGAACAGGGGCAAACTACAGACACAGATTTTATATTCTTCTACTTTCTTCTTGTGATCAAGCAACCTGTAACCCCCCCTTTCACTTTTATCAGCTTGGCAAATGACAGAAGGTTATTAACAGCCTGTGTCAATATAGTATATGTATAGCAATACTCCACTGCTGCGGCCACAGTCATACAAAAATGCATGCTGCAAATACAAGATGCATCACACAGGTAATATAAACACAGCTATGCATAAGAAACAGAATTTACATTCATTCTGCATACTGACAACAGAAACCAGGTGCACATTTGCTCTCAGTCCAGCCACAGGATATGTAACATCAGCAGCAGGTAATACCACCCTAAGCCTTCAAGACCATTCCTGCAGAGCTTCAACTCTTGGTCTGGCGAAAGAAAATCAATTTGCAACATATCGATTCATCGTTTCAGTTATTTTTTCAGCCGAAATGTGAAACATTTGCTGATTTTAGAATCTCAAATGTGAGATTTGCTCTATTTTTTTTTTTTTTTTTTGGCACGTGACAATTTGTTTTGGACTTATGGACAGCCGAATCAAGCTATTCCGTTTTCCTTTACCTCTTTACTATTTCTTAGACTGAATGATTAATTTGTTAGTGGAGAAAATAACTGGCACATTAATCAGTAAGGAAAATAATCAGTAATTGCAGCCCTGTGTTCCTCAGGAACCTTCCAGACACTCCCATTTCATGCAAAACCAGCATAAACCAACACTGGGATTAAACATTTCATGCTAGGTCTATGAAACACAAGGTAAAAACAACAACAAAAACATATATAGATATAAAATGTTCTTACCTTCAATTTATTCCGTCTCGTTTTCCTCCCAGAAAAGTCCTAAACTGGATAACTCCCTTTTCGCAGATTTTTTTTTAGGTGCATCAGGGCCGTTAGTCTGTTTAATCCCAGTCTATTTTAATCAGTAGAAATCCTTTAAAAAATGGGCGACAGCGATGTTTGGAAACACTGACTGGTGCGGGTTCTTTTTTCCTCTGGACTGTGGTTGAGAAGTTGCCGCTGTTCAATAGACTAAAACCGAAATTCGGTCATTAATTTAGCTAAGTGCTGCTAACTTTAGCTCCACTGCTTGGTCCGGGCTGGAGTTGCTGTGGTTGCCATCCGGCTCCTGTAGCCTGTTCTCGGCTGCAGCATGTGGTCATTCCCCCGCCGGGGTAACAGGTGAAGCTGCTCACGCGTGCTTGGCAGCGGCCTGGGGATGGCTTGATTGGGCTGGCTCTGCCTTTCAAATAGTGTTTTTTTCGGTTTATTTACTTGTAAATGCTGGGTGAACACGGTCAGCTTTGTTGCCGCTTTCATATAACCAACGACTATAACTTTGGTCGTACTAACCCTCAGCGTTCTCCTGTAGTGAGTCCAAATTATCTGACTCGATGGGAATCCACCAAACTTCACACATCCCGCCACCACAGGTAACCTGAGTTCACGTGAGAGACGGGGGCGGGGCTACATGACCCTGAGATACCCGCCTTCAGTTCCCCGTACCCGCATAGCTTTGCTGCCCTCCCCTGGTATAATATAACAATTACAACTCTTGTCATTGTTTATGTCCTAAATTTATGCCGATGTTTTCATTAAATTAATTGACTATTCGTTCGGTTTATACAATGTCAAGAAGTGGAAAACATCCATGCAAACGTCCCACAGCCATAGGTTAAAATAGTTTAATTTGTCTGTCCCTAGCAATTCTGTTAATTAGTAAAATACTATTGTCCCATTTGTTAAGCATGTTAGGCATATACCAACATCCATTCATCAATAGTTGGCTACAACAGTACGCATGGTACAGTGTACAATAGTACAAAGAGTGCAGATTACTCAAACACAACATCACAACAAGAGCAGGTGAACTCATTTCCAGAGTAGCCTTAGTTGAGACAGGAGCACAGTCCATACATGATGAACAGCCATGAAAAGCAGGAGCATTTTTATTCTGTTACCTTTGTAACTGAGGATTGAGTCTGTGATTGAATTGATAACAGCCCTACAACAAGATAAGGAACAGTTATCTGAGCTCATGTTATTGTTGGCCCTTGCCCTAATCAATTGTGATGCAGTTAGCCAGCTGTATCTAGCCTAATGTTTCTCATGAAAATGATGCAATGCAATCGTAAAGACTAATGTCTCTGTGGCTAGGCACAGATTTCCTTCTTTGGTCTCTGCAGAAGCAACAAAATGGGGGAGGTCAGTGGTGAAGCACTTACAGCTACAATATGAAGGAGTACTTGCACGACCTGTAAAAGAGAAGATGCCAGTCATTCTTGCATTGACTCATTTCAGTCTCAGTCCTTGTATGCCATTTATTTTCCATTAATTTATTCAACATAATTTGTGTCAACATTCATGTTACATCTGGTTATAGTTGTTTCCCATAAAAATGTGAGAAATCATGTTTCTGAAAGGCACTTAACCTTAAAACATTACATTTGCAAACATTAACTTACTAAACAGACCCACCCTGCAACACGTGGGAAAATATTTGTTTACATCTGTTGAAACATGGGCAGCACTCAACTAACAGCAAGCAGGGGGGGATGGAAAGTAACAAAATATATTTAGTCGAGTCCTGTATGATTTGAGGGTACGTGTACTTGACTTCAGTATTTATATTTTATGCTACTATTACTTTTCGGATTTTAAAGGGGAAAAAAACATATGATAATATTAAACCCCTGGTTCACAACCTCTTTGACTCACAAAAAAAAACAAACAAACAAACAAAAAAAAAAACAGTATCTAGTTGGGGTCCTTTGTCATTTTTCAGATTTCTATTAGTTTTTCACCAAGGAGACAATGTTCCTCTAAACTTCCAGCATGGATTCATTTTTATAACTGTTATCTAGTATTTCACAAAAAATGAAAGATTTGAGAAACGTACAAAATGCAAATCAATCTAGTAATATCATGTACTGTATAAAAATACATCAGTGTCCAGGTACTTTCATTTTTGCTACTTTAAGTATTTTTTTCCATACTTTTACTTAAATAGGATTTGAAATGCATGACTTTTACTTGTAATAAAGTATTTTTACATTTTTGTATTGGACTATACTTCTTCCACTGTTAGCAAGAAGCTTTTGAATCTGCTGACTGACTGTAGCTTTTCTGTGTGGAGTCTGTATGTTCTCCCCGTGTCTGTGTGTCGTGGAAATCCTTTGGGTGCTCTGGTTTCTTCGAGCAAACCTGCCATGGTACTCCAAATTTCCCATAGGTGTGAACAATGTGTCTGTAATGGGCCACAGCTGTTAAATACTCTTTACAGAAATCCCTAGGCATTTTAGAAAACACTCATTCCTCCATGGGAATCCAGAGATGCTGTAGATAATGTAAATGACAACCCACCTCCAGAAAGAATAAAAATTAAATTATAATGAGGCAATGCTACTCATTTACAGTGTGGCAATGACGGAAATGGGCAAATGCTGGTTCTCTTACCACAACATTTAATCAAGAGCACCTGAGTCTGCTGCAAATCTCATCTCACCTTCATTTTATTCACATGGAATAAATCAGTGAGAGATATTAGTCCTATTGGCATTTAAACACAAAGCAGATGAATGCTGTGCTGTTTTATCAGTTTATGAGCACCATATTTCCTTCTACTACTATGGATATTGTATTTTGATACAGCACTAGCAATATGGACAGCATTTGTATCCAGGAAAAACAGAATTTTCCAATCAGGCATCTTGCCCCATGTGGGATTTACTTGTCTCAAAGCAACGAGGCAAAGGCTTAGTTGCTTTGAGACAAGCAGTATAAAACTGCATAATAAGGAAATGAAACACAAACCACCACAAAATGATGCTGGGGTTTTGTTGTACTATTGTGAGAGCTCATCAGTGTCAGAAGCCAGAAATTGAAAGATCTGAATGTTAATGTTTCAGCATTTCCCCACTGCTTTCATCAATGTTAATATTCTTGGTCTTCAAATGTCATTAGAAAACTGACATTATGCCTGTTTTTTTAATGGTTGCTCAGGTCTAGAGTAAAACTCACTAAACAAAACAACAAAGTGCCACATACTTAAAGCATGTTGGATCTTATTTCACTTTTATTCCAAATAATCTAAACATCATTCACAAACTGGAAAGTTGCTGCGGGCTCAAATTTAGAATATATGATCACATTCATGGATGGCAGATTGTTTAATGCAGCTGTAATCAATATTTATTTACTGACTACTATTCCACTGTATCAAATCACAATGTGAAAGAGGCTGCTTGTGGTTACGAACCTACAGAGAAGTATCATCTGAATCTGCAGCTCTGCTCAGCTTTACAGAGCTTTATGGCAATTTTCAGCTCATCGTTTAGCCGTCAGGCCCTCAACTTTACTGTTCTGGTTCACTCCCACTGCTGTCAAAGTGTTGTTTTCCTCCACAGCAGGTGGCTGTTTTCAGTGATAAAGCTCAGCCAGTGAACACAGTGTAGCATTTAGAGCCTAAAGAGCCAGATATTTCCCCCAGGAGTTAGTAAAGACCAAAAACAGAGCTAAAGGAGAGTAAATATTGGACTTGCATTCACCAGGTGGTCAGAAACACAACTCTAACTGAAAGCTAATGTTGCTCCATAGCTGCTGGATGTGTCAATAAGCAGCTGTTTGTTAACATGGTTGTCATATCAATTTAAATAAAGATAATATGTCAGTGTAGTGAGAGTATTCTCCTATAAGTGTGACTACTTCAATCCTGCAGGATCTTGATTTTCCATTGCAGCGGTCAGACAACAATGCAAAGCTCAAATTCTGTATATGATTCTCATGTCAGACGGGTTGACACAAGACCACACACTGCAGCACAAACAGCTCTCCAGCCAAAAGCACCAGGAGTCATTAGAAATGCCGTGTATTATTCATGCGCACACTCGCAGCATCTGCTCAAATACACATTTTCTGGTGAGTGTGTTGAAAAACTGTCTGACCACTAGATGCTTGGAATGGATCCTGATTTAAGGTAGCACCGAGACTTAATTTAACATTCACACTGGGACTCACAGCATCATCCAGGAACACTTACTGTAGGATTAAATCATCATTCGGGGCTCTGTATGCACATTCACTTAACAGGATTTACATTGATAATACAGCAGTAGAGAGCATATGTGACAAAAAAGGTTTCTGTCCAACTCAAACCAACCTTAAGTAAACATAGCTTAAGACTGTAAGCTTTGCCCTGAGATCCCATTATGTCAAGCTAATTTACATACACATGTACTGTAATGCCATTGCAGAGGACGTCAAACTACAGTATTGTCAAATCAAACACCAAATTATGTTGAAAACTACTCTAGCTAATTGAATGTGAAGACCTGATATCATTGCGTTTTATGAACTACTGCCATTTTATTTTATCCACATCCCAGTTTTTAATCACAAAAGATGTTCTGATTGCCATTTTAAAGCTATAGTTCACACATATTCTGTAAAAAAAAAAAAACTGCAAGAGATGTATCCGCAAGATTGAAAGATAAGCAGACAGAGCCCAACAAAAACATGGAAAAACACGGGAAATAAAATATTGATTACTCCACACATTCCTCCTTCCTTTTTTTAACATCTGGTGTTGTCTTTACAGATGCTGGCTACCTCAGCCCCAGGCTAGACAGTGTTTCAAGGCAACTCATCAAGATGAGTGACGATGCAGGGTTGCCTCACCAGCATTAGGGGATAGGAGGGAAGAAGTAGAACCTTATGACAAAAAGTAACTTGTTAAAGAAGAAGATACGTGTCTTTCCAAGAGTCAAACTTTAGATTATACAGTATGTTTTCCCAGGTATAACCATAGGATTTTTTTAGTTTTATTTTTTTGAATGACTGGAAAAGGTTTGTCCATTTGCTAAACCCCATTTTATTTTTGAGTTATAAAAGCAATTTCACGAGGCAAACAAGAAAAGGATGTTTACAGTAGAAAAAGAGGAAGAAAGCATCAGAACGGTGCCAATAGAGAAAAAAAAAAACCACTGGAAAAAAAAATACTCTCAGAAAACTACGTTCTAACTTCTGTGCGCAGACAGTCCAATAAAATCCTCTTCAAGGCTGCTATTGTGAGGGTTCTTGTGAACCTTACCGGCACCTTTGGGCTGTTATCAGTGCAGCCACGTGTCTTCACTGCAGTATTTCTCTGTTGTGCTTTTATTCAGGCAGGCTGGAGGTACATTTTCTCTGCTACAGCAGTTACACACATCCTCATTTGAAATAAATAGGAAATAACTGCTAAGTAGTTATGCACAAAGTGAATGCATGCACGTTGTGAGAATTCTGGGTACTACATTCGTCATACATACATAAAACAAGACTTTGGTGTATAAAACTGTAACAGGAAATTAATAGACTGCAGCAAAGGGGACTCACAATCTTGTATTACAGTGTGGAATTATTGTAACAATAAGCATATCAAAACCAGTTTGACCTTCCCAAGCAATTTGATGATGAAGACTCTCTGGCCATTGATAAGCCAGGTAGGTGGTGAGAGTCTGGAAGCAGAAGATGAGGAACTCTGCCTGACAGGCATGATTTCAAATGTGTGGAACAGGGATGCACGTGTGCAAGCGTGCCTCAAGGTCGAACACATCGTCAACCGGGTAAACGTCCAAAAGCGGACGAGGAACAGGGAAACACTGATGAGAGGAGTGACCCAGCTGACAGACCTGAGAGCAGACCAGAGTCTGGCAGCTGCTTAACAACAAAACATGCGTTGGTTTATGTTTTGGGAACAGTGTTTATGGTGCTCAAAGCCTCACGATATGTCCCACTGACACGGGTGGAGGGCAGAAAGGTTTCAGGAGTTTCCAACTGTACAGGTGAGACCTGACCTACAGGGAGAATGTGTCAGGCTCGGTGAATACAGGACAAAATAAAGTTAAAGTGGTTGACTGCGTGACCACTTCAGCTCAGAGTCTGCCTGTTCATGCTGCCTGGGATGGCTGCGGCACTTTGTAGAGGTGAGACAGGTGAAGGACTAGCAAATGGTTTTAGGCAGGCAGAAACAAAAAAAAAAAAGAGAGACCCACTTAAAGCACCTGACTGAGGAAACCAGCATCTGTGTGGATGGATAGCACGCTGAGGACAACTTGTGGGTAGGTGAGGAACAAATCCTTTTTGCAACAGTTAGCTATACTACATCATAGTTATAAGCAATTTCATGTATTTACACTGACAAAGTCCATGTAAACTAAAAAAAAATACTTGTTTTGAGTTTGCTCTTGAGGCACACTATTGTCCCACAATGCAAGTTTAATCCATTAAGTATACATTTTCAGAAATGGTATACAATAAAGATTAGGATATAACAATGTATATAGATAGTAGATAGTAGGGAAATGGGACTAAGAGTTTGACAGTAACAATGGGTCTATTCAATTAAAGTGCCCTATATACCAATGAATCTGGAATAGTCCCTGGAGCTAAGAACCCTAAGTTGAATGCAGTAATATGCAGTAATTATACAAGTGTTTTTCCTGCTTTGAAATGTTGAGATGAAATTTGAAAGAAAATCTTTGACAGTATTTCTAATGACAGAGGAGAGCACAGCAAAACAACAGAAATAGGCCACTGTGAAGGTGAACTGGAAACAGTAGGACACGTTTCAGTTTTCTGTGTCAAGTCATGTATCCTGTTTTGCGCATTGCTAAAATGTTATTTGCTTTGAATCCTAGATCAAGCAGAAACATGAGAGGCATGTGCTACGTGTGAATTTGATATGTGTTTGGTTTCTTGTTGATATGTGTGGAAACCTGCATCTTGTGGTTTGCTATGAGTGAATGTTGTGCAGTTTGTTGTGTGCAGCAGCCGTCTATCTGCGTAGCAACTCCCAGTAGGTTATCTTTGCTTATAAAATGATACCCTCAGGCTACATGTCCCACTTAACGCCTTATGTTTTTAGAAGAGCTGTCTTTGACTTGGCATTCTCAAAACTTCCTACAACACATCACAATTCCACCCCTCTTTGACCAATCAAAGCTGCTGTAAATGTTGTGATAAAAAAAGACAACAGAAATAGACAGTGGGAAGAGGACAACAAGAGAAACCCTGATTTGCAAGCTGATTTCAAGTGCAGTCAGGAAGCACTCGCCAGTTTTGCAGCTCTGACATGTGGTTCTAATCTCTAAGCAGGCGGCGGGCACAGAATAAACCCCCTTTGTGCTTTTTGCATCCCGAGCACACCTGTGTGGTGTCAATCACACAAACATCCTGCATTAGATTAGATCTTGCCAGACATCAATCACAGGAGTGCAACTGGAAGCAGCAACAGTATTCTCTCCAGGATTAAGCTGCTTTTAAATTGGCTGCAGTGAACAAGATGAGCTGTGGAGCAGAAAAGTAAAGTAAGCCAGAGGATGGAGGAGAAAAGAGAGAGGAGGAGAAAGCAATGGATAATGAGCTTTGTTAGGGAGAGGGGCGAAAAAAAACTATGACGCTGTGTTTAACTTTGAGAATTATGGCCCTGGTTGTGTGAAATGAGGAAAACTTGAGGAATTTATTCACTGAGTGGTAATTAAATTCACTATGAAACTTTAAATCGGCTAAATAAATTGCTTTTCTCAATTAGCTTCCCTTGATTCCTCCTTAGAGCAGCTTTCAGGATCTTATTATTTGTTTGCTTTACCTTAATTTTACAAAATAGGATGTTTTAGGTCACTTTTAGAAACTGTTATCTCAAGCCATGGATTCTTTTTTGGGTGGAAGAAAATGTCTGCCTACAATAATAAATAAATATAAATTATAATTAAATCATAATTAGATCAAATGTTAGGTTATGTCACAGTATTTTAATTTGCGCCCACCCCTGTGTGTCATTAAGTGTAATCTACACATTTACGTGACAACATTTACGTGATAAGCTTAAACATGTAGTAATTATAATAATCACAAGGGGACGTGCTTATGAACAAGGTAAATAATGGTTCAGATACCGAGGCTAATGACTATTCCAAGGCAATGACATAGTTGCAATTAAACTTCTTTTTAATTATTTGTCCGTAATATTTGAATAATAATCTGCTGTAATTTTGCCAAAAGACATTTTTTCTCTGATTATGTTTACACGCATACTCTTAATGTGAAGCAATACACTGCTTACTGAAACTGTAAACAACTTAAAGTAATTAATAATTGTATTTGGGTGAGGATATAATAAAAATAACTACAAACATAATCTACATTTCTGCCCAAAACTGTTCATTTACAGGGACATTTAAGTGCATAACTTGATTAACATTCTTCCAGATTTACTATGTGCTTGTTCCTTGTACAACAATTTATTGAGGAACTAAACTGTTTTGTGTTGTGTTTTGCATTAAATAGAAATCCAGAACTAATGACATGGCGCATGACACTTACTGACTGATCACGAGAAGAATTACATTAATCTGAACTGTGTCGAAGCCACAATAAGCATCTCGACTTAAAGCGTAATTTAAAGGCAAAAAGTCAAAAGTCATGTTTACGTTCAGTGCTTCTCAACAAAATGCTGCGTCTATCCTTTAAGTTTAGTGGTCTTATTGGATGTATTTCCTTCCTCGTAAAATATTTGCACAAATTGCTACGTTGAATAGCGTGACACTAGTTGTCAAAAAGCCCACAGGGTACCTTTAACACCCCCTGAAAATGTTGCTATTGCTGACCTCCAGTGGTTTACTCACCTGTGATGTAACAGTGTACTCCAGGTGGTGTCGGTACACCGTGACATCACTGCTGGGTACGGTTAAAGGTGTGTGCTCTTTTACACCTCTGACCAAACCCAGCTGAAACAGACTGAAAACTTAAAACCGGTTATTCATGGTAACCAGGATCTAGTGTGCATTCGGATGAAGACTAGATACTGTATGCACCCACTGTGCTCTGTATTAATAACTACAGACTTACTCATATCGCCTCCACTGCTGTCACCACAGCAGGTGCTCCTCAGTGATCTTACTTTTAGTTTACATGATAAAAGACTATGGGAATTTTCAGAGTCAAGACACACAGCTACTTTTAAAGTAGAGCAATAAAGAAAGAAAGTTTGATTGAAATATCATTAAAAATCATTAAAGGGAGACAGATCACCCTCCAGTAAACGGCTGTATCAGGTTCACCCCACATTGTCTTTGAGATGTAGCAGCATGTGCACCATGTTTTCATTCCTCTCTTTTCATAATTATTTTAAAGGGCACTGGCAACATCAAAGGCCTGGTGTCGGAAGACGTTGCCTCTCCCTACTGTTGCGTCTCCAGTCTCCTGTCCAAACACTTCTTCAACACAAATGGAATTCATTTAATTGCTAAGGAGACTGGCAGCTGGCAGGAAGTGGCTCAGGCAAGAAACAACTCCCATTAATATGGAATAGATCATTTACACAAGAGAATTTACTGGTATAGAGAGAAGTTATCAGGTAACTCAACAGCTTTACTTGAATTTCTATATACTGTATAAATGCATGTTTGCCTGTATGTACATGCTTCTGTGTCTGTTCTGATACATATGGAATCAGCTTCTCCGTTTGTCACCTGGTTCATTGAGCCTTGATTATTGTATGGAAAGAGTACCCGTGTGTAGACTTTGCTGTTTCGTTTTTCAGATCTCTGATTCAAGCCAGTGTCGCTCTTTGTATGATGCAAATATTGCAAAGTCTGAGGTTTGAGGTTGAAGTCATTTTAATGCATGGACACCTCGTTAATTTAGCAAAATGCAACTTTATTTAGGAAGCGTGCTTGTTTTCATACATGCGTTTTGTGACAAAATACAATCTGACTGCTGGTAATGTGCACTTAGGATGCTGTCAGCATCTTACTCTTTGATTCACTTAACAAACCGTATCAAATGCTCTCCCCTGGCCAGCATAAATCATACAATATTGTCCTGATGTGTTAGTCATTTTTACAGAGTTTATAGTGGCTGTTGCTTTGTATCAGCTGCTTGCTTAAATAGTTATTCCATTCACTATTCACTGTTAATGTTATTTTGTCATTAAGCATGGCATAAGATAGATGGATGGATACAGATCATCAGATGAGTTATTTACTTACTCAAAATGTTACAGATTAACACTACTACTTTGACATAAAAGCGTCTTTTTAATCTTTTAAATGAATTGCACAGAACATCACTTCTTCAGACATCACAAATCCTCCCCAGATTTTCCTCACTTTACACTGCATACTTTCTACTTGATGTGAAATCCATTTAATGTACTGCACGGTCCCAAATCACATGCCCACATACTTTCACAAGCACACATACAATGAAGAACTCCTCTCCCTATATATATATATATATATATGTGTGTGTGTGTGTGTGTGCCTGGCAAATTTAATGAGTGGGAAAAAGTCTTTCACAGTGCTCAGTGCTGCACTGTTTGGCAACCACAACAAAATGATCGTCAAGCATGAGAGAATGAAAATAAATTGCTAGAGAGGAAGGAGAAATAACATTCCAGTATAGTGGGAGATATTGCCACCTATGCACAGGTAAGCTGTTTCTTGGAAGAGTATCATGTAATGCCAGGACAAATGATAAATAACATGTAACCACTGGTCATGAGTGGAAAAAAAACAGGAATTTCAATAATCAACCCAACCTTGTTCTATAATAATAATAATTCATTTTATTCTCTATGCTCTCTCTCATTCTCATTCTGTCCAGGAAAAGTAAGACTCGTCCCGTAGGTCAGAGGTAAATTCTGCCAATATCAGTAGCAAGGTTACAGTTTAATGCCAAAGTTTTTGGGTTTTTTTTCTGTTGTGAAAATACCATGCTTGTAATCCTACGGTTCTACAAATTATTCATTATCTAAAGCCGTAGTTATTTTGGCTTCATTATATTTGCTTCATTTCAGTTTATCACACTATCGCATTTGGCATGGTAGTGCTATGAATTTGTGATTAATAATTTTTTACTCCTTTGCAAACTGTTAGCACATTTCCACCACTCTTTACTCGTTTTACTGTCACAACACGTCACGCTGATAATCCTTATATCAGCTGTCCACCCACTACCACCACAGATAAATCCCCTCTTTCATTTATAAAATGCTGTTTATCTCTTATTCTTTGGTTACGGCAAACAGAGAAGAACTAAGATGAATGTGTTCGTCTGTTGGGTTCACTGCTCCAGATATGCCTGGATTTTTCAAAATCCTCAGAAGTAAATATTTGTAATTAACCTGTAATTAACTTAACAGTGGAGTGGCTAGCTGACTCCCAGCAACTTATTTAATGTGATTAGTCAGTGGTACTGTTTTTAAAATGTGTCAATACACGTTATTTGTCACAGTGAAACGGCTGTCAGGGGAACTCTGCAGTAAAACACCATCACTAAATACACTAAATACATCTCTCTCCTGACACATTAAATGAGACTTAGATGAACAATGATTGGATACAGCAGGTATGTAGTCTTCAGTTTACTTATGTCCTTAAAGGCTAAGGCCGGTGATATTTTATATTTTTAATACTGTCAACAAATCCCATGAAAATGCCATAATCAACAGTGAATTGATCCAGCTAACAAGTATTGTCTGTGCAGCCAAAGCCGTGGATATATCTCCCTCCTCTGTGACACTGACATCCATTGGTGTCCTAAAACTATTAGAAACACATCGAGTCACACAATTGCACTGAGTGGCATGTTCTTTCATTTCAGTGAATGTGGGCACCGTAGCTTATTTTCGGTCAATCCCACATTCACAGTCCTGCTGCTAGAAATGCTCACTAGCAAACCAAATGTGTATTAATCCACAGCTGAAAATAGTCCCCAACAAATGCGCTATTTCCCCTCCTCTTTGCGGGGGTTTTGTGCCCAGTTCACCCATTCAGTAATGTATCCATAGACAGAAAGTAGTCATTTTGATCTTTTCATAGGATTTCTAAACAATATGACAAATACAGAGTTAGACTTACCTTCTTTAAGTTTAGTCAGGCCAAACTAAGCTCAAGTGTAGGTCTTAATAACATTCTGAAAAATCCTCACACTGCTAGTATTCTGAATCAACACATAAGGACATAAGGGTTGCCAACATTAGATTGTTTAAAAAAAAAAAGTCATTAGGAAACAAACATGGAAGAAAGTGCAGAAAGGGTCTGACAGTGAGGGAACCATCTTCCAGGACAGTCAAGCGTAGAGCAGGCACAGAGAGGGGGTAAATGGAGATTAAATGCTGTCAAAAACTTGGAATATATTAACAAACAAAATAAATGGGAGGACATTGGGGTGAATATGTTGGTGCATGAGTGTCTACTCACAAATTCCAGTTTTATCATTATACATATAGTATATACCTGACATATGTACACAGTTAAGGGGCAGAGACAGGACTTCTATAATTCTATCACTGTCCTTAACATTGCAAGACAATTTCATAAATTCCACAGGAAATAATATATGGATCTTGATGTAAAAAAATCTGACATCTTTGGCCTTGGGAGAGGAATTTTCTCTCCTGAGTTCTAGTTAAGCCATTTAACTGGGCTCTGCAGAAGCCATGCAAGCATATTGTTCATTTAGCTGGTGAATTCCTTTCCCAAAAATGTAATGGATGAAAATCCAGACTTTGCTGGTGTCTGCACCTCAGCCTTGGATGAACCACAGTAGAGAATGCACTGATGAGGAGGACAGAAAGAATGGCTGGAAAGCCTCATCATTGACTGGTAGTGTACACCTGATACCACAGACACGTCTACTTTTGTCACCTGAGCAACCTGAGATCAAGACTGCTCCTAATGATGAACTCACCTTTGATACCTGCCTGGTAATGTTTTGTTTTTTCTCAGATCTTATTATAATGTTATGGCTGGAATCAGACTACATGGTAGTTTTGACTCAGCCACTGTGATAGAGTAGGGGATCACAGACTCAGCAATGGCAGACTACATGTAGAATCTCTACCAATCATAACTTGCCATGTTCTAAGACTTTGCATGCATAGGCCATCAAGCAGGAAGTGAGAGGGACTGACTTCACAGTCTTAACTGACAACCCCAACAAAAGCATTCCTCTGTTGCTTCACTGTGTTTATAGCGGCATGCAGCAGAGCACTCTGTGCTTCTTTGAGTTAACTTAGGAACATGTTATAGAAGTGTCAAAGTAGGCAAGACGTTGCATCAGATATCTTTCACTACGATGCACTACACAGGTTAAAACACACACACTCGTCACACCCTCGCTCATTTTTGATCCCGACACCCCCACGTCTGTTGGGTCGAGCCATTATCCAGCTTGTTATTTTGACTTTGGTTTATTGACATTCTTATATATTTTTTAAAAAAATACACCATGTCAGACTTTGTCAGTGACAACAATAAACTCCTGCGCTTATTTCCATTTTTGTCCCTGGAGTTTACACAGTTCACTGACAATGCCAAGTACTCAGCAAGTATTCAGTGTCTCATGATATTTTAAAAACCAATAAAAAGCTCAAAAACTAAGTCATATGAACAAACAATTGCTAGAATCTCTTCAGAAAGCTGACAAGGTAAAAAAAAAAAAAAGTATCATAGGCAACCAAACAAGAAATCACATCATAAGAGAGAGCGGTTGTAAAACAAGTTCAAGATGCAGATATCAATGAAGTACAAGGCTGAATATAAAATGTCCTTAAGCTCATAGAGAGAAGTCTAATAAAGTATATGACTGTGTGCAGACTGTCAATTTCAAGCAATACTGTTCCACACTTTAAAGGTATAAAGGAAAGGTACAAAAATCCTGCAGCTGATAAGACTACAAGCACATGTTGTACCTCCTTCGGCTATAACTTAATTATAGCTACAGCACCTCAAATCAGTCTTCTTCACTGCTCCATCTCTTTCACAAAACTGAAAAATACCTCTAGGCCCCAAAAGAGAGGAGTGGTCTTTCACCCTTCAACTTCAATCAAAGGTTTTTGAGCCAATGGAGCAAGAGAGGAACTTTTGAAGTATTTTTCTGAGAGTGCAGCAGCAAAGAATTGACCACAGAACACCTGTCACAGTAAATCATCAGGCATGTAGATCACATATTCTAGCCAGTGAAGTTTACCTTTCCCCCGAGGATGCTACAGTCTGATACGGTTAGTGTATCACAAGATGACATCCTCCAGTCTAATCCCGAGGAACTGTTGAGGGCTCTGAATATGAAAGGCCCCTGGTGTATATTGTCAGAACAATAGTGTTAGTGCAGTGGAAATGCTGACTGACTGCAATGATGACATTAAGTATGGAAAGTCCAAAAACTTTCCACCTCTTGATATTATTTTATTTTATTTTACTTTGCACATGCATCGGGGTCTACTGTATTAGATTATTGAAATGCCCTCCTCTCTGGTCTCCCCCAGAAGACTGCAGAGCACAACATAAAGCGCTGAGCACATCAATCCTGTGCTTAGACTTTAACATTGGCTCCTTTTAAGCCTCCCGAATTTACTTTAAGATTGCACTTCTGGTATATGAAGCACCGAACAACCTGGCTCCGCAATACTTTTCTCACTTACTCACTGTTTATCAGCTGCAGACCTCTCTGATCATCTGCTGCTGCTGGTGGTGGTGGTGGGGTTGGGGGGGGGGGGTTTCGTTGTTCCAAGAATGGAATCAAAATCTGGTGAAGCTGCTTTTAGTCACTCTGCCCTGAAACCGTGGAACAGTCTGCCAGATGACCTGAGATGTGCCCCTAATCTTATCACTTTAAAGAGTAGGCTCAAAACATTCCTCTTCTGCCAGGCTTTTTTATTAGTTTTTATCCAAAGCCCTTGTGTATGTATGTGTGTGTGTGTGTATAAGTGCATGCATGTCTGTGCACTCTGTTGTTGTTGTTGTTGTTGTTAGTGGTGAGTGTGTGTGTGTGTGTGTGTGTGCGTGCATGTGTGTGTATGTGTGTGTGTTTTGGCAGCTGGAAGGAGGGTGGTTTAATCTTGTGTCATGCATTTTGGGCTCAGTATTTTACATTGGCAGTGTGAATCGTGCTGAATCTACCTTTGTATGAATGCACAAGGGGTAGACAACATATCAGGGACAACTGGCAGAATGCAAGTAGCCGCGTAATAAATACTACACTTGAGAATCTTAAACCTGCAGTAACAGATTTGTTTGGTCGCTTTGGAGCAGTGGAGACGACGCGGCAAACTTATCAGCAGATCGTCCAGCAGACATGGAGAAACGTTAGCATTCATTTAGAGCCCTGTGTCTCTCCACCCGATTAATCAGTAATATTCAAGTTCAATATTCACTCTGCTTTTAGCTCTGTTTTAGTCTCCACCAACTCCTGAGGGAAATAACTGTCTCTTCAGCGGATAAATGCTCCACTATGTTCACCAGCCAGTTATTAACTTTGTCTGCCTTTTTGGTGCTGAGCAGGTAATATAGTGGGTTTTTAGAGCTATTTTCTGCTAAACCAGGTCCCTGCTGTGGCCAGAAATGACACTGATGACAGCGATGAGAGTGAATCAACAGTTAAGGTGCAGGCCAGAAAACTGCATTTAAAGCTGTTGCAATCGGTGTGGTGGAAATTGCAGATATAAACTCAGCACACGAAATAACACACAAAACACTGATGAGCGTAAGAGTAAAATATATTGTACAACATGATGACGGAGGTCAGAGCATATGCCTCTCCACAGAGCAATAGATTTCACTATTTATAGCGTTAAGGCAAAAAAAGAATTCACACATGATCGGCCCTCTGTTCACCGAATGAAAAAAACATCCAGACCCCAGAGAGAGTCGAGGTCGACATCAACATCGCCTTTTTATGGTAACCTCAAGAGACCACAAGGAACAAATTACTAGGACAAGACATCAGTCCTGGGGGCTCCCTCTTAGGAATGTGCTGAGGATGCATAAGTGAATAAATGATGAACTTGCTTCATGCTTCATGCTAATTTATTTTCACAGAGGCAGCTCTGGGCTGGGAGAAGCCTGCTGTCATAGAGAGGGTCGAGACACAATGGATTGTATGAACAGGGGGAAGTTATTTTGCTCATCCAACAAAGCAAACAATTGAGGTGAAAGCCAAGAATGTCATTTTATAATCATGAAAACAAGAACCAGAAAATACAACTAACTACAAACTTATCAGTTTTATTTGAAACATTTCACAGTAATAAGCCAGGCTTGTCTAAATCTCTCCCTTCTTTTATTAATTCAGTATTCATTCATCTATTTTACCTATTCATTATTTTTTAAATCTTATTTTTTCTTTATTTATACACATGGCTTAATCTACTACACGTATCATATAAATTCAGTGGGTTTTTTTTGTTTTTTTTTTACGGTGATGATGTCTGATTTTGGAAATCCAGGTACTCATGTTCTATCCCTAACATCTTCCAACAAAATTTTGGACAGCCTCTCTTCAAAGACATCCACGGTGTTGCAGCTGTACACAAAAAGTGAATAACGGTGGGGGGGGAGTTCAAACCCTGCAATCATTGTGTAAAAGGAGTGTGCTTGTTGGATTGACGGTTTTTGGAAAGTTACAAAAACTTTTGCGCACAACCCCCAGGTTTCTGATATTGGAAATGAGCAGAGGAACTGGCTTTCATTTTCATTTAATATTTCCAAGGCTATTATTTCTGCTGTTGTTGCTTTGGATTACATTATAGAGTGTTTTGTGTTGTTTTGTCCACCCCCAGTATGTGCCCAGACTGCAGGTTTCAGACTACACAGGAATTATAAAGTTGTTATTCCCCATTTTTGGAAAACACAGTCAGCTGCTGGGGCTTATGCATAGGTGCTTGCACCACACACACACACACACACCATATGGGCATATATTATAAACAGCAACATGGGCACTAAACTTTGTCTTGCCACGATACAACTGATTGAATTTTTTGACAGCTCCTCTTGTAAACAGTAGGCACTGTAACAAGTAAACTGAAGTGTAGTGTTCACAGGAGGGAGCACCTCATTGAGACAATGTTTTAGTGAAATATCATTTAATGACAGTGGAGCTGATTTGAAATTATTCATTTTTGAGAAAAGCAGACACAAATCCAGACTTCAGATAGAAATGTATAAAATCAAAGTTAGGCTGTCTACCTCTACGCTTCAACCAAGTCAGTCCTGATTATTCATGTTCTTTAGCTGATGTTGGAAAGCTGATGGATGACAAGGATGACAGGGGCCAAAATGAAGACTATTTTTTGGAAACTGCTGCTGGGTCATGATTGATTCCCAGGATCAGCATAACCATAATGAGATCTCTTCCATCTCCTATCTGATTGATTTAAACAACACCGTCAGACGCCTCCTTCCCCCGGCCAGTCCTAATTTAAAACAGATGGCACCACCCTTTTTTTTGGCAGGCACCTAGAAGCAGGCCGAGCCATTAAACAAGTGAAAGTATGTATACATTATAATGCTCTACTGGGATTGTTTTTGTCCTCACAAGGACCCATTGATTACTTGTCAAATGACAGCAGAGGAGATATAATAGATGTCTGGAGGTCATCTAATTGGAGAGAGCTCGTCAGGTGAAGCACTGATCTTTCCCGGGAACTTTGAATACAGTGAGATGATAACTACACTTGGATTTATTCTTTTCAAATGGCATCGGACAAAATTCTTAAAGGTGATTACATGGCGGTCATATCTGGATGAACTGGCAGGTGCATCAAAATCAAACAAAGACCACAGTACACGAATGACTAGCTGCTAATGAGTAGTCCTATCTAATGAGATAAAAGATGCCGAAACATTCAAATACAAAGCAGTTTCACAGAAGTGGAATCAATTTTGTGAAGTTTTCAGTCACATCGAAGCTAATAGAATAACCGAAGAGTCAGGACAAGTTTGAAAACATTCACTTACATTCACGCGTAATTATCACTAATTAAGTCATGAGGGAAAAAAAATCACTTTGAACATTATCTCTTTTTTAACATAAAAGTCTGTGCAAGCACTATGCCATTAGGAAATGCACAGATAAAGGCACTTGAGCAGTCAGCAAGACGCCTTACAGAGTCTGCCAGTATCTCCCTCTGGGTACAAGCTATCTTGTAGTGCTGCAGCCAAAGCAGTGTGATTGAGCAAGGCAGCTCAATGAATGCAGATATATTTACTTAGAGTCTCTGGGAAACATCAATCCAATAGGCATCGTTTCTCCAAAGTTTGGGGTGGTGGTGGTGGTGGTGGTGGGGGGGATCATTGATCCACAAAACGTGCTAAATGATTTAAGAGTAAGCATTTCTCCAGCAGCACTTATGTACCAGCCAAAGGGCAAAGCTTGTAAAGAAGAAGAAAGTAAGTTTATGTATATTTGCAGGAGGATGTGCTCTACTAGCTGCAAAACAGAAGCAGAATAAAAACACATGCTGTAGATGGTCAGACTGTCTCACGGTGCCATTCAAAGCTCCATGGCAAAATTAGCCTTAAATAACCCTGTTGAGATCATGTAAGATCACATAGTGAGACATGAATAATGTGCCAAGTTTTACTACTTTACTTAACTACCTCAGCCAATCTGGTGTGACCTTTAGCTGAAATTATTAGTACTCGCTCAACATAATAATAAATGTATTCTTATGAAAAGGGGTCATGTAGCTTTAGGCTTAAAGACTGAAATAAAAACAGTGGCATCCATGCTGCGTGCATAAGCATGGGATGGGAAATCAGTATAAAGTACATGCTGAATGTTACAAAGAGTTTTTAGTTGTATTTCCTACGACACTGTTGAAGGCACTTAAACTGATTACTCGCTGTATTAAAATGCCCAGAGACAGGACACGAGGAGACATTTCAGCAGCTGCCCTACATGCATGAGCTGTTTTTGTTGCAGCCAGCTGTGATACAAAGATACATTTTGCTCCGGTGTTTTCAGGTGGATAGTTTAGTGTCTGGCAGGTATTCTGCATCCAAGTGATTCAAATTGGCCCAGCAGGAAACACGTGCTTTCTTGTGCTGTCTGGAACTTGGAACGCTCCTTGGAGTCAGATGTTGTGTGTTTTTCATTCATAAAAAAGACACTCCTGTAAGGTATTTTTGTCTCAGCACATGATTAAACGTTTATCTAAGTGCTGCGATATGTGCAGTGTCATCACATTAATGCAATGCAGTTCATGCAATTCAGTCCACTGAAGGTTACTTGTGAGAGGTTAGAGAGGTTATTTGCCTCATCACTGCTAATGCTAATAGGTTCAAACACAAGATAAGAACGCTCTATTTAAATTTTTGCTGACATGTTGTCTAGTTTTCCATAAGTCACCAGCTTTGTTTGAATACAGTCTCCCCAAAACACGATTCACTGCTTTCTATTGATTGATTGGATTATCTTCTATCTGATTATCTATCTTGATTAACTCCCAGTTGAAACATTTCGCGTGATCACCCAGTCCTCTACAGTCTTCTGTGATTTAACTGGTGAGCTGTGTTGCTATAAGGAGTATTGCTGCCCCCTACAGTCGATGCCACACAGTTCATTTAGAATGGAAGGATGGCACCATCTCAAAACACAGTCTACATGCTCACTAGTCACAACAGGCTGTGCAAAATCCACCAGAATATTAACAAACACTTAACAGTACATACCAAGACAAGGCTAAGCTGAAAGTAAGGGGAGCAGTCAGAAATAGGTTGCTCTGACTCACAATTAAAGGGGTAGTCCATGAATTTTACAAAGTGAAGATCAGGTTACTCATCACAAGGAGAACTACTCAGCCTGTTAAAACAGTTGTGGAATATCTCCTGTGGCTCTGGTGGGTTTAATTAAAGATCTACATATTAAGTTGCATTATGGGAAGTGTAGTATTCAGCATATGTGGAGCTTTGCTCAAACTAGGAACCGAAAGTCAGGATATCTGACCTTCAGCCACTTCAGTTTTGACCAGTCTCTTTCAAATCTGTCTATTATGAGTTTCCCGACATCACTGGGTCACTGAATTACCCCCGTAAGAACACTGAGTTCTTACGCCTAATTAAAACAAGTTCAGAAAGTGTTTCCAGTTTCCTTCCTGGCTGAACTACCACAAATCTAAATTTAGTACGAGGAACGCTGTCCCATATAAACCCGTGGTGCTGAGATATTGTGGACGTCAGCCTTTCAAACTTCTCTCTGATATATTTTGTGTACTGTCAAGAGCCGCATTAGCAAAGGCACCCAACCAAACTGAAGACACGACAGCTTTAGAGGACTCTGGTATATATCTATCACAGTTAATGCCCTTGAAGAGCATAAACCTGCTAATGATTTGACACATGCGGTGTGTTGTTCTTTTTCCTAACGTGGCTTCATAATACCAGAATAACTGCAGCTGTAAATAAATCAAATGAATGATTTTATTTTACTAGAATACAAAATAAAGAGATCATATCATTCTGCCTTTAGCTCTACTTTAAGTTTTTTTTTCCCAACCAAATGGTGCACAGTGATGGAAACAGTTACAATGGTTCCTTTTTTAACGGTTAATTAGCAGGATGATAAAGTCTGTATGAAGTGACACTTCAGCACTTCACTCAGCAGTTCTCCTGCATCAGTTCTCTTTTCCCCAGGCTGCTGCTGCTGCTGCTGAGAACAGGTAATCCACTAAATCAGTTTAACTAATTAGCCTCATAAACATCTGGAAATCTAAAAAAGAACATGAGAGATTTCAAAGGTTCCAGTATCTTTGGAGTACGGTACTCGTAAAAAAAAAATTCAATAATTTATGAATAACCTTAATGTGTAAACCGTAATCATGCCAAGAAGTTCTCATCCTTTAATCTGAACAAGACGACACGATGTCTTTAAAACACCCAGTGCATTCCTTTCAGTTTCAGAGAGCCGGATTTCTCTCTCTCAGCTAAGTTGTTATGCAAGTGTTCAGCTCAGACACTTGCTCATTCACAATTCATGCTCATTGCTCGTACACCCACACACCAAACACTCTCCACTACCTCCGCCTTTTTTTTCCTTTTTTTTCCCCTCTCTCCAGCTCCCCCTCCCAAAAACTGTAATTTTGGAGTCCCACAACACAAAATATATCTTCATCATCCCATTTCGCACTCTGCTAATGGTTTGTGCCTCCTGGTATGTGTGAAGCTCCATGTCACTTCCAGGGCAGGCTGTCATTTATTCAGGAGAAGACATTTTGTATGCTCTTTGCAACATTCTTCTTCTTGTCTTGTTATCCTCTCCTCCACGGGAATGAGAGGAAACTGGTAATGCTGCTAGCTGTTCTAATATGTCAACATATTATAGCAGGGTGAGTGGAACAAATATTAGCAGTGTCTAAGTCCAGTGTAGCACAGCCATTTCTATAATGGTGGTAGTTATCTTATCAGAGTACTGCTCTCTAGTCACTGTCTGATTGCCCTAAAATTGCTTTAGTCTCCAGCAGAGTGTTGTGCAGAACACAGTATGTACAATTTGAATGCCATTATTTAGATGCTTGCGCCCAGGGTAGTGATATCCTTATTAATGTCCCTATCTGATGTCAGCATTTTAATCTGTTCTCACACATTGGCAGTCAACAAACTGTAAAAGGAAACAGAACCTCCGCACTGTGAGAGGCAAATTAAAACGCAGTATGAGTGGTAGCCAGCCATCCTAATTAGCCCATTTTGTTGAACATGTCTGAAAACAATGCTGGTGCTTCCTTTTGTGGTGTAAATGCAACATTTCCGAGGAGGAGGCAGGGTAGGGGGGGTTATCCAGGAAAAATTCACCTGGCGAGTCACGCTGGGTCAAAACTTTTGGTACACAGGAGAGAAGTTTGTCGTCGTTCAAGGAAAGAGTGAGAGAAAACACACAGAGAGGGAAGGCTGGGAGACCAAGAGATGTACCCCGGGGGGATGGGAGTCATCTTTTGATGTCAGTGTTAAGAGGTGCAGAGATAATAATCCACTTTGGGACTTGCGAGCAGCTAAACATTTTCTCCGACATCATTATGATATTATAAGTGCCAGGTGATGGGCAGAGCAGAAGCTGAAAAAACATGTTGCCTCGGTCCCTCGGATCTGCAGACGTACACAGAGAAGATAATAACGGTAGTGATTTACTTCACCGTGAATATTAGATGATATGTACAGAAGCTCATTTCTGCCAAGGACAGAAATAAATACATGATACAAGTTAGGCATGAAAAAATGAAATGACTTGTGGCAAGAGTTCAAAATTATGAGATAATAGGTAAACATATCAAAACCGACTAATCATAAAGCACTGCCCTTCTTGGTTACTGTTGCTACGCCTGTCAAAATTTCTGTTCACAGTGAAAACCGAGAAAAATTTACCCTCCAAAATCTTAGTTGTATTTGAAACAGTGGGTACTTCTAGGCTTCTCTTTTTCAGTTGGTTACTGTCAATTTCACTGATGGAAATGACAATTGTAAGTAGCAGCAGATTTTTATCAACTGCAGCCAGCAGTAAATCACTGCTAACTCTGTGAGTTGGTTGAAAATACTGTCCTTAGCTGACTCATTATAAAACAAGGAACCTGTAAAAGGGTCTTAAAGAAGCTACCCACACTGGTGATCATTTATTTTGGATGATTAGAGCTCTTCTCAGGACTGTGTGGGAGTGTGCAGACTGTGTTTTTTAAATTATCATTTTGGGCATTTTATTCATAGCGACAGAAGGGACAAACAGGAAATGTGGGAAAAGATAGCAGGGGAATGACATGCAGCAGTGTGCATGTCACACAGGGATCCGGCCGGCTGGGAGTTGAACTGGGAGCAGACTGTGTTTGATTGACATCTCCCTCATGCTACTGTTGCAATTTGTTGCCGGGGTGGGACAAATTACACCTTTATCGTTGTTACTGGTGCATGGAGTTTGGAGACTGCGTAGCTCCACCCACCCTCAACATGAGCAGAGGTCCAGTCAGCTAAAGGATGAGTGAAAATACCTGTACACATGTTTAGAGTCATTAAATATGCACATAATGGCGACATATACCGTGCATACAGTAGATAATGTACTTATAATTTTCATAATGAGCACCATTGTTTGTGTATCTAAACATAAAGCTAGTCAGAACTAATTTTGTAATGCATTATTATGAGGGAAAAAGAACAGACATACAATCCCTGATTTATGCAACAGTGACAGATGAGTTTACACAGATAGTCACAGGTAAGTTTGACTGGAGTTCCTTTAGTGTCAACTTCCCCAAATTACTGCCATTACCACTGCAGGTATTAAGACAGTTAATGTAGCAGGACATGCTACTGTTTGCAGCTTAAGTTAGAGAAGATAAACATACTGTCTATTGCACTGCTTACATTTTTGCTGTTGTCTTTTTAGTCAGGTTAAAGTGATTAAAAATCAAGACGCCACTCTCCAAACTCTCTAAACGCTGAGTATCCTACTACACTGCCATGCATATATCAAGTTAACGTATCCAAAGATTGACAGGCCTGTCATGCATAGCTACAGCTGCTAAGCTATGATTTGACAATCGCTGTTCAAGGGAGGGGTTTAGCAAACAGTATATTGTGGCTTTAAAAAAAACTAAATTCTGAGACACTGTCGCAAACAGTGTGAGATAGTAACTCAAAAATTTAGCCCTAATGCTGTTTCTGACATAAATGGCCTTCCATATATTTGTTATAATAAAGCAGAGGAAAGATTCTCCTGTCCAGACCGTATCCAACCACAGCCACTTCAGCACACACACGGCAAGCACCTGGCTGCTTCACACTATTCTGCTCAATCCTTACATTTTCATTTAATTTGTCCAGAGGTGTCCCAAGGCACCTGTGGCCCTATTGAGTGATCCCCAGGCTGCGACCTTTAAGTCAAACCCGCAGCACTAATTAATCTTAGCAGAGTGATACATTCAGAGGTTCAAGCAACACGTAACACACAGGCAGCCCTCTGACCAGACTCCTGGCAGACGAATACATTACACACCGGGAAGAAGCACAGAAGCCCTATGTACATATTCCAACAGCAAACGTATGAATGCAATACTCCCAGAGCTAAGAGCTTTAAGGAGAGGTTGAACTGATAATAAAGATTTAAATAAATGTCGAAGAGAACCTGTGCTCTATCTTGGGGATATAATATCTCTGGGAACAGTTGGCAGAGAAATTCATGAGACAAATATTTGCACCAAAAGATAAAAGTAAAGAGCCAGGGATTTGAGTCCCACACCTCGCTGAGCACTGCTGGTTTGGTATTCATTTCCCAGCTGGATGAAAGCAGAATTTAGTGGACACATAGATTATTCATCTGTGACTCCAGCACAACCACTTACAGCCCTATATCTCAACAACGGGCCAGAATGTAAAACTGACTACAACAAGCCTACTGATTGATAGTGAGGGTGAGATATTTATGAGGCCAACGCACTGTCCTAAAACATGACGGTACATCTACATCAAACCAGAACATGTATTTCCCCTCTAACTGCAACTGATAAACAAAGGCTTGTTAGGGAGACAAGCGGCGCTGCCTGTCCTCTCAGATATGAAGACGTCGGACATGTTATTGGAATAAACTATTTTTGACAGTACAACTTGATTTTCGTTTCCTTTTTATTTATAGAGCAGGACTGGCAGGAAAAATACCATCCACCCAATTTCATTTTTGATGCGATCTGGGGATTCTTAAGTGAGTGTGAGTGACGGACTTAAAACATGGATGAATAACTGATGGCCGGAAAACAGCTAAAAATGAAATGAAAAGCTCGGAGCCCCCCCCCCCCTCGCTTGTTGTCCTCTCTGCTTCAACTGCAGCAAAGCATTTTCAATGAGTTACCATAGAGATGATTACTGCAGTTGCCGTTGTGAAAAAACTGGCTCAAAACCTCAGGGACGGTACCGGCATGGCAGATATGCAGAGCATAAGAAAAATGATAAATAAACAGACATGCTTGAGAGAGACTATCTGGGGGGTTTTCTGGGGTCAAGAACATCAAGAACAGCAAGTATATCTTCTACAAGAATTTCAAATTATATCAATATTCATATTTTCTTGTCATTTTTTGGGGGGAGTAGAGAATGTTCTCTCTCTTTCCCACAAGTATTTATGCACATTTATTTTACAAGAAGCTACATAAAATAAAAGTAAACAGGCGAGGGTCATGTCAGGCCTTAGAGGGCTTGTCACTACTTTCGTCCAGGTGCCCTTGAGTAAGACACTTAACCTCAGCTGCTCCACTGGAGCCTCTCAGTGGTCAACAGCTGAAGACTGCGGCAGCACTGAGCTGCTCCCAGGCGTGAATGTGTGCAACTGTACCATGAATGTTAAGCAGGGCATAGCTGGAAAAGAGCAAGCATGCTCGGCTGACTTTCCCAAGATAAATAAAAGTTTAAAAAAAAAAAAAGAGAGAGCGAGAGAAAAGAAAGAGAGAAAAGCCAAAGCTGTGTATCTTAAAGGTATGTCATTTTCAGCACAGCGAGCTGCGAGTCAAAGGTTACGCCTTACAAAACCTGTTAGAAAACAGAGACAAAGATTAAGAGACAGTAGAAGGTCTTGACTTCACTGATCTGAGATGGGAATCTTGCAAATAAAAAGCAATGTCACCGTTGTTTAGTGTTTGATTTAAGTGCTGAGGCCACCAGCGAAGAACGTGTGGTTATGGAGGAATTCATAGGTGGTGCAAAGACTTAAAACAGTTTACCTTCAACCATTTATGCTTCTGCAGCAAGGTGTAAAACTAGAAGATGTGTTATATTGTAACCATGGATGGGGCAAAAATAAGTTGCTGGGCCTGACCAACTCTGTATAACCTCTGACACACCATCCACCATCTAATGTGCCCATTCGTGGCTGTTTCCACTGGTTTGAGAATCAGTTGACCAATCAGAACTTGGGAGGTATTAGGAACAGAGATGTACATTATACATACCAGCTAGCTACTCTCTCCACAGAACTTACTGTCATTGTTGTGGTGATCTAAAACTAGTAAAGCTAATCTTGCTCTCTGATACTGCCCCTACTGGTCATGTGCCTAATTGCATCTTAAAGATACATAGCGTTAATTTCTGAGGACGTGATGCAGATGCAAACGCTTAGTTAAAAGCAAGTATATGAGATGAGAAGATCGATCTGGAGCAGGGGGAACTATCTATCCTGGATTTAAACCTCACAAATATGCCTACCAGCACCAAAGTGCAGTAACACCAGGCTCATCACCAAGGGGTTGGGGGAATTGGGGCGCAATGCCCATCAAAACGCATTGCATGCCCCCATCACACTTCCCTATTGCCTGCAGCCAGTCCAGTAGGTAATGTAACCTTGGTTGCAGCAAAACGAAGGGGAAACGTACAATGAGAACGTTTCGTACGACGCATAACGAAGTTTAGGAGTAACAAACTAACATCTTTCATTTTCTTTTGTCCCCATCCTTTGAGATGCACACACAACACTAATGAGCAGAATACATTTTACCAGAGTCCAGAGTGCTGCGTCAGGTATTGCTCAGGTATGCTTCACCAGTAGGCTGGCGTGTTATGAGACTCCCTGTAGGATTTAAGGCCAATGAAAGTGCTCCCATTCTCTTCTTTTGCAGGCATCAAACCTGTGACCTTTAAATCACAGGAGATTCTCCCCCTCAGCCTTTTTCCAAAGTGTTGTTATACAGGAGCTGTTTCCTCTTTGGATTTTTTTGTCTACCTATCAACCTGCCCATAGAGACTCCCTGCTGTACCTACAGTGCCCTTAAATTTAATAAAGTCGCAACATAGAGAAAAGCTTAAATTGTGTTAAGGCTAACATTACTGGCTCTGTTGTGTTCACTCTGGGTATGATGGATAGGCAGCAGCGAGGAGGTACTCTACAGCAGTCTGCTATAAGGCACTGAATGAGCTGCAGGAGGAGATCACTGCCTCTCTGATGAGACTCTGAGCTGTTAAGAGGCCGTTATGCGGCAAAATGCGACGTTCTTCAATCTTCCTCTTATCAAAAGCACAGGTAAACTCACCCCTGTGCTGTGAGGAACTCCACGGCTGCGATCAATACATCAATCAGGAGACCTTCCTGGCTAGAGGCAGCTCTTGCCAGTAATCATCCTCTTCAGTCATCCTTTTGGTGAAATCGAAGTTACGATATCTTTATCATCAGTGGTGGGTCTGTGTTTACCAAGGCCCAGAAGGACAGGGAAGAGGACGGCAGATGAAAGGGCCGAGGCTGACTATAAATGTCCAAAAACCGGCAACAAGGGGATCAATAAAACTACGACACACTCGAGAAGCGCTTCTGTAGAAGTTCTACAGATCCTTCAGAGGGAAGGGCTATTTTGTTTATCTCTTTAAAGTTGAAGGATTATTGTGTTTTATATTGTGCCTCATGTTCTACAGCATCTCACATCCTCAGGCATCGCCCAGAGCTGCTAATCATGACATTTAAAGAAATACATCCATCCTCCAGTTGCAGGCAAACAAACCACTGTGTAAATTGAAATTTAAATAAACATTAAAGGATCAGAGGAACTTAAATTCATTGTACATCCCTGTGTAAACTCAGCTAAATGCATTTAAGCATGAGCATGAGGCGCCCCGTGTCTCATGCCCATGTGTTTTTGTCCAATTGGAGAAAAAAAAAAGAATAAATGTGGGCATTAATAAAGATGATGGAACAGGGTAACGTTGAGGGCAGATTGTTCATGAAATGATACTGAGGCACACATGGTAGGAATTGTAATGGTTCTGTCAAGGCCTAATACTGCTTTTCAGATTTCATATTCTTGTCAGTCCTGTTCCTATTTTTTGCAAACACCATTTGTGGCTGACAACCGAACTAAAGGCCACCCGTGTTCATATCACAAAATATACCCCTGCACATCAAAACCCATCTCTCCTTGGGATTAGCCCACGCTGCTGCCATTCCTACTGGGAGGAATCCTGATGAGGAGCTGCAGCACTGACTGGTTGGACGTGATAACCCAGCATGTGAGCTCAACATTACAGTCATTATATGGCCACCAACAAGACACATGGAAACTCATTCCTCCTTCTTCCAAATCTACACCTTTGCAAGGTAGAACACAGTGCCCACTATCTGATAAGACACTCTTTACAAAGGGTTTATAAATGTACGTCATTTACCACTGCTTTACAGATGAATTGTAAGCTATTAATACGCAATTTTGCAAGTTCGTTTGTAGAGCACTGTCAGCAACAAGGAAATTCAAAGTACTTTGCATAAGACATAAAAAGGCACGGACACAAGATATAATAGAAACGGAAATCTATATAAAAAGATACATTAATATCACTTTCCTCAATTTCTAATTAATAAACACGTTTCACGTGTCCTACACGCCATCAGCAGAACTTACATACAAAGTTAATAAGTCATTAATTGTTGTGAAAGGGTTATCAATCAAGTCTGCAGCTGTAAATATTAATAAGATTTTAATAAATGGATTTTGGTCTAAATGACCATACAGTTTTTTGTTGTTGTTGTTGTTGTTGTATTGTTGGACCTGTATTTAGTAATACTGTGAATGTTCCAAGGTCTCAGTAATTACTTTGGTCAGTAGGATATTATCATAACAGTAATAAAATCAGTGGTGGAATCTCTGAAAATACTACCCAGGTTGTAATAAACCAAAGTTTTTAAGTTTGAAAATTTGCTTTCAACAAACAAGCTTTAACAAACAAGACATAACAAGTTAAGAAGTGAAGTTCAGAGGTGCTGGTGGCCAGCTACAGCTATGACAGTGGCATCGATCTTCTCACCAAATCTCTGAGAGAAAGTGTTGTTAATGGCTTATAACAGATCTGTAAAGCCTTAGTCGCTGATTTGTTAATCATTAATAAAACACTGGTAATAACCTAGAAACGCATGGAAACCTTGTTAGAAAGTTGTACCAAAAACAAACAAACAAACAAAAAATACAAAATATGAAACTCAAGCCAAAGATCATTTTTATGAATTATCTTAGAAAACCAAAAAACAAGGCCGCTACATTTGCTCGTCATTGAACAGATGCCAATAGTATGAATTAATTCATCAAAACATTAATTATGAACGGGCAGCGGCTTACTCTCTGTATGAAACATTGTCTTGTGTCTTTCTATCATCACAAGCCAGACAAATAAAACCTTTCCTCTGTCTGAAGAAGCAGCGAATCCACAGCTGACTTGAAAAAAATAATGGAGCTCTGTTCCAAGATCCCTATACATCCGCTCCCCTGTCCTCGTTCTTGCCCTCAATTCCCAAAGCAATCTCAAGTCAGTGGTTCTATTAAAACAATACTGCCTCATGCAAATTGCTACTGTCAAGCCCCTTGGTTTTATTTCTTGTCCTCACTGCTGCTCTCCAATGCTTTTAATGGAAATTGTGCCAGCCAGACTTTGCAGCATCAGGTAGGATCAATGGTATCAATAAAACAATCTGACAATGATCGCCGGCACTCTGAGGCTAAAAAGAGCAATATGAGACAATGAATGGATGAGCACTTCATTAAGGGTTGCTGCCAACAAACCAGGTAATTACAAACAGGGGCAACAACTCTAACCTGCACCTGTACAGCTTCCAGATCACACAACTTTTTGGTACAGAAACATAATTATCCTCACTGGCAGGTGGCAGCCTGTGCTATTGTTACATTTAAATACCATTGTTAATGACCCACCATACACACCATGTTAGCTTCTACTCATCCCTGAACAGAGTCTGGAAATTAAAAAAAAAAGGAAAAAAAAAAGCTCTTACCTCTTAACATGAGATTTATCTTGTCTGTTTCATTAGCAACCGTTTAATTAAATGACTGATTTACATGCTGGGCACTTTGGCACTGTTCAACTTCTCCTCACATACATAAGTCATAAGGTGTTGCTGTGCGTGCTGGGGCACTTGCACTTGTACCCTGTTGAGTTCATTAGGACTGCCGACTGCTCCGAGGAATATTCTTGTTTCTTCAACTCAGACGATTGACTCGGGCTGAAGTCCGCAGTCTCTTGGTAATGAGGCCTTCGCTGTAGGACTGTGGGTGGGCCTCAGTCAGCCATTCATGGTTTTTTATGAATAAAGTTAATTCTGTGGTCGGAGAGAATAAATTGTCTGCTCAAGGTCTCCGGCTCGTCTGGCCAAAAGGATGACATCAAAATCGAACACACCTGTCATCAGCGCTGCTTTGTCAGTGAGGCTGAAGGTTGAATGTGGTTCTGTTCTAAAAGAGCAGCTCTCTTGGTTATTTCTAAAACTAACCAAGATCTTAAAGAGACAAATGTTGTTTTTGGAACAAACTGAGTGTACTCAACTCTAGCATTTAAATTCAGACGCTCAAAGTATCTAAATCAAAAAGTACTAATTCTATTCTTTTTGAGGTAGATACTCAGGTATTTGGTGAAAGGTTTCTGCTGATGTATGCTGATCTTTTCAAAGCAGTAAGCTTCATCTAACATTTCCCTACAAATAACCAAAATCAAAACTGTTCTCCCTACGGCCTTGGTTAATCAAAAATCACCCAAGAAACAAATTTTGAATAATCCCACTAACCTTGTTGCCACTTTAATGTCAACGGAGATACATAATTAACTGCAAGCAACTTGTAAACAGTGCTTGTGTCAACATTCAAGCCGTAATTACAACTGAAATCTTGGATACCTGACGTCAGCCTAACTCAAGGTAATTCAACCCAAAATTAGTGCATTTAGTGATGTAATGTCATTGCACATATTTCTTTGAAACTCACACGTTTGCTCAGCTACCACGCAACCATCTTGAGTTGTCCGATGATGTTATCACTGACAATGAAAACTGTTTTCATTTGAATACTTTCAGGATGGTGACACAATTAAAGTTTCATGAATCAGCACTTAATTACACTTAAGTTGTAAAAAAAACAACAAAAAAAGAACACCACCAGAAAGCACACTCTGGCCTCTTTTACATTTTACATGAGACCAACCAAAGCAGAATACAGCTTGGCAACTTCAGTACAAGAAGGAACTTCTGAGTCTCTAAACAAATAAGCTTTCTGTTCCACTGTCAGACATTATGTTAATTCGCTAATGCAGATTAAAAAGTAATTGTTAACAGAGTGTACACAGAATAATCTGCCTTGGCTGACTGCTGTGGAGCAGATAAGAATAGGCAGTAGAGATGTCCAGCGTAGGGCATTATATGCTTCATTACTCTCTTTTGTTCCTCGTGCCTTAATTTAAAAAGATTCTGTGGGAGCAGAACCAAGTGTAACCTTATCTTCCCCTTTCATTTCCCTCCACTCAGTCTAATTTCACTTAGTGTACTGTAATGAGGTGTCAGTTTAACCTATGGTTTTTTTTTCATGAAGCTTCCATTCCACAAATTTCTGTTGTTGTTTGTCTTGCGCTATATAAATAAAACTGAATTGAATTCTATTTTTTAGATTAACTGGTCTATGAAATATAGAAAAAGACCCATCACAATTATTCAGAGCCCAAGGTAACATCATCAAATAATTTCTTTTGCCACAGGGGACAATGAAAAGTATTATAGTGTAGTATCTTTACATTTGAGAAGATGCAAGAAGTTTTTTTTTTTTGCATTTTTTCTACCTAAGTACCTAATAACTAAAATAATATTTTATTAAAAAGACTTTGTCACACCATAATAAGTCTTTGTAAAATATGTTACAGTAGCAGATTAGCCAAAGGGCTTTTTAGTGAACTACTGTAGCTCAGTGTTAGCTAAAAATGAACAAACTAATCTTTTCTACTGGTACTTTTGTGAGGTTGATAAGACTGCAGTCTACATTAGTGCGTAGCTCCAGGAAACAAACCTTAACCTTCTCCCACCTACTTGGCTTTTATATGTCACCAGACTAACTGCCAGTTGTGTAAATGAAAACATTTGAACCTAAAATAATGTTACAAACTCACTTAGGTGATGTGTCACTGGCTTTCCTCCTTTCCCTCAAATACCAGCAGTGACAAGATGGCGTACTAGCGCTCAACTGCACAAAAGGTCACCAAAGTTAACTTCATTCCAATAGAATCTCTGCAAACCTTTGCCATTTTGAATGCTGGTGTGCCGAGGCGTTAAAAAGATCAACTATTCAGATTTCCAATGTGTCTTTTGTATTACTAGTGTAGAAGAATGACTAAAACTAAATCTTAAGATTTTACGTCATGTACATCACATGTACATGTAACTGACACAAGATGCGCTGGAAAGCTTGTAAACATCATGCCCACTCAACACCTGATAACTTTTGTATCCCTGTCTGCTCCCTTACATACAGTATGTGCAGTTTCATGCTCTTTCTGTCACTTCAAAAGGCTGGAAACCTCAAGACAGATGAGCTCCCTCCATAATGAGACCACACCTGTTTCTCAAAAGTGCCACGCGAGTAAAGTATAGACACGACACAGCAAGGAAATGATATGAGAAATATTTCTTATTCAGGTAGACAGCCAGTGAAATGAGTGATGGAATACGTCTTACAGAAGGAGTATAACGGAACGAAACAGATCACCAAGGTTACCATGGCATCCTTCCCTTCAACTGTCGACATTGTGTGGAGGAAGAAAAAACATCTATAAAGCTTTGACATTGTGTACAATGAGTTATTTAGGATATCATTAAGACACTATGTTTTATTCTTTCAATATGTGCAAGGTACAAGTTCATGGCTGAAATTACAATATAAACACTGTATGTGCGCATCGTAGTGGAAATAATCAGGGTTTACAGATGCTGTAGGGCATATCCACCTCCAGAATCAGGCTGTTCATCTCAATTTCAGGGCAGGGGGTAAAAGGTTGGGTGCCTTCCCGCACAATTTACAACATCTTCCTCTTCTCAAACTCCTACAGAGACGGACAACAGAGAGGGAGAAGAAAAGAAACCACGTGAAATGAAGTGAGATAGACAGAAGTGAATGATTTATTCATGCAGAATTCACACAGCTCTGTTTTGATCTTGTGTATCAGATCAGCTGTTGGGGTGGGTGGTGGTGGTGGTGGTGGGGTGACAAGAGGCGCCTAGAGCTTTGGAGAGCCTGTTGTTTTTCCTAGAGAGTGCAAATCATGTAGCACGTACGTGTCAGTAAGTTCCAGTTGTCGACATTAAAACAGCTCACTTCCTGTGATTTATATGGGCGAAACATCTGCAAAAAAATCTGATTTATGTGAGGTTATAGTTGCTGAGTTTATCAGCACAGTCCAACCATGTGACTATAAATGAGAAAGCATTATGTTAGCCATTAAACAGGATGTAGCTATTTACATATTCAATTTGGAAAATATCACACAAACCGTGGGATGATAGAATATGTCGTTCCCCGAGAATTTTCCATTCCACAGGGGGAAAGTAACTTAATGCAAATGTCATTTATCAGGTCTGCAGAACACACAAGTTCTCATGCACATGTTGGCCCATCCCTCTGTGGCTTGCAGATAGCTGAAGGTCTACTGCCACCTTGAGGAGAAAATATTCCCTCCTTCTCTGAAATCTGAAATGCTAGGGAGGCAACCTCGGCCTCTCTGAGCCTGACTTTCTGGGAAGGACGAAATGAGCGAGGAGGCATGTGGACGGGTGGGTAGGTTGGAGAGCTGTGGCCTAGTTCACTAGATTTTTTTGCTTGACAGATGAGGTGGGGTAAAAGAGGGAGTGGCAAAGGGATCAGTAATTAGGGAGAAAGCTGTAGAGGAAAATGTGAGGACAAAGAAAGAGTAATGGGATGGAAAGAGTGACATTAAAAAAACAAAAACAAAAACAAAGGAGGGTGGTGGTTGTGACATAAGCAGACCGATGCTTTGTTGGTTCCCAGCAGCAGACAGTAACTCAACAGTACAAGACAGGAATCATAGCACCCAAGGTAAGAGTAGAGTTGTTTGTGACAGAGACGAAGGGGGGGAAAAAAACAAAAAAACAAACAGACTTTTTGTGTGAGACAGACTCAGACACTTGACAAGACAAGTCAAGGAAGAGGGGGAGTAAAAATGAGAAAAGCAGAGGTTGCCACTCAAAAGGGACGGGTGAAAATACATCCGGATTCCAACTGAGGAGAGCGGTGGAAAACATGACGTGAACGAACAGCGAGACATTTACAAGCCAGCAGTGACAACGGCTTTGACACACCTGAGGCCAGATGTATGAGGAGTGCAGGCGTCATAAATATGGTCTGTGAGCTGCCTTCAGCTTCAGCTTCAGGAATTTATTGAAGCAAACAGAAACTGGAGATTAAATGCTTCTGTTTGTCTGCGCACATCCGTATATATGTCCAATGCGTGAACACTGAGCGGGACAGGATAATGCTATCTGCTGCTGTGATTAGGAGCTCTAGATATTTTGTAAACAAGTAAAAGGTCATAATTATTCTACCATGCATACGAATTAGGTCCTTCTAAGATAAACATACGTTTTCTGATATCTTGTCCTTGCACCAGTGGCACTGAAAATTCCTTTGGATATCACAGCAAGCACTGCATATTTCATTATGTCTCAACATAACTGTACACTTTTTAAATTGTTAAAGGCCCAGAGCTCATATTTTCTCAATAGGTACCTTTCTGTGAGGATGGGGACCTAAATGAACTGCAAAATGTAGAATAGTTTGGGTTATTTTACTCAGAGATATCTGTATTTGTTCTTATCCTTGCTTTCCTAACTGGTTTGAGCCGGGCAGAGATTAGCTGGAAAAAGATTATGTCATGGACTTAAATAGTTACACAATATTTGAGAGTTATTGAGTTGTTTGTTCATGTAACAAGTCCTGTCAAGTGTTTTTAAGTGCTGAAATCTTAATTGCGTTTTTTGAAACGTTGACTGTTGCTTAATCTGTCATGAATATTTAATGCTATTAAGGAAAACTTCATATACATAATAAAAGTTTTCAGGGGCTTTTAGTGAACAAGAGCCTGTAAAAACACATCTGAGTAAGAATAAGTAATCATATAGTGTGGAGATAAAATAGAAACAAATGGTTTGCAAAGACAGAAGGGGCAGAGGAAGTAGTTGAAATGATGCAGCATGTCAGCACTGAGCTTATTAGAAATACAACGGTACACCACCATAATGAAAGCCACAAGCTGCAATAATCAAAGGGAAGCCAAATCACAAACACTGGAGACACTGACAACATCAATAACTGACAAAAAACGTCCTTGTAATGAAATCTTTAAAAAAAATTAAAAAAAATTCAAGATGCATAGAAACTAAAATTGAAAAGCTGCAGTGGGAACCAATAATTAGATTAGACAGGCAGTGAGAAACATCTCTATAACCTTAAACTTTAAACCTTTTACTGTTATGAAGATACTTTCATGTTAGATATCAGACATGAACTGGCTGATCTTCCTCCTCCTATCCGCTGTTTGAACTTGTTTCAACTCCAGTTGATAAAAACAACTTCTTATGCATTATCCCTCGCCCAAGCGCTAAGACTAAAATATATTTCTAATAAACTCAGTTCTGACAGTGCGTAGGTATTTTACTATTTCTGTTTCATGATTTCATTTTTCCATGTACCTGTTCACCAGATTTGCGCGACAACACACAAAGAAAAGAACGAGAAACAAGATCCGAGTTAGAATTATCGTTTGTCCTGCCACATTTTTCTTTCAACAAATTATCAAATGGCTAAAAATGAAAATGTTATAGATTGAGACAAACACAGTGGTAATGATACCAGGATCCTGCATCCTGTTTACACTACAACTGAATTGGCAATGTGTATCTGTAATTATTATGATGATGACTGGTGTGCCAGGATGTGCTTATGTAACTCGGAGGACAAAAGCATCCTCAGCGGTGTTTGTTCCATTTGATGATGTACCACTTGGAAGTAAGAGCATTATTACAGCCATTTCAATTTACTGAAAACACCTCAAAATACAGTGCACACCTTTTTGATACTAAATACACATTCGACACATAAACTTGCTGTTGACAGTGTGTGCAGTCTAGGTTCAGCTGATCATGTTTTTAGCATAAAAACATCTGCTGCAGCAATATGCATAATTCATAAACCTCTAATTAAGTATGATGACGCAAATATCCACTTTTGCAAATTCATGTTTTCCTCAGTCACGTCGAGGCTGATGCAGGTCAGCGGCAGCAGAGATGTTCTCCACCACCTGAACAGCTGCGGCTGGGGTCGTCATTGTTTCCCACGCCCAAAGCATTACGTCCACTCGCTTCTCTTACGTGTTATTACTTCGATTACAGCGGTCAATGAGATTAACAGAGATGTATGAACACAATGTACGGCGAAATGAGCAACCACATAGCACGTTTTTCATCATTACACGCAATGATTATGAATTAAACTTTGGGAGGGGGTAAAAAAAAAAAAACGTGTAAATCTATATTCGCGTGCAGTAGTGCCAGCAGTGGTAATGAAAGCATAAGATGATGAATGGGTGTAATACATGCTTTCACTTTTTATACATCTTGTTAACAGTGCTTCCCCAGAGATAAATTGAAATAAAGAGGCAGTGGCGCCAACTCAGCCACTATCAACACGCGTTTATTAATTTCTGTCCTTCTCTTATGCCTTTCTTTACGGCATATTAAAAGTTCAATCTTCAAACCTTGCTTCTCCCAGAAAAAAAATTTAATTCCTATTCCAAGGAAAGCTTCTCGCATTTGTAACTCTTCAGGGATGAAAGATGGTGCTATGACTGACCAGCTTCACAAGATATTTTGTTGCGGGGCCAAAGGACAAGTATAAATATTACAGTGTTATTACAATGTGATTATATTACCTCCTCGTTAGTTATGCTGGACATCAGCTTTTATTAACTTGCTTATTCATCTGTATAACTGGAACATGACCTTAGTATTTGTTTATTTGTATACTATTGTTGAAGCTTAAGTCAATACATCTTCTATAATTTATCGATTTCAGCAGCTCTGAGCAGACGCTGGAATACAGACACATATATTTGGCTTTGTTTGTTGTATGTCTAATTATCCCAAAACAACACTGTGTTACATTTGAATTTAACATTAACAATACTCAGAATGAAGCCTGAAGCCAGGGTCAAGAAAAGAGATGCACAACAGAAAGGAGAGAGATGAGATGAGACTGATGAATGGGGTGGAGAAACCAACGTAAAGGACATCTGAATCCAATATATTTGGGATCATGTTTTATAATGCCTGAAATATTATTTCAAGAACGACAGCTTGCGGCTGAGCATTTTTAAAAAGTGCATGTGTGTAATGGTGACAATGCTAAACATGTCTGCTCTAAAAACTAACTGTGATATGACAGGATTATCATGGAAACACAAAATATTACAGCAAATAAACACAGACGTTTATTCAGAATTAACACCGACATGTAAAACTGACGTCACATTTGCACCTGTCTGAAAAGGGCTAAAGAGAAATGTGGATACTTTTTCCTGTAACTGGATTAGAAACTCAATGAGAATGCTTGCTATAAATAATAATTTTGTTTTAGGTGGGTATTTTAAAAGATTATAACCATAATCTTTACCAGACTATAAACTTGAATATGTGGTCCTGTCCTCTTGCGCACCCCATCAAAATAGTACAATCGTCACATTATAATAATTACTGTCCTTGTCTATGATAATATCTGGTTGGGAGAAAGAACTCACCTTGAACATAGTGCTGCCCAGCTGGGCAGGGGACATGCTGACTACAACTCCAGCTGACTGGAGGGCTGCAATCTTCTCTTTGGCTCCTCCCTTTCCACCAGCGATGATGGCGCCAGCGTGGCCCATCCTACGGCCGGGAGGAGCAGTTAGCCCCGCGATGAAGGACACCACGGGCTTTGAATTAGCACCCTGGACATGGAGGAGGGAGACAAAGAAAAACATGAGTACAAAAACGAGGTGAAAATGAATAGAAAAGGAGAGCGAGCTCAAGGGGAAGTGTGAGGACGTGAGAAAAGTTAGCCAAGTAGAAAAAGGAGGAAGAATGAAGGAAGGAAGCAAAACAAGGGAAGGGGTTTTACAAAAATAAAGAAAAAGAAAATTATACACCTGCATTTTATTCATTCATTACAACTTAAACACCCCATGTCCTCCCATTACAAGGCCGCCATTTTAACAGGCTTGTCTAACCAGCCATCTCTGTCTCTGCCTGCATTATTAATCTTCACTGTTTTGCAATATGTATTTATTTTTGGGAGATTTAGCTGAGCTCACCAGCTGCTCATTTCCAGCAACACTATGCTTCACATTAATACAATTTTCACATATGGGAGCTGCCCTAGGTTAGTGTATTGGTGACTTGAATTCAAATGTATTCAAATCAATAAAAGTTAAGTTTTCTCCAAAGTAAAAACAATGTTTCCAGTCTCCTACTGAGCTTGCTCTATTAAAAATAAGGTCCAAGTATGCTACTTTATGTACGATGTTCTCCACAATTGACTTTCAGCGGAAGATGGGGGAGGGGGGTGTTTGTACTTTATTTGTGGAGTGAGAGAAGTTATTCTCCTGAGACGCTAGCAGGAGATTTGCATGCATTACAGCAGCCGAGGGCAAATCAAATCCATTTCTCAGCTGAAGAGCACTGTAAGCACGCGCGCAGACACAGAAACAAACACATACACACTGAAAAATTAACAGATTAAAAGTCATCTGAAAGGAGCAAAAAAAAAAAAAAAAGAAAAAAAAAGCACAGGCCTGGTGAAGTTAAAAATGTCAGTTACAAGTTCTCAGCCACTTGGTTCCATAAGCCAATCATCACCATACTGCTCTTTATCACATGCGAGCATGACAAAAGGTTCACTGCTTGTCAACACTGCCGATTTTTTAGAACATGCCCTGTGAATCATACCTCCACCCCATCTGTCACTCTTTATCTCTATTACACAAATCACACGGACACAGAAAACTAAGAGACAAAGCCTGAGGCTGTGATCAAAAAGAAAGGGCACTTTCATAGTTCTACCTCATTCTCATTGTACAATGGTTCCCAGTGTTCACTACAGCAGATAGATTTGAAAGGGCATGACTAAGAGCGAATTCAGAAAAGGATAAATTTTTTATACGAACAGATATATCTGCTGAGGTGACGCGCTCAAGCAGAGGATATTACAAGGAGAGTGAAGTGAAATAATGGGTGTCCAGTGTGTTATTTCCTTACAGAGTTGTGCTGTTTAAGGTACTCTGCTGCATTCTCCTCTGCATTGCCTCCAATTTCTCCAATAAGGATGATGCCCTCTGTCTTGGGATCTTGCAGGAACACCTCCAGGCAGTCTATGAAGTTTGTACCGTTGAACGGATCCCCGCCAATACCTTGCAGGAGACAAAGCAAACACTTGTTGTATGCTCAAGACTCTCAAAGGATAATTCCTGTGAATATTTCAGTAATACATGGCTGTTTGGCCTGAAAGTAGAATAAGAATCAGGTGGAACACAACTTTATGTTGATATGGTCTGATAATCAGCACTGAGATTGTTCACAGTTGTTCACTGGGGTCATAAATTGACCAATTTGAGCGCCTGAAAGGTTTCTAGATTATTTTGGTTTTACCATGATTTTAGTGTATTCCATACATAGAAACTTATTTCCTTTAACAGGATGAATTCAACCTTTTCTTTCCTAATTGCCACATCATCAGCAACATGCATTAAGTGGTTTCAGAAAGTGTCCAGGTCCTCTTTGCACACTTTCCTACCAAAATAATTTTTTATTTTTTATTTTTAATACAGTTACAAGCAAAAATCTGGAAATGTGTGTCTTCTTTATCATTATTGCTTTATGAGTGCATAATGAATTTCCCCAAAAGTAAATTAAATCCAGTTTAAAATGTGCAATTACCGCTTTTTCTGACCACTTGGGAGCAGCAGAAACAAGCTTTAAATAATACACTAATATATTATCACATTTTAAGCTGATATGGTGTTGTTAGCAAACTGTTGCCTATTTTTACATCCAGTAGACATGGAGCAAAATTTGGATTTATCTGAAGTCATGTTTCTGGTGTCCTGAAAAATCCAAGTCTTTTTATGTCAAACGTCTGTTTGGGTCTTCATCAGATCCTGAGGGAAATATCTGGCTCTTCTGCTGCTAAATGCTACACTGTGTTCACCAGCTTGTCTCTGATGGTGTCTGTCTGCAGTTTGGTGCTGAGCAGTAGTGTACAGAGCTTTGTTTTTGGCTGTTTTCTGTGTATACATCTGGAGATGACTATATGAGAGTGGTGAAGGAGAATCATAACAGGAAAGTTGTGGGCCCTTCAACTAAAACAATGAACTGAAAGAAAGCTACACAGAGGTGAGGAGGACTAAATAGTTGGGTGATAACTCTGTGCCGGTTTCGCATACAAGTAGCCATGCAATTTATTGTTAATATAAAACTACTGATTATAGCTGCTTTAAATGAAGTAAGCAAAAAAGTGAAGAAGTTTAAATGCTCTCCAAAGTCACTGTAGATGGGCAACATTTTGTTAGAAATAAAGTTAAATTGGACTTAGGTTAAAGGCACATCATTTTTCAATTTTACATCAAAGTAACTTCAAAACTTTATTTAATGGTATAAGTGTCCCAAACCACCTTTATCTCTGCACAGTAGTTTAATGATGCCTTTCCTTTCATACCCAAGGAACATGACTTATAAAGCTTTTCCAAAATCACAAGAGTCCAATAATATTTTTTTAAAAATAATTTCCAGAGAAAATTACTCCAAGATCTATAAAAGCTTGGGCAAACCTCCATAAGACAAATCTTCACAGACAAAATGTCACCTGAATTTATATTCATACTATTAAAAATCCTGGCAACACCAAGAAAAAAATTTACATGAATAATTATCAAAGAGAACCACATTAACGGCAACAAAGATGACAGAGATATTAAATATTGTACTAACTGTAATTTGCTGTATCCCCTAGGTCATACTCAGACTTAAGAAGTTGCGAGCAGAACCACCAATAAACCCTCTTAATGAACTCTACAATATTTAATAGTGTTGCAGCACTGGCTCTATGAAGTCTGGCTTGAGGACATTCCATAATTAAAATGTCTAAATAATAATGAAGCCAAGTTGTTTTTCAGTTAATTTGGGTGTCCAACCAGCCCTTTAATATAGATTTTCTGGTGGCAAATAAGTTGGCCAAAATATTTTTCTCTTCTAATCTTGTATTTCCTGTGTTGCCCAAAAATTACAGTTGGGTATAATGGTATTGTTAAAGTATGTCTTCGGATGAAATCAAAACAGACAGACTGATCCAGGGGCTTTCAACTGATCAGTTCAATGAGAATGTCCATAAAGGAGGAGCAAAAGATAGATAAATATGTTATGTTAAATAAATTAGTATAAGACAGCAACAAAGACAGCTCCATATAACGCCCTAGCTTCAGGCTGTCTTATAAAGCTGCATGTGTTGCTGATCCACAGTAGCAATCAGAAAATTACAGAAACAAGGCTGTCAGAAATTGTGGGGAAGAAAAGCAAATTAAAGTAATCACAGGATGGGCAGTGATGGAAAGTTCCACATCTGTGTTTGGGAACTGAAGAAATGACTGAATTGCCTGGATTTCACAAAGAAAAGTCTGGTATTCATCTACCAGCTTTTTAAAAATAAAAAATTAACCCTATTCCCCAGTATGTCATCATATTATGGCCTTAACTGCAGTATCACTGACACCATCTAAATAAGTGGCTTCATGAAGTTCATGTTCAATTGCATCAAAGAGGAACATGAATTGGAAGCATTCATTAGGGGTATTCACAGAATACTGCATTGGTAGCAAGGTTTTTCAGTTTTGAGTTCCTGTTGTTTCAAATATGTGAAACTGAATCACAAGTTTTACTCCTCTGGTTTGTGCAGGAAAAAAAAAGCAATTTTGCCTGACCCTGGATCACTGGTGAGGCTCACTTTTCTCAAGATTTTGAGGTCAAAGACATTATGAAAAGACAAAGTTTCTGCTTGCACCTGTGCCTCTTGATGTGCCTGTTCAATCTCAATAGAGCCCTTCAAAGGAAGCAGAAACTTCAATGCTCAGATCTGAGAGGGATATTCTAAGCAATGATCAAAAAGTTGGTAAGTACCTTTCTATTACAAAATGCCTGTGCTGAAATGCATCAGCATCTGACAAGTTTTAGTGAAGACTGTAAGTGGTAAATTGCCTTCCTATTCCTCTAAAGTCCAGTAAGGTTTTCATACAAGTGTATGTCTCTAGAGTAATTACTAAAAGGCAAAAGTATAGAAACACCACCACACCCATCTTTTGGTACACTTTTCCAACCTTTTTCTATGTGGTTCAAGCTAAATGCAGCACATTATTTACTAAGATTTTCTATACTGTTTTCTGTAAAAAATATCCTCAATCTTCTTCCAACATAAAGCCATACAGTTTCATGATAAATCTGTTCTTTTATTCCAAGCTAATTGTTGCTTTAATGACGTCTGGATACAAAACTAAAAGCTGTATTACTGTGTGCTAAATTTAAATTCAAAATGCCAAAGGTCATGGCAATCTTACCAACGCAGAGAGACTGGCCCAGGCCAACTTGTGTGGTTTGGTGCACGGCCTCATATGTCAGGGTACCCGATCTAGACACGATGCCTGAAAGACAGATTAAAAAAAAAAAAAGCATGCTGTTATTATTCTTTGATTGAAAAACAACAACAAAAAAAACTTCTAAACTGCTCCAATCAAGGGTGATAAAATGATATAAAACCTAGCTGTCTTCTTCTGTCCAACTTTGACTGAATTGTTGTCAACGTGACAGCAAAAAGAAAAAAGATCACCATGATAACAAAGCTCTGTAACAGCTGTTCTGTCTATGCTTTGGGAACGATGGCAGTCGATTTACTATAAAAACAGACTTCCTGTGAAGGTTCACTGGTCAGCAGCAGCACACACTGCTTATCAAGCTGTCAACAGCAGAGGCTCAATCTAGGATTTAAGTACAGTGCTGTACAAGAAAATTAATTTGGGAAGAAAGGTGTTAGCAAGGATAAAGTTTTTGTTGGAGAATCCTCAGTCCCTGTTTAAGAAACCCTTTAAGCTGTCATTCAGGAAATATTCGTAACTAACCATTAACATTTAAAAGACAACTTGCATTTCCATGTATAAATTAAAACACTTAAAGAGCCAAACAAAGAATTTAAAGTGTGTCATTTCACAGGCAAATTAGGAAATCTCACCAATTCTTCCTTTCTTGTGAATGTGGCCTGGCATGATCCCAATCTTGCATTCTCCAGGCTGCAAATAAATACATTTTAATTTAAGCATTTTATTGCAACATATACACATATGATTGTGTTTTTTTATTTTTTTTATTTCACTACTTCTGCTACCCAACTATACACTCTAGCCTCCAGTTTAACTGAACAAAACATTTCTTTTTGCAAAAGAACAATTTATTATTTAGCTTTTTCCCCCTTATGCCATAAACAAACTAGAACAAATTCAAAGACTATCCCCTGCACAAATTCCATGGAGAAAGAATAACTTTTTTAATTGTTCTTTGTCCAAATGCAAATTTTGCTATACCTTAATATCCAGAAAATGCGTTATTCAGCCCAAATAGCTGACATTATTAATGCTACCACCAACACAGAAACAAACAAACAAAAGCAACAGTAGAAGAAAATCATGCTCCTTTGAGTTTGACTGTGCAGAATATTAATGCATTAAATCTGAATTACTCCTGGACCCTTGAGAGGGAGCTTGTGTTTTCAGTCCTCTCAGCCACAACAACAACAACAACAACAACAACAAAAAGAACTACGTGTGTGCGTGCATTTCTATGTGTGTGAGAGTGTGTGAGCTTACATTGATGACTCCTGGGCAGTTGGGGCCTATGAGGCGGGTGGTGCCCTGGCGCAGGAGCCTATGTTTGACTCTAACCATGTCCTGCTGGGGGATGCCCTCAGTGATGCACACCACCAGGGGTATCTCTGCGTCGATGGCCTCGATGATGGCCGCTGCCGCAAATGGAGGAGGTACATAAATCACAGTGGCATCTGCCCCTGTGCCCTCCTTTGCCTGAGGCAAGGAATAAAAAGGGATTGGTGGTGTATTAACAAAAATGGAAATTCTAAAGTTGTGAAATAGTGCCACCTAATGTTTCTTTAAAAATCCACTCTAAAGCTCCACAGTCCTCTGAGCTGCAAACCTGCCAGCACCATACCAAATATTTCAGTTTTTATGATTTAATATATTTATATATTTAAAACAAAGGCACAACCACATAAGGTTAAGGAGCCATACATACCTCCTTGACTGAGTTGAAGACCGGCAGGCCAAGGTGTGTCTTACCACCCTTGCCGGGGGAAACACCTCCAACTAACTGGGAGCCATAGTCAAGAGACTGCTGACTGTGAAACGTTCCCTACGGGGACAGAGGGAAAGAGGAGTCAGTGTGTGTACGAGTGTGTGTAATGAAGTGGGGTACAGCCACTTCTGCAGCGTCAACCTTGAGATATCATTACAGACAGAGAGGAAGGAGGAAATATGCTGCCATCCAGGATTAATCACCTGTGCATCCGAGTAAAGGGATGGATACAGACGTGAGGCTGGGTTCCTTTAAGCATGTAGCTACTGGTAAATATATTCAATGAGGAGGAATCGAAATGTTCTTGACAGATAAATAATGACGTAAGCTTAGTTTAATCTCCTCGCAGAACATTTGAAAAACAAATCAAAAGCAGCTTTGGATATTCTCCAACACAGACTGTAAAATATCACCCAAGAAAGATAGTTTACAAAAAACTTCCACCAAAGCTATAGGGAACCTGTCACGGCTGCCACAGCTAGAGGATTTTACTCCTGACAGTCGAGGAGTCATTCATTTGCTTCAACCCAAACAGAAACATGTCAAATTCATTAATTAATTTGGGGTTTCAAAAGTTTTTCTTAATTTGTCAGGGGAAATATAGTGTACAAATTATATTGTCATTAGAATTTAATTGTCTGTGTGTGCCGTACTTTTGAAGAAGTAAGGAGCTTAAAAACTTGGTGGCAGCAGGCACCAATGGAAGTAATTAACCACACAGACACTATGCTTGTAAAGGTGCAGTACAGATACAGTATGGTTTCACTGTGTTCCTAACAGATTTCTCCTTACCATGTAAGACTATAGCCCAACCAGTAAATTGATGTTTCAGTTTGTTATGTTTTAAAGATGTATCAGCCAACAGTCATTTTTTCTCATAACATAAACATTTTTGTTAAGACAAACAAGAACTGTGAGCAAACTTAGTCCTGAGCATAAACATTTCACTTGCATGAATCTGTACTGATTTACAGCTGTGCAGCCAAACTTAATTCAAACCTTCAGATACCAAATATGTCAGACATACATATGCTGAATACATGTGGAATATTTTTCGCTTGATGGACAAGTGCAGGCATTAACATGGACTAGGCTTAGCTTGAAGGTTTGTTGCTGACCTTGGAAATGGCAGTTTGACAAAAAATAAAATAAAAATCTTGTCAAAATGCAGTTTAGGGTTTGAATATTTCACTCAATGTGAACATCATAAAGCTTCAATGAAGAGCTGGAACAAGACAGCACAAAATGTATAAGACATACTGTAAGACAGCATGAAATAAACTGATTTTCCAAACTAAAAGTCATGTATCAGGGAAAAAAAGATGAACACTGGATGTTAAGAAGTTAATACAGTACGAGTAAAGTGAGAATATTGGTGTTTGGAATCTCAGCCAACTGTCAGTACTTGCAGTTAATAGTGTTCTGTGTTTGGTACAAATATCACTATCAGGGCCCATTTGAAATGAAAATAAACAAGAGAGAGTGGCAATAACAATAAAGGGAATGGAAAGTATATTGGGAGGTGAAATCATGTGAGTGAATCTCAGTTGTACTTTCCTGGAAAATTAGTGCATCAAGGCGGCGTAAATTGATTTTCAGCAGGCACAGAACCAATCAGTCTGTAGTCTGTTAATTATTACTGAATAGATCCTGAAACAATGTAGATAAAGTAGCCAAGGGTCATAACTACAAGTGCAAATAAATGACCTTAATGTAAAAATTATAACTAGCCTATTAAGAGGAATTAGAAGCTATGAATCAGCATTTTTTCCTCCAAATGTAATATACTCCCTCATCCTGCTAACTTTGCTATTTTTGCCAGTCACTATTATCGCAAATGTTGGGACAATAAATTTGAAAAATGGCTTGCTTATCACGCCAGAACGACACGACAATGTGCACTCAATAGCACTTGCTTCATCTCTCATCCTTTTCTAATTACCCAAAGTGTTAACTGGAACTATATTTAACAACCTTTTATTATGTTGAAGAGAAAATGGAAGATGGAAAATGGAATGTGCACAAGGACAGAGGGAGGGATATAAATCTGTAAAGTCCATGTTTCTTGCTTCTTGAACGCACTTGCCAAGAGTTTTATTCTCCTTGACTGGATGCAGTTCAAAGTGAATAACCCGAGCTTTTTCATACTCTTGAAAAATAACTGGAAGGATCAACAATCTGTCATACAAAGTTATTATTATTGACTGAAACAATGACTAAGGGTTGTCATGTGGGAAGAAACTGAAGTTTAAGTAAAAATGAAAGTTCCTTTTCCCCAAAAAACCTGATTTACAGGACTTAAAAGCAAACAACTCACAACTGTGCAGTACACTACAGCACAACTCTATTAACTGATCCAAGGACACGCTTTTAGCATTTACAGACCATTAATATCATCATGAATAAAAGTACAAACTAATAACAAAAATTAAAGAAAAACAAACTCTTCTCTCAGATCAAGTCTTAGCTTTACTCCAAACACTTTTATACTCTGACTGAAACTCTTTAAGTTATACTTGACATTTGTTTAATTCTCAAAATCTTTATCTTAATCTTACTTACTTGTAAATCTGAGTTTCTCTATTGTAATCCTACTAATGCTTCTTATGTCTGTCATTTATATACTGAACTCATCATATGTCTGTTTGGCCTGAAGGAGTCCTGTTAAAACTAAGCAGTCCTGCAGGACTTTTTGTTTTCTTTACCTGAGTCAACAGAGGAGTTTTTCCTATGAACTGAGGGTCTAAGGATAAAGAGTGTTGTCTGTTGTACATATTTAAATTGCTCTCAGACTTACTTGTGACTTGACTGACATAATTACTGCGACTGAATAAACACCTGGTGGAAACCACTTGTGAAAATATTGACAAATGATGGAAAAAACAAGCTTTTAAAATCTCTCCTCTCCTACGATTTTAGTGATACAGAAAGAATTTGACAGAAAATAAAATGAGGAATTGTGCAGCGTGATAGCGAAATTTCATAACAAGATTGCAGTAACTTAATCCCATGTTAAGCAATAATAAAAAAAACTGTTAATGAAAACAAGTTGTGAGTACAAACCTGCTTCCCTGTGAAACCTTGGCAGATGACCTTCGTGTTCTTGTTGATGTAGAGGTTCTTTCTTGATGCCGTATAACAGTGCCTGACTCCACTCTGCTGCACTGATTAGAGAAAAAAAGGAGGTAAAACACAAACAGATTTTAGGTGACAGATATACATACACAAGTCAATATTAATCATCAAAACCTTATACAGTCAAATCTTCCTATTTCCTTGCTCACCAAAAAGGACAATAATTGTGCTGTTACATGCATGTAACACATTGTTTTTGAATTGATCAAGCTGTGCAGATATACATAAACTGTCATCTAAAAAATAGTTTGGAATTGGGAAAAAAGTAATAATAATAATCAACTTTTCCTCAATATAGCCCTTTATTTTCATGATGAATAGTTTAAGGTTAAAATAGAGCAGTCTATTCACTTCTTCCAGTAAATTATCCTTCGGACTTAGACCTTGTGTTTTGGCAACAGTTGCTTCTGCAACTATCATTTATTGTTGCTGAGCAACAATTTCAGCTTTTCTTCAGACTTGACAGCTGAGTTTTACTGCACCTGTGACCACAAACATTGTTAGTTTTTCTTGCTATGAATACTTTTTAATTAGAGTTTGTCGAACTGAAGGAAATTTGTCACATGAAAACTCATTATGTATAATTACACTGACTGATTGGAAGCATTGCACTACAATTTACTGTAAAGGTCTTCCTAGGTTTCCTGGGTATGATAATGCTATCCGTTTCAACAAATGGACATCACCAGCACATTTTGTGAACTAAAATTTGCTGGGTGCCTGCATGTATTAAAAACAATATTTTGGAAGTAGATAATACAGCACAGTGGTGCAGCTCAATATTCTTTAAAGCTGCAGTAATCAGTAATTTATACACTGATGATGTTTTTAATAACTACACGTAATGTGACAGAGCCAAAGGAAAAAACTCACAGAGAAATGTCCCGCAATTCTTTTAGCTCATTGTTTTGCTTCTCCAGTGCATACATTTACTGTATGGTTCAGTTCAGTATCACAGCTCTTATAAACTGCATTGTCAGCAGCTGTTTTCAACAGCTGTTTTCAAATCCCCAGCTTAGACATAATACATAGCAAGACACATCCAGGTCAAAGAACAACTGACGAGGGTCTATCAAGTTTTACATCTGCTGTGAGACAACTGATAAGGCAAAGACTGTACGTGTTATATAACAACCTTACACTACACATAAAAGTAGCAGCATGATGCACCAATCACAACATCACATTGAGATACTACAGACATAGTGACTGGTTAGACAGAGGTTTCATCTGAGCCTTCAGTGTGGTTTCATGGGTTTTCAACCAAAGCGTTTTCTCTTTGAGTCACTGCATCATCGACTTTTTAAAGTGTGTGCATGCATCACACTGTGGACAAAACTCAAGTAAGTTCATAGTTCATTGTACTTTAAGCTGTAATCACTTTCATAATGACATGAACATAACATAATGACTAATTTAATGCTGAAAAGATAAGTTGGTTAATCTGTCAATAGACAGAAATTTTAAGTAATTTATCAGGCAAAGAGGCCAAACATTTGTTGGTTCCAACTTTCAAATGTCAAAACTTGTGGTGCCCTTTTTTCACAAGATCCTTACATTTTATCGTTAGATGCTGCGTCAGATTGAATAAGCAAGACCTCATTCAGACTTTGCTCAATAAATAGATATGGCACTAATGTTCATAAAGCAAGGAGGACGCTGAATGCTGCAACCTCAATAAATGTAACTTTTAAGTTCACTAGTCTGAGGCACAGATGTTTTAAAAACTTTCAGCTAATTAAATTTAATTTAATCAAACAGATGACCCTTTATTAAATTTGAGTAGGCTCACTGAGTAATAAAAAATAGATTAAAATAAAGAGGGAGGAGTCTGGTGACTACCCATGACCCTCTGTATGATCTTAAAGCTAAGTGACATCTTTCAGAAGATGCAACTTTATGCAAAGATTTGACCAAGCGACATTTGTTGGTTTTACATGTGTACAGTCTGACAGGAGCGCCTGACAAGGCTAACAGCCTTCCCCCTGAATGACTGAACTTTGGTCTTCTTACAGTGGCTCAGTCAGAGGCAACTTATCAATGACACTGTGCAAAGTTCATCTTTCCACTTAGGCTCGGTGTCCTCTTCACAAAGTGACTGATACTAAACAAACATTTATCTCTTGATATAAAAGAGTAGCACCATCTGTGTTCCTGTCAAAGCACCGTCTAAACGCAGGCAGATATCAAACTCTTGTGCAAACAGCTGTGAGCATGCAGGCTGCAGACAGAATCACTGCTGGGTGAAAGCTAAAAAAAGTTACACTTAAAAAACAACTGGAGCTGAGTGAATGGACACGGTGCATTTAGTCGAGAAGACATGCAAGGTCAAAGATCAACACTTGTCCTTGTCTGCCCGCAAGCTGGCAGGGGGTTAAAGTTAGGTTTTAGCTGAACGGTAGCGAAACGTTAGCTAGTTAGCTTGCTGGCTAACTGTCAATGAGCTTTACCAGCATATTCAGCTGGTAGGCTAATGTGGCTAACAAGCCTGGAAGCTAGCTGACAGTTAACCAAGGGGAGGTTTGCTAGCCAATGTGAGACTGTGTTAGCCTGCAAACCTTAGCTAATGTACAGCACAGAGCCACCGAATACAGTTTTGCAGCAGACACTACACTGTCAAACATTTCAAGTGATTAAAACTATAATTTGTTTATAATACTTACAAAGCAGCCTGGCAAACAACCTGCTGTGAGACATCTTCGGTCATTCACCAATGACACCGGAGGCTAAGGACCTAACACTCGGAATTTAGCTGGCTACAAATATCCCCGTAGATTTTTGAATCGGCTTTAAAAACATGTTTGTTTAAAACTCCGGGAGTTTAGTATTTATTTATATTTGACTGACGATGGGGTTTTTTCGTGAGCCGTGAATATAGTACATAAGACAAATATCGGCGTTTAAATTATTCCAGGCGATAGAGTGGACTGCATCAATTCACAATGATTTCTGGGTAGTGAAGTTCTCCAGAGCGCACTTGAAAGAAACCTTTGTCAGCGCTAGAGGGCGCATCAGACAAAAGGATAATTTTAGCAAATGTCACCTTGAGTACCCTCGGCGAATAAGAATAAGAATAAGACTGACTACTCATAATGTCATATCATATGACCCTAACCCTAGACTTCTGAATTTATGTCAAAATCCAGCTCAGAGAGATTTTTTTTCCCTTCACATATTTTGACTTTTTCACACATTAATCTGTATGGAAGACATTTTGGTATTTGAGCAGTTTTTATGGATGGTGTTAACTTAAGAGTCACTGTCGCTTTTTTTTTATGGTGCCTCCTCTTGTGTGCAAGTTATGACATGTGATGACAGTTAGTAAGTGAGTTTAACAGGAGAACAGGATTCTCTGCAGCTTGCCACAAATTTAGTTGGCCATTTTAAGATAGTTGTTAGGATCTGGAACTTTGCTAAAGTATTTCTGTTTTGTGAGTTTTGAGTCCCCTTTCTTCTGTTGGATATCCAGTGTCATTTAAAGCAAATATAAATGTATTGTATTGCAGATTTACACACTACACCCACCAATGATGAGCTTATATAATTACATATAATTAGTAGGCCCATATGAACTAAGCCATGGTTCTTTAGAAGTAGGGAAAACAGCACAAATAAAACAGTCCTAGTTTGTAAAATAACCAACAATGGCCTCATACAACCACAGATATTATGGGATAGCTTCCACAGAATGAACAACATGATTAAATCTCTAACACTTCATCCCACAGTACATATATCGCCCTGTAGTCCAACATTATGAGATAACACAAATTGATATATGACCACCTTGGTGTCGTAGGGCCATGAGTAATAGGCGGCATTGTAAAGCATCAACTGTGAAATAAATGTGTTCTTTTTCATACAGGCTATACATACCCTATTTGCAGGTCTGTGGATATTTAACATTTCAGAAATGTCTCTGCAACACCAGTTCAAAATTGTGTCAAAAAGGCAAAACAGGATGATCCACAATAATGTTGCTTTAGGGTACTCCCCAGGACTTTGTATTAATGGCTTATTATCAGATTAAAAGCCCAGTGAAGTGAAATCATGACCATGATATGGAAAAGTGATCAAAAGATCACAGAGAGGTGACTTTAAGGCATGGGGAGTATACACTCCCAACAGTTTATTGTCACAGGACCAAAGTTTGTAGTAGATAACAGATTTTGATATTAGTTATTCATACAGCACATATCACTTTTGCCAGTAAACTTTATATAACATTAGACATATTTATTATATCACAAACTGCTTGTATCGTAAGATACAATATTTCATTATATGTTTTTTTGTTTTTTGTTAGTCTATTTCTATCTTTAAAAATCGAATTTTACAGGGATTACTTGAAGTAGGCAGAAAACACCTCAGTCACGCTGAATTCAAGTTGTCCAATCAGGAGCCACCAACTCCTCCACCGCTGATTGGTTACATTCTCCACCGTCATAGGTCGTTGTTACGTGTATTCACCATAACATCTACGATTTTCCTTGGCGTTTTCAAGTGTCACGGGAGGAGTTTACGTACCGGTGACAGTCTGCGTTCAGAAATGAACGCAATGACATAAACGAACCCCAGGAACTATTCAAGTCAAACCTGCCCATTTGAGCAATTCAAGATGGTTTTAGAAAGTATTTCAAGGATAATAAAAGTCCAGCTTCCAGCCTACCTCAAGAGGCTTCCGTTACCGGAGACCATCGGTGGATTTGCAAGGTTAACAGGTAAACTAGCAGCCGCTGTTTTGCACTTCTCACTGTCCTGTAAAGATGACTTCTTAACTCATCGGGGACACTTTGCAGCACAAAGCTCTTTACCTTAGCTAGCCAAGCCAAGCCAAGCCAAGCCAAACGAAAACACAGTCATATTCGTGTTAAAAGTGTGTGTGTCCTTCCAAACCTGCTTTATATCCTCGACTTCTGCTTAGCTCCTGCAAAACTCTTTATCATGGTTTTATTTTGTTGTTCTGTTTAGCAACATCAGCCTAGTAATGACCTTAAGGTGTGAAAAAGCAACAATTAAGTACAATTAAGTCTGCTTGTGTGTTTCAATGTGGATACAATTATGACTTCAACCATAAAGTGCATCGTATACGTTACAGCATGTCCTCTGCTATGGATGTGATATCCTGTTAATCCCAACAATTGGAAATATGAGCCTTGTGTGCTCTTAGCACAATATGTACGAACCTCAGTCTGTCACACCATCAAGTGATGCACAGTCCTGGATTAGAGGGTACAGTCTGCTTCAGGATCCTTGGTTTACAACCATATCAGCCCTGTGACCCCATACTCAGTCCAAAAAGGACTTAATTTTGAGGGTGGTTAAACAAGACATGTGAAGATGTCACCTTGGGCTGTGGCTAAAATTCAGGGTTTCTGCAGTCAGCCAGTCAGAGCAGGACACTGAGTTTTTAGTGTCACAACAATAACTGGCCTTGTGCCATCTGATATTAAAATTACTCAGGTGAGATGAGTTCATATGAGTTTCACATAACTCATCTGAATAAGATGCATTGGTGGATTCTCTTAGATTAGGTGTCAGAATCTGTATCAGTTGGACTAGTACAGAAATCTTCTGAATCCTTCTGGATCCATGTGTCCGGATCAGTCCCCAGAACTGTTGTCATGACAAACTCCTACTGCACCACAGCCTGAGCCGTTCTGTCATATCACGCATGGCACCTTGCACCCGTTAACATAAAACACAAAAGCTAATGCAGTAACTTATTCACAACTCTTCAACTGCAGGAGCCAACATGTTGCTGAAATATAAAACAAAATAAAATGCCTTCACAGCTTCACAGTTTCAACGAGTGAGGGAATACAGAAGTGAAAGCATGATCGACCACTTCAGCCAGCAGAGGCCAAAAAGCCAAAAAGCAGAGCTGGCCATGCATTGCTAAAATATTTTTTGTGACAAATAACGTGTTAGAAACAGTGGCGCCTGAGAGGGCGGTAAACAAAAGAACACAGATCAAACACAGAGAGTGCAAGATGTTGTGGTACTTATTAAAAAGTTATTAGAATTTGCTGAAGTCCTTATATTACAGGCTCCAGTTTTATGTTTGATGTTTCCAGATGTTGCTTGAGGATAAAACCTTTTTTTTTTTTTTGTCATAAATTAGCAATTTAGTCAGTTCGGTTTAGAAGTTGAAAGAGTTATGAAGTGTTCCTCCATGAAAAATTAACTGAATATAATTCCCTCAAGAGATTAAGGATTAGCAATGTCCCATTAAGCATCAAAATCCTTTTATTGAAAGCATTTTAATTGCCGTAAGAGTATTATCAAAAGTTCTAGGAGCCGGGGTCTAACTCGTAGCTAATAGTAAAATTACATAACTGTGGTTAATCCTCACTGTGCTTCGCTTGTCTCTCGTCTCCATGTATGGTGGACTGTATGATGGGTTTCCCCAAAGCACTTCCCTGGGCTCAGTGTGGCTTTTCCCCTGGTAACTGTTGAGTGAGATGACACTCAGCATAATGGAGTAGAAAAACAGATAAGAGGAGAACTGGTTCTCTGTTGCTGGTTCAGCACGTACAGTGTGCTACCTTGGCGTCAGCTCACTAAGAAGGGGAGAAAAACTGAAGCAAGAGGATTAGACTCACACAGACTCTCAATCTGTTTATATACTAACCTGTTTGGAAAATGTAGTTTATCCACATTTTCATCATACATGTAGATTAGATTAGATTAGATTAGAGACTTTATTTGCCATTTGCACAGGCACATGTAAGTACAAGCACATTGGAATTATTGTGTGTTTGTCCGAGTCGCCGAAGAATTCTTTAAAAAAGATACAATATAAAAAATACGATATAACACAATATGAAACAATAAGAGAACATAACATAGTCATAAAAGATAAAATAAAATATACACAAACAAAGTAAATATATGTACATACAATATGTGCAATATATGTACGAGAGCAGACTGTATTTGAGTGATCCACCCAAACATGTTGGCCCCCACCAGATTTAAGTGAATTTATTTGGCATTCCCTTAAAAATCCTAATGAACTAGGGTGGTGCATTTAAGTACAATTGTAAAGTCTGCAAAAAAGGCTGCAAAAATGTGGCTTATGGATCTAGGTAGAGCCGCAGTTAATGATTTTATTTAATCAAAATAACAACTTTTTCTGTATTAATTATTTCAACTATCAAGTTTCAGTTTATCTGATTATAATGATGATGATGTCATGATGACAAATGGTCATCATTGTTTCTCATATCTCGAGGTGATGTCTTGAAATTGCCTGTTTTGTCCAACCAACAGTCCAAAGTAAATGGAAAAAAAAGCAGCAAATCTGCGAAATTTCAGCCTGTGGGTAACGCTGGTTTCAGGCGCTGCACAAGGTGTGTCTGTGTTCATGGCAATTGTCATATTTCTTGCCTCTGTATCTGTAGTGTCTGAGTGGCTCCGGTTGCTGCCTCTCCTGGGTATCCTGGCTCTGCTGGGCTATCTGACCATTCGCCCATTCCTCCCTAAGAAGAAGAAGCAGAGAGACAGCCTGATCAACCTGAAGATCCAGAAAGAGAACCCCAAAGTGGTCAATGAGATAGACATCGAGGACCTGAACAGTGCGAATGTGTGTTACTGTCGCTGCTGGCGCTCCAAAACTGTAAGTGCTTTTATAGCTGAAGCTAATAATTCATGAATTCATTATAACTTTTTAAAAAAAAATTCTGGACAAGGAGAAGTTTTTGTTTCTATATCTTGCTGATCAGCTAATATTAAGTTGTTTCCTGTTTTAGTTTCCTGTTTGTGACAAGTCACACTTAAAGCACAACGAGCTAACTGGAGACAACGTGGGACCGCTCATTCTCAAAAAGAAGATACTATAATTGACCGCTAATGGGAGTTTTCTTCTCACCTCCCCCAGTCTTTAGTTTTCATTTTGTTACTACAGTTTGTAGTTTGTTGTTTGTTTTTTTTTTAAGTCTTGATCTTGTTTATGTTGGTTAACTTCCCTCCAGAATCTTTTTTTGAAGTGGTCAGACACACAAAGATGCACATTTTCCTGTCTGATTGTGTGAAAACTGCAGTTAGGAAAGGCTTCTTTTTGTTTTGTTTTGTTTTTTTTCCTTTTTCATGGCCATCATTCATTTCTGTTTGTTAATGGAACAACTTTTTATATGACTGTAAATTCAGTTTTAGTCACGTCTCAGTCGGAATCAGTTACAAATCATTGGGACCACTGTGAGGGGAAAACTTGAAACATAATTTCAGTGACGTTATGAGGACTTTCAGTAATTTGAACCCATCGGGAGAAATGTTTATTTCTACTTAAATGGTTGTTTAAATGAAATACCTAATACTAGTCCAACCTGTAATCAACGTTTTGCACTGTATGTTTTCATTTTGGACCATTATTTCATTTTATTTAACAGCCAGCCGTTCTTTTTTCTTAGCTTTCTTTCTCTTGCCTCAGATTTTCTGTGTGCCAAATATTAACATAATGTCAGGATGTGAAATAATCTCATATAAGTTATTGTGTGTATGGGAGACTACTTATTATTCTTCAGATGTACTTTGTTCATAGCCTTTAAACATTTGAGTTTTACATTTTTTTTATTCACCTCTGCTGCCTTCAGACATTTCAAACCACTGCACCGTTTAATATTATCCAGTTCAATTCAGTTTTAACCTCACTACCCTACCGAGGTTCGGCAACATAACTTATGCAGCATGAGATTTTTGCTGTGTACTGTTCTTCTCGCTGCTCTTCTCGCCTTTGTATTGTCATAATGGCTGTATACTGTAGTTGTTAACTTCCTGCTGGAGCAATATTTTATACATAAATGGTTTGTATTGTCAGATCTGTATTTTCATGATGAGGTCTAGGAATGACTGTGTGTTTATGAGCTTTTGTAACAGCTGGAATTCACTCGTTCTGCATTTGAAATGTGATATGTCGGGATGTCAGGATGTTTAACTCAACCGTTTTGACAAACACAGTTGCAGCTTCTTTCCCTTCTTTCACTGTTAAGAAAAACTTGCACATTCAGGATCATATTTATACAGAGGTTCATTATTATAGGCAAGCTATCCACTAATACAGGCTCAAGTCTTTCTCTTGGTATTTCATAAACTTTAAGTAGTAAGGTGATCTTTTTAGTAAGTAATTTGAACAAGTTTGTAAAAAGCATTTAACAATACAGTAAAATTTAAGTTGTGAGTAATAATTACCTCAGCCAAGGTGGTCAGTGTCATCTGACAGTTGGAGGACACACAGGCCTTTGGCTGCTGATGACTTGATGACCTGATCTGACAATTCAATGATGGTGATGGTGTTTGTGTGGAGTTGTCTTAACTCAATCCTGAACTTAAAAGCACTGCTGAGATAAATTAGGGTCGTTACTAAACATATATCAAACTATATAAATATACAGTATGTTGCACATTCACTACACTGAAGAAATGTACTTTACATACAAAATTCAAGAGATTTATTTTTTTCTTATTATTTATTGTTTAAAGAATATTTGGTAAAAAACTAATGCTCAATTCTGTAAAATTATCAAATAGTTGCTAATAATACATAGGAACCTTTTAAATGAGGCCATATAAATTCAGACAAATCAAAAACATCTTAACTTACACAGTATACATCTGTAACAATAATCATAATCAAATTATAAAAGGTTGCGTTTACATGAATATTTTGAATATGGACATGATCACTGTTGAGCATTCACAACATTGAAAGCAGACTTAGTGCCAGGAGTTTTAGCAGCATTGTGTATAAACCAGAGCAAAGTATTGTGGATTATTTAGATCTTTTCCTGAGTCCTTGTAAACTACACAAACCTTTCTCATCACCAAGACAAACAGCTAATACATATTTTAATTTAAAAAAATACACAAAACACACAAACGCATAGCAGGAAAAATGTGCAGAACACCTAAAAAACTAAATGTGTGTCAACTGTGTAGTCTAATTCAAAAGAAAAAATACTGCTGCTATCAGTACATTCAGTTATGTAGCCGTCCAAAGGAAACTGCTTTAATAAAATACAGCATTATTGCCTTTTCAAGTCCAAAAACAGTAAATAGCTTACAGAAATGTAATAATTAAAAATGAACAGTGGATTCAGTACATCATATATATATATATATATATATATCTATATCTATGGGACCAGAAACCAAACCAACTCTTGTATACTGTTCACACAGCATGACAGTGCAGACGCTTGGATGAGGGTCATTTGTTTGGAGCCCGAGGCTTGGAAACCACCAGAGGCTAAAAATACAGGGTGATTCATGTGTTCCTGCAGCATGGCAAACATCAGGAGCTGACCAGCAGATAGAGAGACAAAGAGAGCCACTCGGTGGCTAAAAGAAAGCTCAAATATCTAAGGTGTGAACGCACACCGAAGGTCTCGATAAAAGTCCTCACTTGCTGGATGTAGACAGGTGGTGTCAGAGAGTACTTTCATAGGTGACAGGAGTTTCATTGTCATCGTCACCTCCTGCTGCAGTGCCTGCAAGATGGGAGGAAAAAACTTAATGAGAGAAGCTTCAGTGCAAGTCTGATTACATGCATACAGGAACCACAAACAAACACAAACAACTGTGCACTGTGGTTGATCCAATATTCATACACTGTAACAGCAACAATGCCACTGTTGTATGGATGTAAAATACATGAAGGCATGAGTAACAGGGTAAACAGCCAGCCTAAAGCTATGCAAATGCTCATCTGAAAGGATGCAGCTATCACAAAGGTGAAGTAGGGAAAAGGATATTCACTACTCGATCGCAACTACGAAGCGAGGCTGGACGGGGTTGTTGAGCTGAGTTGAATTGTTGAACGTATGACTTTACCTACCTAAGAAAAAGGCTGATAAAGTGGGTTTGACTCGCTCACCACAGGCGGAGTTCTTCGGTCTCTGTAACAGGCGAGGTCCAGAGAGCCCTATAATAAGAGCTCCTACGGGTGCTGTGAGAAGGATGGCCAGCACGGCCACCGTCAGCACATCCATGCCGTACTTCTTCATCTCATCGTCATCCTTTGCTCTGGCCATGTCTAAAGCTGTGGAGCCTATAGCTGCCTAATGAGGGAAAAGACAAAAGCAGTGTTTTCTCTGTGCTCACTCACACAGTCATTACCATCGCCGTGAGAGAACACAGTGTATGTACTTATAATTCAGATGTTTGCATATGAAAACATCAAAAGTTATTAACTGGAAAAGAGACACACCTTAAAGTGAGCCACAAAAATTAACTCCAGATGGAGGAGTTGTCAACAGTTGCTGAAAAATATTTCAGCAGTGACTTACCTGCACTGTGGCTTTGGGCATCCACGCAAGGGCTATGAACACTTTTTCCTTCATGTTAAAGCCCGCACACAACACACACACAAAGGTGAACAGGACTCGAACCAGGAGGGCAATGAGCAGAGAGGCTATACCCAGACCTAGACAGACAAGTAGACAGAGCCATACAAAGATGTCACAAGTGATTTTTGCAGCTTTTTTTCACCAGAAGTGTGGGTGCAGCCTTTGCACAGCATAGCGCCATTTGGAAATGTGACTGGAGCAGGATCAACACATTTTTCAAAAGGACAAAGAACCTACAGTCTGAACAGTTATAGTTGTTATAAAAATGCCCACCACATCTGCTCCTCTCATCTCCTTTTAAATGAGCCAAAGAGGGAGTTCAGGCTAATTCTTCCTAAAACTGCTCTTGTCCTTGACAAACCGAGCCCCTCCTAAATTGCAAAAATGTTCCCAGAGAACAAAATGATCTGAAATTGCATCACAGTTTTTGTCCTTAATAATATATTATTTTACAAGTAGATGTAAGTAATGCTTAAATCACAGATAATTGTACAACACCAAAATATGTCATTTTTGCCATTTGTTCTGACATGCATAAGGTATTTTTCTAGGAAGAAATCTAAAATCTGTTTCTCCGGTAACTCCCATACTGGGACTGATATGGACGTACAGCACACACTAAGAGTGCTAACAAAGGTTTTAGTATTTACAGACAGAGGTTAAAACTCTCACAGGGTGTCTTTTTTTGGCTATGCAAATATATTTACATCTACATAGTCACATTTGAATCCCTCACAGTGGTAACAGCCATCTCACTGTGTGTTATTTTGAAGTATGTGTGTGTGTGTGTGTGTGTGTGTTGCCTCACCAACTGTGTATCCCTCCAGCTCAGAGATTCGAATCTCTGCTCCTATGAGTCCAAAGAGGAGAGGCTGAAACACGTCCCACGCCCACCCTACCACTTCCTCCACACGTGCCTTAAGACAAACACAACACACAAAAAATGTATAGTATGGTTGTCTTTGACACGCAGCAGTGTAGACATTTGATAACTAATGAATGAAGAACTTACTTACAATGTACTTTTCTGCCAAGTTAATCTCAAAATTCATTGTCAAGAGTTGCGTAACTTTGAATAGGGGTCTGAAAAATATGCTTTATGTGTGACAGATATCATATGCATTATGTTGTTACCTTTTCCGTCCCCCAGCCGAGCCCGGCCAAAAATGCCAACACCAGGGTGCAGAGGCCTCCAGAGCCAGGAAAGCCAGCCACACCACTGCCGAACACGGCAAAGACTGACAGACCCAGCACCAAGAAGGAACGCTTCATCACTAAGTGTTTCTATGAGAGAGAGACAGTTGATGATTACATATAGAATATATAAGTGTAATGAAATCTATGAATACTAAGATTACACTTGTAAAAGTGTTAACAGATACCAGGTGGTTGATATCATTCTGTAGATAGTAGTGCTTGTCTTCAACTTTTAAAGAGTTGAGATGGCACAGTCATATCTGTTATGTACGGGAAATTCTTGACCCTGTATACTTTCCCACTTGGATGAATCCAAACTGCTCTTGTTAAATGTCCTCAGAGTTTTAAATCTGAAGTGGAACACTTCACTGACGTTTTTCACAAGAATTTGTTGGTTCCTCTCAAGTTGTCTCATTCACAGGCTGTGGTGTAAGGATGACTAAGCAATGGGAAAACTGGCTACTGTCATAGTAATGCTGCGAGACCATGCCTACCTGGTCAACACTGGGAAAGTACTGGATGAGGAAGCCAAGAAGAATCCCAGCAACCATCCCCCCGGCCACCTCCAGGACACCTCTCAGGAGGTTGTACCAAGTGGAGCCTAGAAGGATCAGCAGAGGAAATACACAATTAATACAATACAGTTAACTGAATTAATTGTCCAAAAGATGTGTGACAGCAGCTGGGATTGTCTTATTTAAAGTTTTAAATGTAGTTTAGTGTAAAACAGAGATTCTACATAGTGGTATACTGGACTCATGAAACACAAAGTGCACTGTGGACTGGCAGAAAAAAAACCCATTATATTTTAACAAGAGCTCACTTACACCCTCTGCTGAGCTCCTGACAAACTACAGATAAAAGTTACTTTTTTCAGTGTTGAGTAACACTGCAGTACACTCCACAGGATGCCACTCCCCTGGAGATAAGGTAGTGTTGCATTTCAGAAAAGAACACTGAATACAGCACTTCTCATTTTGCTTCACCTCTCCACACAAGCAAAACACATAACATCTGCAGGGGTTACCTGTGGCGAAGGCCATGCCCAAGCACGTGGTGAACCCAGTGATGGCGAGAATGTCGTCGAAGCTGCCTGCAGCCATCAGCAAGGTAGGGATGCCCTGCTCCACGCCGTAACCATCCTTCTGCAGCATCAGCATGGAGGGAACCACCACCGCTGGAGACACAGCACCCAGCACAAAGCTACGGCATGGAGGAGATTGTTTATAGATTTACTTACTCCTACAAAGATGTAACAAGCAAAGAAATGCCTTTGGAAAACAACGTTTGAATACAGCTGGAGAGATACAAAAAGGATAAACTGAGTCTTAGTGCTTAATAATAATGATGCCCTAATAATGGGTGCTATATAACATAAACTTGATTTTGAATTCTTAAACTTGTTATTATCAAAAGTCTGCAGTGAAAACTCAAAACAGAATGAATAAAAAATTACTACATGGCTTTATGACGACAGTATTCATTGTTTCTAAAATGACGCTGGCCTCAAAAATGAACATGTGAGTTGGGCAGTACAAAAATATTTGTTCTGGCCCCTATCTACCCTCCAACCACTGATAAGAAAAGCATTCAGAGGGGGAACCAGTCGTCACTGAATAAAGCCCCGTATGACAACTTCCTTTGCAACGACTGATGGCACACAAACCCTGACAAGGAAGAAATGCAAAGGCTCTTGTATTATTTCTAAGTCCATCAACCACAGACACAACTTGGGTTGATGTATTTGTCATATCACCAACCCTGAAGGACATCGCTCAGCAATAACCTGCGTATGGATAACAAGGTGTAATGTGATCTAATGATGGGAACATGTTCCTTGTGGGTACAGTATGTTGCGCTGAATTAGTCAGCCTTCTGTGTCTAGTCCACAGAGACATAATGGAACTATGTATAAAAAAATATTTTCTATCAGGAATGTACGAGAAATATAGGAGTAAAAGAGACGCTGTGAGGTCAAAACAACTCTGGGTTTTTTATGCCTGATTAAATAAAGGGTTTTAATATAACTTTTGTCCTTGCTCTGCCTGAAGAATGTCTTTTTTTCTGTTATTAGATTTTGTCAATTTCAAGAGCTCCTGAAGCTGAAATCCTGTGCCTCTTGTCCTTACTGTTAAAATGCTAAATATATATAGATATAAAGAGAAATGGTGAATATATTTGATTGCTACACATGCATGAAACAATGGGACACGATCCTCAAAGTGTCTGTTGCAGAATGAAGAGTGGAGACAGAAAGGAGAGTGAGTAGTGTTGCATTTACCCGAGGATGAAGCCCCACACCCAAGGCAGGCCCATGAGGAAGTGAGAGACCAGAGCTGTGGTGCAAGCCTCTATCACGCATGGCCCAGCTGCCACGCGTACACACACAGACTTCAGTTTCCTCAGAGCCTGACAATACAGACACACGCATACATGATTCAAGAGTTTGGAATGGTAATAAATCAGATTCTGTACAGATAAACAGCGTCCAGTGTGAAGACTGTAAGCTTTGGTAGTGGAGTATGAGTATGAGGTATACCGTGGGATCCAACCCGAGGCCGGCTCTGGCCAGAATGACAGCCAGGGCAATGTTCCTCAGTGACGAAGACCATCTGAAGTTAATGTACACCCCCTCTGTTACCACCGGGATGTTCCGCAGCAGGAAACCCATCAGAAGCATACCTACAACACAGCAGACAGTGTGAGAGCAAAGATGATCCCTTCTGCCACGAAGTACTGTTTATTCTGCAGGACCATCTCTCATCTCCCAGCTACAGAACAAATATGTTCAACTGTTGTTTTTGAACTTACAGTGCTCAAACTAGACATCTGAGACTATGAGGCTGAGTGCAGACAGGGGAAAAACTGTGTTTTAAAACTAATAAACCTAAACTTCATAATTCATCTGAACATTACGCTACGGCATAACTATGAATATCACGTTATCATGAATCAACACATTATTAAGAATATTGAAACGATGCAAAATTAGAGATTTCTGATTATGGATGTGCAGCATATGTCAAAGAACTGTGATATGGGAAAGAATACATACACAGCAAATATTTAAAACTGTTACAGAGTGGGGACAGCAGATGACTGACCACAATTTCTCTAATTATTATAACAAAGCAATTGTCTTGCCAGTTTATGTCGAAAGATATTTTAAAATACAGAAATCCACACTGGACTGGTAAACAAGGCTACTCTTTTGAAGACTTGCCCAAAAAGAAGAGAAAAACAGGAAAGTGAAGTTCAGAGAGAAATAAACCCCAAGTTGTGCTTCACTCTACCTTTTGATGTTATTTGCGAATGAGGAGTGGCTCCAGCTTCCTTGATTTTTATCTTGTTAGGGGTGCAGTTGAGAGACTTTCTCCATTTCCCAATACATAACATCATGAATTCAAATTACACTACATTTAAACATATTGCCAAATTGCTAAGAAAGAAGACATTTACATTATCTTCTGGTCAATGCTGTGATTTATTACAAGCCAGCGCTGTTGATGTAAAATAATGGCACTCCCTCACCTTGGGTAAACTGGGCTTATCTGACCAGAGCCTGATCAAGGCTCACATCACTTGTGTTTCATAATTAGAGCCAGCATCAACCAGTCTTTTTACCCTAACATCTTTGGATAAATAGGGGGAATCATTGATATGCATTTTCAAGGTAACAGGACTATAACCTCGTAGGATAACAATACAACAAATAGAAATGAAACACAGAACAATAAAACAAACAAAAATCCAGCAGCTATTGGGTACTTGACTAGGAATGGAGGAAGTGAGTCACAGGATTGTACAGCTAATCAGAACTCCCTTTAGTCCCTGTGTTTTTTTTCCATCAGTGACAAAGGTGAACGTTAATATTTGTCTGGCCAGCTCATGTAAATCAACAGCTTTTCAAAGACATTTGAGTTTAGATTATTTCAAGTGCTTCCACTGTGATGTAAGAAACTCGCAGTCAGATCTGCATCTTCTAGTTGTTCTAACATTATTGCCTAATTATTGACCTATAACAAATACAAATCTTTGTACTTTACATACAGAATGCTCAGGGTAGAGTTGATACCCTTTTGTAGGTATCTGGACTCAGCTGAATTAACCTGTTAGCTAATGCTAGCTTATGCTTTGGTGGGAAACCTACAAGAAAGACATTGGGACCACTAAGGGTAACACCAGGACAGCACAGTGCACCCATTACCACCTCAACCTGCCATTTGCTAACCTCCTACAAACACTCCATGACTGATTCATTCTCTACAGGTGGAATTTTGCATCTGTATCTGCAGCTATGAAGGTAAATAATGATTCCACAGTTGAGCTTTTATGTATCTAATTGTTCTGAACAGAAACATGGCAGGCAAAAAAACTCAAAAAAACTATTTGATACTGACACTGAAATATGATGTATTGTGTTACTAAATATCACCCAGGTGGAGTCATCTGTGTGACTAAGCATGAAATAAAGGCTTGTATTAACCCACCACTGTGAAAAGCATAATGAGTGAATTCTGTCTTACCGAGGAGTGGTGGGAACGGTGGGAGGCTGGGCAGACGGATGAGAGATACCAATTTGCCACCGATGAGTGCACAGATGAAGAGTATTGTGATGCCAAACAGGTTCCCCCCTGGAAGACATTCGTCCTCTGTGATAGACCAAACAACTCCAAAGAGCACAGCTGCCAAAAGGACTGGAGGGGACAGAGAAGAATGAATTAGATTCAGTGTATGTTAATGTCAACAATGGCGTGATATGATTCATTATGAGAGGAAAGAAGGGGGGTTAAGAGAGATAGGGATAAATGAATTATTACAGGTATTTTTTCTACATCGCAACTGTCGACCTCAAAAACTTCCTCAAATGTATTTTATAAGAAAACAATGTTGTTCCCCTTGAACAGATAAAGCTACTAAGAATTCAGTGTTGATGGACAACCTATCCATTATAAAAGGCCGTTATGAACATGAATCTACACCTTACTAAGACATTATGATGGTTTCATCTGTCATTTTTCATCCATTTGTATAGACAATATGTATGTATATACAATGTGTATAATTATATCAATTGTGTCTTATGAATTTAAATATAGCAATAGTATTTGTGCACCTAAATATATTTATTACATATGACTGTTTTGTAAGTCTTTTTTATCACGTGACTGCATCTATTAAATTGTTCTGAGCATACACAAATGTCATGTGATCTAAAGTTCTAAAGAAAGGATGGCCATGCAAAAAAAGTGTAGTTAGGAACGCTCTGAGTCAACAGGAGACCCCCCCACTGCTCTTATTACCTTTGGTAATGAGAGAGGCCAGGAGGCCTCTCGGTGGACATGGGCAAAATCTGTGGAGTAATGGGCAGCAGACCACTGGTGGGTCTGTGTTTGTGCCGGCGTCCACCACAGGGTTTCGAGGAATAAAATAGGTCGTCTCCTCCGTAACATTTGGACTGGAGCAGCGTCGTACCACTACCTGGATCTGGTTCACGTTTAGGTGCTGGAGTAGAGGAGTCAGGATGTGGAGAGGGACAGGTCAGTGTTTTGTTTTAGCAGCTGTCCAAACACCACGTGTGTAAAGGCAATTTTGCCTCAATTTTTACAGTACCCTACAATGTTTTTCATGAACATACAGGGTGAGTGATGTCTCATTGTATTCTTAAAAAAAAAAAAAAAAAAAGATTTAAAAAAATGACTGGGCAGTCAAAGTAGTCCAAGAAAATAAGGCATCTTACACAGAACATCAAATCTAATGTGTCACACTGACATGAATATGAATGCAGTGCTTAAGGAAAAATGAGAAAACTGGTAGATGTTCCTGAGGCATATTCATTGCGAAATCCTCCAAGTGTGGTGCCCTATCAGTATTGTTGACACAGAGGCACGTCATACAGGCAGATTACAAGCTACAGTTTCTGGGCAAATAATAGAGTGAAGATATGAACTTGCCCTCAAAGCTGATATCTCTGTGACTCCTAGAACACCCTTTTTGTCATATTGCTCAGGTGAGAATATTGGCTCAAAGTTTTGACTTTGCCTCTGGCTGCATTTCAATTAATTCTCACAAATGATGGCAGACAATTAATTTGACAAAGGTTAGAGAATATTACATAAAAAGTGGACGCATTAAAACAACTAACAGCAGCATAATGCAAGAGACAAAGAATCACATGACAGCAACAACATCATTTATATGTGACTTAAAATGTCTTATTTAGTAAATATTAAAAAACCACAAAGGAAATGTAACTTAAGAATCTACCAAAAAAAACAAGTATCAGGATTATAACAACAGTTTTCAAATTTGGGGTGGTAAAAACCAGATAAAACCAGATTACACCAAAATGAAAAGTGTAAGAGATTCTTATTAGTAAAATACTTTACCTCCACATGGTTTGCTGCAGGTAAAGCAATTCTGTCCAGCAGTGGGCTGGGTGCCGGACTGGGTGCCGGACTGGGAGCAGGACTGGGTGCCGGACTCGGCTCTGGAGTAGCAGGTTTGGGCTGAGTGTCTTCCATGGCAATTAGCTACAGTAGTTCTGGTCCACTCACTTCTCTGTTACAGTACATCAAGCTGAGGGGTGGTGTTGGCCATTGATGGGCAGTTCCTTCACTTCTGCTTCTGTATGTCCAGCTCTGACCTATTCATACAGCATGGTTTTATCAGTAGGAAAACAAATTAGTGTTTACTTAATAATGGAGAGCAGCGATGTTGGTACAGGTGTGGAAATTGGCATGACATTAAATAAATTTTTATCTCACACTCACACTCTATCTTCCCAAACGTACAGGTTTAACTGTCCATGATTAAGAGATATGATTTCACTTAATTTTACAGATACTGTACTGGCTCTTGGTAATGATGGAGAGAAAACTAACCTGGGTTCAAGCCACATGACTAATTCCTAAATAAGGATCTATGAGGGTTATAGTACACACTGCCTACTGTGTGCTGGTAGCTGTGTGTACTGCACGTGTCCACTTGTCTCACCACTACGAAGAAACAGGGCTAAAACCTAACGTCTTACACTGAACAAGTATATTTTCTGCTCAACTCTTATTAGTTTTAGTTCATATTGTGTTACAAATAAATAATACTAAATAGACGCTACTACAATGTTGTGACAGTTGCTTATGGCGACAGACGCTGGTTAATCCAATTGTGAACAGACCACACTAATCAATGCTTACAGGTTGACCATATGGCACACCTAGCTAGCGTTAGCGCAAGTAGGTTAGAGTTAACTAGCAACCAGCAAACAACAGACCTATCCCTCGCTAGCCAGCTAAGCTAAGTACATGTTTGAGTGCGGTTTGAGTTGCGTTTTAGTTCAGTTTGTTAGTGAAGCTGCCTACACAACACGTGTACGCACCGAAACAGCTGAAACCACAGCTAACGTGACAGTAATTAGCCGGCGAAGAGGCAAATCCACGCCTCATGATAAACCATCTCATTAGATCCATTATCGGACACGGACGCATCTCTACACACCGCTAGAGACGACGCTATTTCCTCAAAATCGTTCAAGTATCACACTGTCTTTTAACTTCTAATCCATTTTCAAACTAGCGTTATGTTAGCGATAGTTTTGGCTTGGCACACGATGCATTAGCGTCCTCGTATTGAACTGACAGAAGTCCCTGTAACGTAAGCTAACGTTACGCAGAAGTAACGTCAACGGTAAGCTAAACACGGCCGCCAACGTCTGAATACGGGAAATATGGTGAGGCGCAATTTGACTTCCTATTCCGACACATTTTAGTGTAAGTAATCGTCAAATGTAGCGAGATGAGCCTTGTCCGATATTGGATGCACCCCCGGTAGCTGCCTGTGTGCTTCCTACCAACAGCTGTCAGTGAACTCTCCACTCCCATTTAAAAGCACAGTAGCTAGCTACAACAACCGCTCCTGACCCCTCTGACGGGGCCCCCATAGATATCTGACGTTATTGAAGAAAAAAAAAAAAAGAAAAAAGGCAGCTCACCTCATATCGTAAACATTGTCATCTCTGTGAACTATAAGCGGCAGCGTTTCTGGCAGTCCTGTGGCAGATAGACCAGCTGGGAAATGAGGCGGATTAGTGATGTCCAAGCAAGTATGTACCCAGCACAGGAGAGCTTGGTTAGGGAGGGGGGAAGTAAGGTTAAATGGAAAAGTCACTCAACTGCACTGAAGACGTTTTAATGGGTGTTAAGACACATTTTTATTATTAATCACATTGAGATTCACAAAGATTGTTTTGTATTAAAAAGTGGATATGTTTATTTAAAAGCTGTTTACACCATGACACTGTACCTGCCAGTCACAATGTCTGTCAACCTTTGCCAATGTGTCAGTATTTTGGCACTGCATGGACACATTGGCAGCATAGATTGCAGTTAGACAATGGGAAAAATTCTCCCATCAAAATCATATGTGAAAAAAATAAATCATCACTTTGTGCACAGTTTATCTGGGTTTAAGGGATTTGCTTCAAAGAACAGCCAACTGTCTCCACTACTGCCACATTAAAGATGCCACAGGTTTCTCACAGTCTCCACCCTCCGTCAATGATGTGCTCCGTCCCTGTCACATAGGCTGACTGTGGAGGACCAGAGACAAACATCAGGTTAATTATTTCACTGCTAACAAAGTGGCATTGCATTGATTTCTTTGGAATATTAAAAGTTTACACTGTGGTTGAGCTTACAGACTGTACACACACTCCTTGACTGCATGACTTTTGTTGCACCAAGTCTGCGAGCACCTACCTCATCTGAGGCCAGGTATACACACAGGTATGCCACCTCCTCAGCTGTACACATTCTGCCAGTTTTCTGTCTTGCCATGAAATCCTTATAAGCCTGTGGAGAGGTGTAACATTTGTAGCATTCATTATCTTCAATACCCAGCCATCAGGATTTCTTCTATTTGTAAACCAAGATAAGATGTTCCGGTTATATGACTCATGCAGGCATTACTGTCAGATTAAGAATGGAGAAAATGACAGAGTACATCAAAGCCTACAGTACCTGTTCTGGGTCAGGTTGGGCCTGGATCCTACCCCTCAGTGATGGAGTATCAACAGTCCCTGAGGAAATATAAAAGAGCAGCCCTGACTTTCTTCTGAAAACCTCAGTATAACACAATAGTGAACATATATACATATAGATAGTTTTTGATTACTTAGGGGATTTTTTGATAACTGAACATGATGGGATTTATTTCAGCTCTTCAGATTAATATTCATTAAAAAAAACCTGAAGATCTCCAATTTATATGGCAGTTATTTAGAATTGAACAGAGGGGACAAACTCAAGATTTGTATATCTCTTATATAAAACATCAATTTAATTTGCTCTAAAGAATGTCTACAGGATATTGTTATCTATCAAAATGTTTGTAACCTTGACTAATACTTGAAGGGTAAAAGGATAGTACATCATGTTTTAAACTTACCAGGACAGACACAATTGCAGCGAATGCCTTGTTCAATGAAATCAGCCGCTATAGATTTGGTGAACCCAATCACTGCAGCCTTGGAGGTGCTGTAGACGCACCGGTTCACAACACCTGTGTCAAGGGAACACATGTCACTCACACGCAGAGCAATTATCTAAGATAAGAGGATTACATTGAACATGGTCATACTTCAGTGACTTAATGTCCCTTTAATTGGGCATAAAATGTGTTCTACAAACATCGACAGTAAAAGGATCTGTGGATTATCATTTACCTTTTATGCTTGATGCAACAGAAGCCATGTTAATAATGTTTCCTGACTTCTTTGCCAACATCTAGAACAACAAAATAAATCAGAAAGTTGGCATATTAACAGGTTATAATTGGTAAAATGAAGATTAAAATTATGTAACAATCTTAGATTTTCATTTTTATATAACAAAGACTTGATAAATGTGCTATGATCCAAGACAAAAAGTCCCCTTAGAGACAGTTTGGTTAAGTTTGCAGCTAAAGCTGGATTAGTGATTGGGCAGTCACCGCCCATCATGTCACAGGCTCAGAGTAATACAGCTAATCCCAGCGAACAAAGGATGAGAACAAAATAAAAGCATATGTCACTCAATTTTCAACGGCACCTATTTCATTCTCTCAACAACAGGATAACCTGTGTTAAGCATTTGGTAAACTGGGCAAAGGTCACCTTAGGCAGAAAAGTCTTGCACATGAGATACATGCTCCGGACGTTCACGTTCATTGTGAAGTCCCAGTCAGACTCTTCGCAGTCCAAGATGGAGCCGTGGTGCACAAACCTGCACACATAACGTGACAAACCTGACAGTGGCTAAAATGGTCTCGCACTATTATATAAAACAGTATTACATACATCATCTAAACATATGGCTTTAGCTATAAAATGTAAAATACCTCATCTGTCAGTCAGAATCAAAACACAGAAGAGCACGAGAGATTGTTATTAGATAGGAATGAACACGAAATCCTGCTTTAGCCCCGCCATTATTTTACTGAGCCTTAAAGGTGCCAATTTAGAGACCTTTGTTAAGGAGATTGACAAAAGGTCAAGTGGAGGTTAAACCTTATGCTATAGGGATTTTAGAAATGTAGTTAAGCAGGAGATGGATAAACGTGTTTAATGTGGAGACAGCAGACAGCAAATAGAACTGATTTCACCCCCCTTTTTTTTTGCTATAAATGAATAGCATAACTACTTCAGTAATTTAAGGCAACATTAGCATTACATTAAAAGTGTGAAAAGGAATGAAAACATACCCGGCAACGTTGAACAGCACGTCTACATGGTCATGCTCCTTGGCCAGGGCTTCCACTTGGTCCCTCTTAGTCACATCCACCACCTTGGTCTTGATCCCTGTTGGTGACATGGGAGAGGGTCCAATTCAGGTATGATGAGACATGCACTGATTTTATTATAATAAAGGCAGATTTATTTCTATGACTTCATTTTGCTGCAGAAGATACTTGTGAAGATGAAGCAGATCATATTTCTGTTAGTTCCATCTACATTCTTACACTGAATAGCCCTGAGTAAATGGTCTGTTGCCCAAAATTGACACACCAGGGGACCTACTACATTACCTGCTGCATTATACCACCTGTCATTTCCTGCTGACCACTCATCAGGTCTGTGGAAAGCTGTTAAAAGTGAAATGCTTCGCTTGTGAGCTACCTGAAGAGAGGTGGCTCAGAGAGGGAATAGTGTTGATCACTTCCTATTTATTCAAACTTGGTCCAACAGGGACTAGAGGAGACAATTTCCTGCAATAAACCTGCTCCCTCAAATGTATTGCCTACTATTTACAAATACAGAAAATTAAATATTGTGATCCTGTTGACATTTGTTTTCATGGTTTAACAGTACTATCCTATGTATCTACATTTAGTTGGCAATGTATTGTGGAAATCAGTGAGCAGTAATTTACTTGTATAACCAAACTGGAAGAAAAAACAACACTTTATAGCCATCACATTTAAAATATGTCAAATGATAATTAAACAATTTTGATAATCTACTAATCAATCAAGTAACTTTAGGCAAAAAAAAGATAAATGTAATATATTTGCAGATTTTCTTCTATAATAGTAAACTGCATATCTATGGTTTTCATACCGCTGTATAGATCAAATCATAAATCAACTACACTGTCAGGATCACATGTAACACATGTAACTTGTTAACAGCTACCAAGTTACACAGGTCAGTACATGATCTTGATGAAGTTGTCAAAGAATGAAAGGCAGAGGAAAAGGGGGGAAAATCACTTCTGGCTCAGCCGACTTGGCTGCATTACACTGGTTACCCAGCAGATGGCAGCTGCAGACCGACAGAGATGAATCTTACCTGGGATATCGTCCAGTTCCTTCAGCTTTTCTCCGTTGATGTCTGTGGCTGTGACCTGAGCCCCTTCCTTCGCAAATGCCTACAGTTGAAAAATTGAGTCAGTTACAAGCGGTTACACAACGTCTGTGCATAATTTTGCAACATTTGCAGCTCAGTATTCCCTCATTTAAATAAAAAAAAAAGAATATTCTGTATAGTTATGATAGTGTGATTCAGGCAAATCATTTTAAATTCTAAAATTTACCAGGGCCATTTTGTTAGACACGTGTTTGCTTAAGAAAAAGAAAAACAAAAAAACTGAAGGCTGGGAACAATTAGGTAGGTTTTTTTCCCACTTAACAAATCTGAGCTGCTGCCTGAATGCACGCTGTCACTCCCTCTGACCTGAGGCAGTAACTCAGGTCACAGTGCTGACATCAAGATCTCATTATCTATAGTATCTATAGATTCTGAATGTCCATTTCTAACCCTAATCCTTCAGCTCTCAATTTCAATCCATTCTATCTGCAGTCAGCTGATTGCTGAGGAAGTGACTGCATCATTAACCACAGAGCAGATCAAATCAACAAACGGCACGTATTTCCAGTCTAAATGGGAAATGCTCAATAGACACTTAACACCATATACAACCTGTAATACTATGTGATTTGAACCTAATGATCCAAGACACCGTAAACAGAAGTCTCTGTATTTGAATTCCTCCACACTACACAGAAACACAAATCCCTGTGATACAAGGCAGTTTCACACACTTAAAACGGTCACTTAAAGGGAATGGAAGTGATAATGACCCAATCTTGACAAGTACGTGTGTGTGTGATTCTCAAGTGTTTTGTTCTATCACTTTGGCAAGAATATCACCAGAGGATTGTGCATCGTCTCAAACCTGTGTTTGCACTACCTCAAGAATCACTATAACAGCACAGCTATTTACAGCACATCCTTGTGGAGCGATAGCATTGTAAACATACACAACACATAATCTATAATCTTCATGCAAGGTAAAAACACTTGTTGAAACAATGTATTATCTTTTTTTCTTTCCTTTTTTTTTTTACAATGACAGTTTGTATTTCTTTAGGAATTCAACTGTTTCCTGCGTTTCATATAAAGATGGGGTAAAACAAAGACTTAAATGTATGCACATAATGTATGTTTCTTTGGCACAGTAATCTGAAAGAGAAAATGTTTGTTGCAGCACGGCTGGTACACAAGATATAATATATAGTAAAATGTGAGTGACATAAAAATCTTCCATTTGCACACACAAACACTGGCTGAAATATGTAATGAAGTAAAAAATATACGCTGCTTTGAGTCTGTACACCACACACTATTAAGTAAACAATCTGCGATTTAGTATGAAATGTATCAGTGAGAAGCACTTATTAAAGCTCATTACTAATGCTGCAGCACGTCCAATCCCCTGCGCGGCAGCTGACAGCACAATCACTTTCCCATCCAGGCGGCCCATAGTGCTCCTTCCACTGCTGCTGGGATCAAAACATGAACAATAAGAACAGGTTTATTGTGATGCTAAAAGCTCTCTTTTAAAAATGAAAAAGTCCTGCTGAGAATTCATTAGGTATTTACAAAAGTGTTTATGACGTTCTATTTCAGTAGAATGAAATGGTGGCAAAACACACACCCAGTTCATTAAAGGTTTACATGCAAGGTCTGTTACATATTACAAAGCACTGTATGAGTACGAGCAAAGCCGCTATCGTTAAAGATAAAAACAAAACAGCAACAACAGCCTCAGAGAGTCTGAACTGGATTGTGGTGAGGAAAAAAAAAAATCCACTTAGAAAGATGTCAAAGTAAACACATTAACTAATACATGCAGCTCAAAACACCACAAAGACAGTCTCTTAACAGATTTCCCACTTGAGGTTTGCATTTAATTTCACTGGTGGATCCAATTGTGTAGCCACGAAGTAATAATTGACAGGCTGTTTCTCAACAGACTGCAGAGACAAAATGGTTTGGCAGTAGGCTGCTGCATTCGACGCCTTACAGCTACAGAGAAAAATCACAAGTGACCACCCAGACATTACTATGCATTATGAAACCTCTGATGCAGATTACATAGTACCAGATCTTATGAACCTGAATTCATTAGGCAGCTGCCTATAATGAGTCTGTACTTAATAGTGCACCATAACTGACAGCTGCAAAGTCCTAAGCTATAAATATTCATGTGAATTTTATTACAGTATCACTCACACTGACATGTAGCCTCCAGGAAAAGACCCTGTGAAGAAATGTGTTTTACCAGTTGCACGCAAAATTTCCACTTTCAGCATTTCCCTAATTTTCTCAACGTCAACAAATAGATGTTACAGTGATCAACCCTTCCACTAATTATTGAGAGTACCTATGTATTACCTTCATAGGCAAACTAAAAGTAAAACGTATCAAACATTCTTTGCCTTAGTGAGACTACAGCATAGACACAGTGGAGAAAACTTCCACATTTCAAAATAAAATACTCATGGTTATTCAGTTTTAATTCAGGCTATCACAGCCAACAGTGTGCTGTCGAGCATTGTTGGGTTGTGTGTGGCCAGCAGCTGCCTGTGGTTTCTGCAGTATCTGTCTGGCACAATTTGGTCTAATCAGTCAGCGATTTCACTCACGCCCCCCCTTTTCTTTTCTCCTTCAACAAGCTGAAGACCACACGCTTACAATGCCATACAATAACAATGTAAAATAAATCAAATGAGACATAAGCAGTATTTCTGTGCAGTTTCCTTGGTGAATAAAAGCCCTCAAGTTTTGCTTTAAGTTGTATTTGTCTGCTGATGACTAGAAATGGTTTTCAATGAAATGATAATATTTTGCAGATTTTATTTACTGAAACTTGTGTAGATTATACTGGAAAGCTGAAATACTTACCAGGAAGTACTTTTTGTTTTTCCTCAGCAGTGGTGGATAAAAATTTTTCATGACCAATAGATAAATTGTCTTTAAAAAGCTATGAAATTCTTAGTTTTTTGAGAGCGAAGTAATTCTTCCTCTGAAATGGTTCTCTCTAACAACACTGCTCCCACCTGCCTGCATCCCAACAGACACTCATCATTTTCTCTCTGTATGTACATGAAAAAACAAACTCTGCATCTTCTCTTCCTCACAGCTGTAGAGTCTGGATCTGTACGGACCAACCACCCATTCTGTTTTTATTTGGCCCTGAATTAAACTAACTTGAGAGTTTGGCCTCTTGTGTGAATGTGTTGCCATGATACTTATTATCATTTGTGTGTTTTGTGCTTATCATGACTTAGACTCTTTAGGCTTTAGTTACTTGGTGTGTAGTATTTTCTGCTTGCCGTTTGTTTGGGCTGGGCTGGGCTGGGCGAGGATGGCATTGTAGAGTGGATACTGGTGGTTTTCTTTGTTGTTCTTTGTGTCCTGGAGAGCCAACAGACTGACCTGAGGACCAGAGAGCTAGTGGCATTGAACCTGGCCAGGTGGATGCAAGAGGTGTGAGCTGTTGGACGTGTTAAATACCCCCCTCCTCTTTTTAGTTGGACTCCTTACACTTGCTCTGCTTCCTGGACTTTTAATTGTCTTGATTTAGTGGACTTTTAGTAGTTGATGATGCGACAATAATTAAACATTTATTAGTGTTAGTGCTAATAATGTTTCACTGTTTAGTCATTATTATTCCTTTAGCTATAATTATTATTATTATTATTATTACTACTATTTACATTGTGACTTAGTCTGTGTATCTGCAGTGCTGTCTTTCTCTTACCCCCCCCCCCCCCCCCCCCGTCTAAACCCAACCGGTCGAGGCAGATGGCCGCCCACCCTGAGTCCGGTTCTGCTCGAGGTTTCCGCCTCTTAAAAGGAAGTTTTTCCTTGCCACAGTCGCCTAGCGCTTGCTCATGGTGGGATCTGTTGGGTTTCTCTCTGTAAATTTTATAAGATAAAGAGCACGGTCTAGACCTGCTCTATATGTACAGTGCCTCGAGATAACTTGTGTTGTGAATTGGCGCTATATAAATAAAATTTGACTTGACTTGACTTGAGTTGGTGGGGCAAAACATTAACTTCTCATTTGAATTCCCCCTCATGTCAGAATCCACACCCATTGTTTTAAATTAGTTTTAAACTTTTTTTCAACCACTTAAACTGCTGTACTTTATCTCTATGAGATCCATGGCATTACATGTTTTAATCAACTGAAAGACTGTGTGCTGTTGTTGCTAGATTGGAGGAGAAGAAGCCTGATTATATAACACTGCTATCGAATGGCATGATTCAATTGGAATATTTCATATGCTGCTAATATTTTAAATCGTGATAAACCTAAGCCATAGCTTCAGTTTTTCAACAGAAAACTAGGGAAGTTTACTTTGAAGTTGAATTCTCTGAGAACTGCATTATTCTCAGTGACTCTAACATTGCATACACAACACGAATGGTAATATGCTAAGCACATGCAGCCGGTGCTAAGTTCAAGGAGAGGAGCAGCAACGAGATCAGGTTGAGGTGGACAAAACACAGTAATCAAAGGGTGTGATTATGATCCTCGTTATTTTAGCAGAGTGTCGTTGCATTACGTCTGACGACTACTGTACTATTCATAGGCTGTGCAGTCAAGTATTGACTTCAAAAACTTGTTTTGGAAACTCACCCTCTGTTTCGGTCCGACTGCGTGAGCGTCAAAGAGCAGAAGAGCCCGTCACGCGCCCTCTGCTTCTACTGCTATTGGTTGCCGAACAGGAAGTGTGCATAACAACTGATTGTAAAAATTAAGAAGATGAAATAGAGAGCAAAAGAGTGCGGTGAAAGATTGTATTCCCTACTCTGTTTGAAAATAAGACGCTATTATGAGACTGAATAAGATTTAGTCAAATACATGTATTTTTCTGCACGAGAGTTGATTCGTTTAGCGTTGTATTAGCTTCCCCTTCAAATGTGTTAAAAGCAGTTTTTAGCCTAATAGTCTGTTTTCTTCTTTTCTTTTCTATTCTTCTCTTTTCTTTTTGCCATCTTATGCATCAGGGGACTTTGGTCTTTTCGCTCTTTCACTGTGTGAACTGTCTTGATAATGATAATGACATTCACTATCTTTGGAAATTGACCTTTGAGATCTGCACAAAGTTCTGCAAGGTTCTGATTTTATAATCACCAAGGGTTAATGGTTTGTGAAAAGAATATAAAAACTAAGCTCGATAATTGGCTGATGGTGTAAACTACAAATTAGTCAGCGTTTGATTTGTGAATGCTGACTTCTTAACCCAAATCAGACAGTCATCAGCCACCTGTAGATGCCATGACATTTATGCAAGGAACCAAACCAACCAGACCATGGGCAAGATGACCAGAGAAGACTAAAAGCTTGTGGCTGTGGCTCATTCTTGACATGTCAGTCTCTGGTTAAAGTAATAGTACACACTCGCGAATCGCGACTGAAGTACACGACCTGTTGAAAGACTGCATGTGTCTGTTTAATGGTAAAATTTGCATGAACAATTTTACATTTGTCAGAGGCTTGATCAGTCCAGCAGCTGTTCTTGAATGAGGCCAAGGTGGCAGTGAGGTCGCCATTATTATCTTCATCACCACAGATAAGTGGACTAAGAGCCAGACTGGTACACGCCTGGGGGACACACTATAATCAGTGGACAATAACATGCAAGGATAGAGTACGGGGCCTATTACAGCATGGTAGTCTTTGAAACTGGTCGCTTGTTGATGTGGTACATTACACTTTCTCATATGTCAAGATGTATTATCAAGTATGAGGCATATACTAATCTGTTACACAGTATGCCTTCATGTATTTCATCTGAGTAACATACTGTATATGATGTTTGTATAATATGATTTATTCATATATATAAATTTCAGTCATTTTCTCTTAGTCTATTCAAAAAGTATGTACTCAAACAGAAGGGGACAAGATCCCTTTGAGAATCTATGCATAAGTACAGAACTTGCCTTTTAAGTGACTTGTAGCAAACCCTTAATGACTTATTGATTGAGCTGGAGGAGAAAATTAAGGCACTTTCCTCCTTAAGGCTGTATATCCATTTAATCTTGTTTGTTGGAGTAAAATGTGAAGAGGAGGGTCTTTTTGTACATGGGAAAATATATTAGGATATACAGGTATGTCTGAGTATTTTGCATACTTAAAGCATTATAAATACCTGACATGTGTGAGCTAATAAGGCATCTGTAGATGTAGAAATTATTCCTTGCAGGTGATTCAAGGGTTACAATTTCAGCTACCAGCCAGGACATATTTGGCTGTTAAAGGCAACTTAACATGTTTACATCTGAGGGTTTGACTTCCTGCTATTACTTTCCTTACCTATAGGTGGTGCAGGCTGTCAAGAGAAGAGTGAGTCCAACCAAACAGTTCCCCCTTGTGGGGAGTATTAACTATTTCATGAGGTGCTTTGCATCTGGATAGCTGCAGAACACACACATACTAATAGCAAAGTATACTTACAGTTATTCATAAAGAGTAGAGTGAGTGTCAAACTAAGAATTAATAGACCCTGGACCCATCTGTGATAAGTTATGGAGGAAAAAAAGGTTTGGCAACAAAAACACAACTGTGGTGCAGTTGGAAATGGGTTTGGATTTGGAGGAATACAGAATGACTGGGCCTGGTAACTATTCAAAATGCCCAATCCCCACCATGTCATTCTCACAGTTTACAAATGAGGAAAGAATCCAGATTGGCTTCTGCCAAGTTTGTACTGATGTCTTGTCTAAAAGGAGCAGACACACATGGAAGTGAAAGTACTGTACAGAATGTATTCACCATTGTAAGAGATAGTGAAACAGTGCTGTGCATGAAGACTGCAAATTAGAATAGCCACATATTTAGCAGTTTCCATTAACACTGCAGTCAGTGTGTTCCTATTATTTTCCATTACTTTTTTGGTTATATCTAAATGGTTTCAGTTAATAGGCACAGAAGATACTGCCCAGTTTCCTGTAGCAGCATAGAAGGGAAATTAATATTCAAATTAGCTTATAGAACATGTAACACAGCAAATTAGTTCCAAATACATACAAATACATAAATTGGGATGAAGCGGATTTCATAAGCGAGCCAGCAATTCAGTTGTCATATGACATGTGGAAAAAGATGAATATTTCTGTCTTTTTGTCACGGAATACATTCTGCACAGAAATGTATATCTCACCCTCTCTCGCTCTCTCTCTCTTTCTTATGGTGTGAACCGTTCTTGTAATTAATTTTCCTTCCAAGAGCTTGTTAAAACATCTTGAGTTGATCAAGTCACATCACTGAAGGACTTCGTTGTCTGTCAGTACGGTCTGAAATTGCTGAAACAAAAGGGTTTTTTAATGACTAAAGGAAGATACCGCTCATCAACTTTGAGACAGACTATTTGGTCTTTTATATGAATAAATGAGGATGGAAATTTAATGAATACCTGTCTGATAATCAGACAAATTAGGACATTTGGAGATATGCAGTTTCTGGGATTTCTGCCTGTACGGAGGCTGTTATGTTCTCAAAATAGATTTGTCCTAGAGAATAATAAGAGGAAGAACTATTTTGCATAGTCTCTTATCTTTAGTTTGTAGATTTCTGGTCAGATACCGTATGAACACCATTACATTGTGCTACATTTAATTTTCTTTTATTGTTGGCTTGGTTCATAGTTGGACCATGATGGGTGTTGCTAGTAGTTTTACTGCTCAGGTTAGGTCCCTTTAGAATGGAAAACATAAAAATTTTATTGCCTAAGAGGAGGTTATCACTGCTGCTGACATGAAGTACATAATAGCACAGTCTGGGGTTTTTATAAGAACACAGACAATTTCCCCCCAGTGAAATGAAATTACAATTACAATTTGAACAAACACAATGATTGCACAAAGTTCCACTGAGACCAACTTTGCTTCTTTCATTATTTTAAGTGTAATTAGTCTTTTGATGGTCTGACATGCAGTGAATCTAATTTTAAACTATGTTTACATGTCTTCTTGAAAAAGAACTGTCATCTATGGCATCATAAATAACACCAATGAGAAAACAAAGTCAGAATGAGCAACTGAGAAATAATATTATTTTCGACTACCACATATCTTCAAAGTCTTTGGTCAGATGAATACAAAACAGAGAGAAACAAGCATTACAAACAGGACTGAGGCTTGGGCTCTAACCCATCTGAGGATGTGTAATAATGTGTGGTTAAATTTCCTGCATCTGTATTGATTTTAAACTACTGATGCATGGCTTTTCTCTGATATGAGACATGAAAGAAAAATGAAAGAAAAGGAATGAAAAGGTCACTGGGGCCTTTTGTAATTGAATTTCCATCAGCTATTCTGTTAAGTTACACACGTAAGTGAGCGTATTGTAGGATTCCCACTGACTGCCTCAGTGGGAATTTCACTAACATCAGCAGATTGGTCTCCTCATAAACTAGCAATGTACAGATCACACATGATCCCCTTATATACTTAATATGATGAACACGTTAGCAGACAATTCCCTATTAAACAATCCAGCGGACCTGCAGCGACGGCGTTAATTAATTATGGTCAATATTTACTGTCTTTTCAGGCCCTTTTGAGTTTCTCCCAGCCCCTGAAGAAAATATCTGGCTCTTTAGCTAATATATGCTCCACTGTGTTCACCAGCTAGTTTCTAACTTTGTCCCTCTGTCATTTAGTGCCAGAAAGGTAGTGTGCAGTGGGTTTATCAGCTGCTTGCTGTGGCTGGAAACGACAGCCTGACCCACTGTTAGTATACAAATATTGATTCAGGCAGCTTTAAAGCCACTTTCAGCACATTTTGATATACAGTATGTTGACCCATGAGTATCATGGTGCTTAATTTTATAGAGGCAACCCAATGCTGAAAATATACACGCTGTGAAGGTGGTAATGGTAATTGACTTACAACTACCATTACTGGACTTACTGTTTAAATACAGAAATGCTGTCTCCTATTTGATGTGTGCAAATTTGCATTTGAACAATTAATTATATTATGCACACTGCAATACATGTTGACATTAGCACTTTGAGCTGTTAATATTCTCATTTTAGTCTGTTTCACATATAAAGGGAACTTTCCATTTCAGATGACCTCAGCTGTTAAAAGGTTCCAGAGAGGACTGGTTATGTAAGAGACAACATGGTTGATGGCTCAGTGTGTCTTGTCAAGGGACCCAGCAGCAACCCTGGACAGAGAACTGAAGCTGATTGCTTTAGATTTGCTGGAAAATCCCATCAACAGTTTCCAATCTGCTAGAGTTGGATTCTATCAGTGCAGGAGTGTGACAACACTGAGTAAAGATTGATTGTTTGTATTTCTCCCCTTACATTAAAATTGCCATCCAAATGTCACATAGCTACTGTTTACACTAAGCTTATTTTGAACGGTTTCTGGCCATGTGGAACGAGAGAAATGCTTATTTCGATTCAAACTTCGAAGATGGCCAAAACATAAATATATCACCGGCTTTAATAAATAATCCCATCTGTTGTACTTAGGCCTTAATTTATTTGGTATTTTCTCACACTGCCATCTGACAAACTATTGGCTTCAGTACTGTGAAAAAGAGAGGGGATTATAAACCAAGACAGGCTGTAGCAGGCCTCTGACTGCACATGGTATAAGTTTGATGAGCAGTTAGTTGGGATAAAAGAATAACATCTATCTACAATCTACAACAACTGAAGTACTTAGGGTGTAAAGGAATTTTGGGAAATAAATTTTTTGCATTCCTGATGAGAGTTAGATGAGATGATTGACACCACTCTCATGTCTGGGCATAAAGGGTGAAGCTAGAGCTGGGATGTGATTAACTTAGCTTAGCATGAAGTCTGGAAACAGATGAAAACAGGAAGTCTGGCTCTGTCCAAAGTAAAAAAAAAAATATAAAAAAATCCTAGGGCGAGTTACATGCTGTAAATATTTTTGGCAAATAAAAGCCAGTTTCTCTCCCCCTTCACCTCTATGAGGAACAGGGATAGACAAATATGATGCCAGGTCCGAAGTGGACCAACGGGAGCGCAGGGACATCTACCTTATAGGGTAACAGCAATAAAATGTTTGATAAAATGCTGTAAAACAACAGCTTGTGTGGGACACTGATGTATGTAGTCCTGTCCCATCTGTGGTTAGGTTTAGGCAACAAAAGCACTTTGGTTAAGGTTAGTGAAAGATTGTTGTTTTGGTTAATTTTATGTAAACACATTGTGTCTGAAGTCACTGTGAACTTTTTCTGCATAAAACCAGACCACAATCTTTCCCTAACCCTAACCAAGGGCTGTGAGTGCCTAAACACAACCATAAATAAGTTTAATATTGCTGTACTCACTACAAGTCAATATTTTACGGTCACGAAAAACACAGAGAATTCACATCCATGTACACAAATCAATAGATTTGATTATTTCCGGAACTGCCGTGAGACTGGGTTGGAATAAACATATGTCCAAAGATGTTGCTGTGGCTGTAGATATGGTAGCGTTTAGATATGAATATAGGAGGAGAATGAATATATGAATATGTTTGTAACTGGCAAAAACAAACAAACAAACAAAACAGCAACAACAAGAAAAACTACCTAACACTGACATACAACCTTCTTACACTACAGTATATTGTCCTTTCTCAACTCTAAGTTGTGGTTAAATTTGCTCTGTGAACCACTTGGCTGTCTGGATCTCTATCCATAACATTTCCTTTGAGAGCTTTGGGGAAGAGGCCAAAATAGTCAAGGCAGCCGCAGGGGAGAGGGTTTGACACTTGCTGAGTTGTGTGTCTTTTAACAATAACATTTGTGTTTGAATCACTCAAGCTTGACAAAGTTAGATTTGAAGTGAAAGCAAAAAGCAGTTTTGCACCATTCTTGAAGGAGGTGTGCACCCTCGCAAAAAATACAGGAAGTGGAAAACTTCCAAAACAGCAGGGATGATTTTTTTCCCCCTCCAAGTTCATTTTCCATACAAAGCTGGTAAACTAACATTAACATAACTTCTCTCCTGTCTCTGAGGACCCCTACATAAAAATCAATGCTCTCTACTCAGACGTCTATTCATCATACTGATTGTAATCACTTAGAAAACCCATTGTGATTTATATTTCTGTCATGCTATATGCTGTTCTCAATGTGAGGAATCAGACAAGGAACCTATGCTTTATTTGTCACATTCCATCAGGCAAAATATCTTACAAAAAAAAAGAAAGAAAGAAAGAAAGAAAGAACGCATTTCCTTGTGGTATTTAGAAAAGAAATCTGTTTTCATGTCATTACATTTATGCTTCCAGCATTGTAAGGCTTATACAGTGTATTTATAAAGGTAAACTGCCAAACATTTACACCACGTATTACTTCAGAATTTCTATGAATCAGATTTTACTGTCATGAATTTGTGGCACACAGATTTCTTCATGGCACCATAATCGGCCAAAGAAATAAAGAGCACAAGACAGAGGAAAAGACACTTCTAATTTTCTAAAAGGGACAGAATAGATAAAGCTGTATTGCTGAAAATGAATGTGCAGCTTTGAATGCAGCGGATGGATTCCAAATTAAAATCATCGACCTTGGAATACCTTGGAGCTGAAGGAAAGAGTGACCAGGAGAAAATTACAATTCTATGCAGAAGGCTGTGAGACTTTGGCAGCCACATTGGGTATTTTGCAATGACACTTTCTCCTGTTGTTTTGGAACAGGAGAAACCAGAGGAGTGACCGACTGTACCCAGACTCTCAACAGGTCACAAGGATAACACCTCAGTATTTTCATGCCATGAGACGCTTAGCTATTAGCTGTGTTCCTTGAGAGCTAAAAAGTTGGAGAGGAGAGGAGAGAAAACTGGAAGATATCATGAATATGGAAGAAACTAAGCTACAGTGTACGAATGTGCTCTTGTAAATTTGTGGCTTGGGGTTGTGTAAATAAAAAAAATATCTGCACTTGGATGACCTGAGGTTGGCCATGGTAAAAAAATTAAAAAATAAATAAAAAATCATAAATTTAATGGGTGAGCACTAACCTATTTCCACTGCAAAATTGTCACCATCTCAGCTGTGCCTCCATTTTATTCCTTTATTCCTTTGTTCTTATCTTCTTATTCCGTTATTCTGGTGTTTCCCTTACCCTTATGTGTTTTCTGTACTCCCCTGTGTGTGTGTGTGTGTGTGTGTGTGTGTGTGTGTGTGTGTGTGTGTGTTTCTAATTGCTGATCAGTATGCACACCTGTAATCCATCTTATCAACCCCACTTCTTCATCCACTCACCGATCATTGTGTCAGGTGGTGCACGTCCACAGGCCACTTGGAATTGTGTATTCTAAGCTTTGTCTCTCATGTTGTCTTGGAATGAATCTTTGTCTCCCTGGATCATCTCATGTCCGCCTGTTTTCCTGCTCATCTCCCTGCCTGCCCGCTCAGTCATCCAGCCATGCTGACAGCCCTGCCTTCATCCCGGCTCAGTCCTGCTTCACCTGCTCAGCCACCTGCCCTCTGTCTTCACCTGCCTTCACCTTGTCTCCACCCACCCTCCATCTCTCCCTGAGAGCTCGAAATAAACCTTTTCGTACTCCTTCTAGTCTGAGGCTGTGTCCTGATTGGTTTCCCCTGTTGATTATAACAAAAATATTAGAAAAGTTAAGTTTTCCTGGGTGGAGAGTAGACTTAAGTTAAACTTGACTAAGAGAATGAAAAAAACATTAATCCATTAATCCAGTCTGCTTACACTGAACATTCATAGAAGAGGCAAATGATTTATCCTGCTCCTTTAAAGTGACCAAGCTGCTATAAACAGTTCTGGGGCAGTAACATAAGTGACATTATTTCTCTCAAAGAATAAAATAAACATGATATCATAAAAGTAACGACATGACTTTAAAAAAAAAAAAGCAATGTGACATCAATAAAGTGTTGTTATTGCATTTGCAAAGGACATATAAGTATATACTTATAATTTTTTAACATAAGATGTTGAGTTTTTACAGACCACATGCTCCTGACCAGAGGTTTGTAGGATGTCCTAGATGTTTTATAAGGCAGATTGCAGCCTTTTGTATTCGTAACGACATGCCTCCATTTGACATGGGGTCAATGACATTTCACTTTGAGACTTTCACTGAGGACAGAGTGAGTCTTTATTTGATGTTGCTTATTGTCATTCAGTTGCCTTGTCATGTCTTTTTTTTAAACGGAGGACAAATGGCTAACAGGATAAAAACCCAAGGACTTCTTTGATCCTTCACTGGGCAAGTAAAGTCTGACAGAGGACAGACTGCCTAATATCCTGGACATTCACTACTATTATCCACCTTATCTAAGATTAGATAAACATGCAAAAATCCCATTTGAATCCATTTGAATGCTGTCGACATCATTAAAAAAATACACACATGGTTGTGGTTGCTACCATCCTGCACTATGCATGTAGAACAATGTCACATCTGTATACTATATGTTCCACTCAGAGGACCTTAACACTTGAAAATTGTGTGGAGGAGCCACGCGGTGATGTACAACAGGTGTCTGTACCAAACACTGAGAAGTGTTAGCAGTTAACTCAGTCAATCTGCACAGAGCTGAGAAAAGATGTCCAGTTCTCTGAAAATCCTGCAGCCAACTGCAGCCAAGCAGATTCCAATATTTGTCTGAATTAGTTATTGTCCTCTAAAAAGGTTAACATTTCTTCATACCATTAAAATCTAGCTTTCCTTGTTGACCTTAACAAGACCAACTGCTGACTACATGCACAAGTTATCCAGAACTACCAGTGTTGCATTTAAAAAGTCAGAAAACTCAATCCTGGCCTGGCTTTATGATACAGTGATTTTAGTGACTAACTAAAACTAACCTTAAATGTGTTTACCTGTATTTTAGTTCAACATTAAAAGCTTAAGTTATTTCACATTATTATTTAAGCCCTTTCTGGGTTCCACAAAATTCTAATTATGAAAGCGTATCCTCCAATAAATAACACCATTCACCAAGCCCATTTAGAGCTGTGTATTATATTGAGTCTTTGCTGAAATGTGCACTGCTGATAAATATCCATCTTTGATGTGATAAAAGAATAGAACTTTGTTCATTAAGTATTCCAGTCACAGCCTACAGACGTGCTTCTCCTCCTGAAACAAAATTCTCTCCTCCTTGTACTGCCAACACTTGTATTACTCACGCTATAGGCAAGTCTGCATTATTTCATGTCTAACTAGCTAATGAATGAACTTGACAATCACACTTTAAAGGCAGCACCCAGGGAGGAACAGTAGTCCATATTTGGAAACCTTCCTGCATAGTGATGTAGAGCTGACAGACTTCCCATTCCCTTTGGTTCTAAGACCATAAGCTGAAAAAACACTGAGACAGAAAGGCATGTTAGAGAGTTGACACTCCTTTGTGTTGAAAAATATATAATATTATATATATGTGTGTGTATGCGTGTGTGTGTATAACATAGCACCAGATTCATTAAAATGCATATGCATATGTTTTATACTTTCCGACAGCTACTTAGAAGCAGTTTATTATGGCAGAAACAGCTGACCTTAGCACAAGGATTCAGTTCAAAGCAGTTTTCTTTTCTTTTCAGAAAGCCATTTCATATTGAGGAGGGCAAAGGTCACTCTCTTTTTAGATCCCTCTGGATCTTCACCAACTCCTGAGAAAAAATATCCATGTATTATGTTAGCTAGATGCTCAATGGTGTTCACTCACCAGCCACTCTATATTTGTCTGCCCTGCTGCCTGATCTTGGAGGGAAAAATAGACTTCATATTCCTGTCTGAATCTGCTCCTATGAGCTCCTCAGAGCCGTTTAAATTAAATTATGCAGATTTTTTTTTTCATGTGATTGAAAAGCAGATACAATTAGAACGTACTGTAGATGTCATCTTACCAAGGCACAAAAAGGTTAAGAGGGAGTAATGAGCTAGAAATTTCTGTTAATGTCATTTTGGCAGTTGTCAAATACTGACTCCGTTGAAAGAGGATTTTAAATCTGAATGGGGCTTTGCACTGAAGTTGTCATGGTTCCCGGAGAATATCTTAACAGAAGAGACTGCAAAGGCACACTCATGAATTTGAGTTTATTTGCAAAGAAACTAAAAGACCAGTGTGACTGTAACATTTATACCATCCTGTTTTTGATGACCGCACCTCAGTCCTGCACACAGGCATCACTCACACATATTCACACACAAACCTTCATCCCTCAACCTTTGATCCATTATACCATATATTCATTCATTATACCATAAAGTGGAACTGCACTAAGCAATTGGTAACAGAATTAAACCCCAATACACTGCACTGGAGAACTTCTGATGTGTATACCATATCAGAAGCTCTTCTTCTTAAACATACTTGTGGATGAAACAGTGGAAGAAACATCTGGATTAAAATGGACTGATGGGAACAATCCAAGATGGCGCTCCCTAGTGTGCGACATGGCGTAGCTCACTATATTTCTATGTTTATGTTTTCTTATTGTGTTATATTGTATTTTTACAAGATTTCCAGTGTGCTTGTACTTAAATGTACCTGTGCAAACGGCAAATAAACTCTCTAATCTCTAATCTAATCTAATCTAACAGTGCAGGAAGGAACTGGAGTGCATGCAGTAATGCGTCACCCATCCACCTCCTCTGCTCAGTGCTCTGAAGCACTATGCGATTTAATGTCAAATACAGATGTGGCTTCTGTTTCCATGTCAGCAGCGGCAATTATTCCTGCAAGACCTCTCAAGTGCAACTGTGGACAGAAGCATAACACTTAAAACAAGGCATGCCAGCCACATCTTGGCATCCTATGAGTCATGTCAAAGGCCCCTTACTTTCCACACCACAACATTTCCTTATTATATACAGTATGGCTTTGTTTTCCTGTACCACTACCTCAGTAATTGCCTCGAAAGGGAACATCAGGTGGTTAGTCTGTCATTTGAGTGTTCAAATTATGATAAAGAGATGTGCCTGAAACCTGAAAAAAGATGTCACAGACCTGCTGTAGAAATGTGTACGAAGGTCAAGTGATGAATGTAGACAGTGAAAAGCAGAGAGTAGACATTATTTCTCTCATTTTACTCTGAATGGGGCCTATTCTGTGTTCTGAGGACCCTTTTTCTCTTCATTTTTGCAGTTCCACCCCTCTCAAGGAGAAAAAGACTTATGATAGCGATCTTGTAGAACTAGCATTACAGAGGTTTGCAATAGACTGTGAAAGGCTGTATAGTTGACCAAAATGTCATTCAAAACACATTTACCTGGCTCCTGGCAGCGGGTGCTCGTAGCTTTGTGGGCTACACCCAAAAAACTTTACGACAGTAAAAGCTCGAACACATTTCAAGAAAATGTACCATAACGAATCCCTCAAGCAGTAAAATAATTCATTTGTGTTTTGGGCAAAGCTCATCAAGTACATAAGACAACTGCACAGAAGCAGTAAGTTTAACATACAAATTCCGATTTCTACATGAAGTTTGTGAGGGAATGCAAAGCAACTAAATAAATGTGTTTGTGCTGGAGACCCAGGAGACAGAAATATTCCTCCATCAAATAATGTAGAGGAGGATTTATGCGGCTGAGCTCTCATATCTAAGGACATGCACTGGCAACTCAATGAGATTTTTTTCAGTTGCTTTCTTTTGGTGCTATTGAATACAAAGCAAGTTGCCTGAATATAAACATGCAGTTAATGCAGTTATTTTCTCGAAGCACAAATATCAGTGTTGACTTGTCAGAAACGCGCTGAGATGTAATTATCCCAGCATGTTTAGCAAAGAATAAATTATGTACTCGTGGTACAGACGCTACGTTTTAGTGTCATGCACATATTTTTTCATGAGTAAAATTTGTGTTTGGAATAAAAACTACTGCTACAGTTTTATCAAATCAGGGATGTTTTGACATTAATTTGTTATGGTAATCGGTACCCAGTCTTCCCTCTGCTAGTGCTCTCTCAATCACGTGTTACACATCACATTTTTTTGACTGGGATTATACTGGCTCCTCAACAGTATTTCATGTCCTGCACTTTGTATGCACACCAGTCACCTGCACCACCTCCCTATGATTTCTGTGCAGTACAGTAACACAAAACTCTGTCGACTGGAAAAATAATTTCACCCAATATAATGCATGCAACAATGTATGTTTCATCCAAAATGCAATAACGGCCAAGTATTGTAGTAATACAACCATAAGTTTTAGGAGACAGGGTTGACAATACCCATCCAATCCCAGACATGAGTCAGTGATCTCATACACAATCCACACAATAGTCTCTGCGCTAAGAAGGCAAACAACACAACCTCAGCTCATTGATAATCACCCCGTGGATCAGCATTCTCACTAACCCTCCTTTAACACTTTTAGGATTCACAGAGAAAATGAAAGAGCTGGCATTAAATTAACCACCGGCCCGATACCTTCCGCAATTAATTTTAAAAACTCCTTGATCCTCGCTCAGTCCAACACCTCAGCCAACAACTCACAGCCCTTTCTTGACCCCTCGTCTTCCTCAGGCATACCCCTGGGCCCCGCCACATCGTCCACCTCATCTCCGACATTCACCGGCCGCGTCAAGCACAATCTGCACCACGAGCCCTCCTGATAATGAACATGACAGAATGAGACAATAGCTCTCCTTTGCCCGGGCGGGCGAGACCGATAAGGTCAACAAGGTCACCGAAAAGTTTGCCTCTGCTCGGCAACAACCCGGACACAAGCGCCGATCAACTTGCTCTCAAACTGACACTTGGTTAGAGTCCTTGAAACAATTGAGTCCTTGAGTTTTATGAATGAGGCTAGACTCTGACGTAATTCAGATTCTTACTTCATCTGCCCTTACTTTCAGCTCAGTCCAGTGACCTTGTAAATCATTTCTATTTCAAAATGCCAGAAGTTATTGATGCCAATGCCTGTGCATGGGTTAACAGAATTTCTGCTAAAAAAAGAGAGAGTACTTGCTGTACCAGCTTAGTTGATAAAAGCCACTGAGATTAATTCACAACATGATGTTGCTTACATTTAATTAAACTTTTTCCAGCTTGATTAATATGCAAAGACCTGTTATATAGCAATATGTAATTCTGAATGCCATGCATGATAAAGCTGATAAATTTTTAGTTGCTTTGTTTACATACATTTATTAACTGTTACATGAGGATGGTGCATCATTTTTCAACCACCCAGCACTATGTTTGTGTAGCTTAATAATATGCTAGGCATGAAAATGGATGAATTGTTGAGGCAAATGCAAAATGTCACATCTGGCACAGACAAGTTTTATTTTGGCTCAGTCAGTGAGAACTTTCAATTTCCTTGAAAAGAATATGGTTTTAAAAGAATAAAATTGTGAGGTGGAATGAATAGCATTATTTTTCCCCTCACATCCTGGTTACTATAAAGTTGCGGTAAACAGTCAAGTTATATTAATATTCAAATGACTAAAATGAAAAATGCCCTAACCCCTAAAATGAAACCTAAAGACAAAGCAAAACAACAATAACACTATTTTGGTAATAAATTATCCATTCAGAAACATTTCTTCTTTTGTGATAATAAACTCAAGTACCTTGGGGTAATGTCTTTTTTTGTCTGAACAACAGTTTAGTCTGTTGACCAGACAGAACAAGACATTTGATGATATCATCCTGCCTTTAGGAAACTGTGGTGGCCATTTTTTACTATTTTCTGACTGACCCCCACCCACCCCCCCAACAGTACAATGTCACAGTCGCGGCTTAATGGACTGGCGATCTGTACAGGGTGTACCAAGCCTCTGAATGAATGAAAGATGAGTTAAGCTGACAAAACTAGGATAAATTACATTAAAATACTTCACATGAAACATATTTAGATTTTGTTCCGATTTTTCTTTATCTTGGAGACAGTCGAGCCGCCCATTGTCAGATGCAGTGCCTTTGTGCTGCTGTCAACACCAGCATTCGACGAAATCACCTCAGTGACACAGTGAATTGTTGGCTCCTATCTTTGTTTTCATCGTCCCCTGGTGCACTTAGTGTCTGCTTTTACGGTTCGGGCTGTCGCTGCAGGCTCAAAGATGGACAGATAAACTAGCGTGTTATGTCCTGGTCCAGACTGTAGCAGACTGAAATTTCTCTCTCTCCTCTTTTCCCCCCTGCCTGCACCTCCTGCAGTCCATGCCACTTTCTCTCCTTTTCCTATTTCCTGTATGCTGACTTGAATATACCTTGCAGGAAAGTGCTCACTGTCGAATGTTTGTCAGCTGGATGAATGTTTGAACTGGTAGCAGCTATTAACAAGTGCAATTTTGTATCTCAGCAATTTGTATGTTATAGTTGTTACAGGGTTCTACTCCAATCTGTCTGAAAACCAAAATATATTAGAAACACACACACACACACACACACACACACACACACACACACACACACACACACACACACACCTAAATAAATTTTAGCCAAATTGTTTAATCAAAAGAGGAGGCTGGAGGATACAATTCCTCCATGCATGGCTGATTAATGCAATGCATTTGGTCCAGTGCATTTTGATTTCTTAATCACTAGTACATCCAAAGATCTAATTAATTTTCAGAGATGGTCAACCGAACTATTGGATGTGTGAGAAGCTGTGTAGGTTGCTACCTTCAGCTCACTTCTCTTTCTTGTCTCGTTTTGCTTCATGGATCCGGTGTCTGTAAGCCTCAGTGATGAGAGGGGTGTTGCGTTTCTTTTGAGTTTATCAGTGCTGGCACGCTGAACAAGATCTGCATGATATGCACCAATTTCACACGTACTCTCTTTCTCCCACTCTTTGGCATTGTTAGCAAAGTAGCTAAGAAACTCCATCAATCACGCAAATTTGATTTGTTCCACTCACCGACTGCCAAAAGCCCAAACATGGCCCCTATCCCCATCACAAGATGACTGGCTCCATATGTGAAAATACAGTGGGAAGGAGAGTACTAGTGATCCTCAGTAGCAGTCACAGATCTATCACTGAAACAGAAATGAGCCAATTTTCTCAAACAGGTGCATCGAGTGCTTAATGAGTATGAATTTTTTTGTCATAGAGGCTGGTTGCTATGACATTAAAAGTAACATGTTCAGAGAAATACAGTGCTCACCAACCATATTCAATATTCATGGGCTGCTATTACTATGAAAAGCTACACGAATATTAACATAGAATATTTGTATTAACAGAAAATACACTGTAGTTAGCCTGTCGGGGTGAGGATTTATGCACATCACTTGGAACTGGAAATCCAAATCAGTCGAACTTGTTGAACCCCACACCCCCACACCCACACCCCAAAAGTCAAATCAGCGAGCACAGTCTGGGCATTTGGATTCAGCCTGCCTTATTATTTAGCCCTGTGACAGACTGGTGTCCAGGGTGTTACCACTTTATTGTAGTGTTTAGAGGAACTCTGTATGTGTGGGATGAGTCTTGTATCATAAATTTCTCCTACTGCTGATTGATTTTAATAAATATTGTTTAAGAGTGTTTGTTTCAAGTCCTTGCTCATACATATACTAGAATAAACTGAAGATTAGATTATAGACAGAATGTTGTTCAAGAATACAAAGGACTGTATCTGTTTTAACTACCCTTTCACAGTGGATAATTAATGTTGGCAAAACAATGATGAATAGTGTAACTTGTCTTGCATGGCACTGACAGTGGAAAAAACAGAGGATTAGGTAGAGGATTAATTTTAACAGTGTTTAAACAAGATAAACACAAATCCTCTTTGTCTGTTATTTTCATAATCATATTTGTTGGTTGATAATATTGGTGCTGACAATTGCATTTATGACATGCTATTTTAATTTTAGAATAATCATAACAACATCACACAAGAATGTACCAAATGTACTGTTTGTATTGAAAGGGGGTATTTGTACGTTTTCACTGCCGCCAATGTGGTTTCTTGCCACAGTGGTGAGAAAGGCTGAGTCAGGGCTAGCTGGTTGGCACGCTAACTTTGGCAGAAGAAAAGAAGTGACAGAACTAGAAGCAAAACATTTCAGTTGCTTTTCACCACTCGAGACAGCTCTTGGAGACTAAAGGAATGAAGTTTGATGCTGAACTCACAAATAGCATGTTAATGCTAACAGTGGTTATGTAGCAATAGCAAAACTTACAAATAGTTCCTTTAAAAGAAGGTACTTATTTTGAATGGTAACATCTGTAGAATCTAAATATGGTGTGTTTTGTATTTCAACAATGTTTTTTATGGATGCCTACAGAGTTTTTAAAGCTCAAGTATAACTTTTTAGATAATATTTACATTTATAAACATCAGGGTTTTTTTGGAAATGCATATAATTCATCACCCTTTGGTCTTTCTCACTAAAATGCACAGTCGCTCTGTAATTAGTTCTGGAATCACCACAATTTGAAGCTTCCCGTACGTCATGCAGGACTTAACTCACACTGAAGTCTTTATTCTACATTCCTACACTCAAATCAAGTGCTCATGAGGCTCCTAAAGAAGATGCAGCTGAACTTAAACATTCTTCCGGGGGCTACATCCCATAAGCAGATCCTCAAGTACTTTTTTTTTTCTCCAAACAATGTTTTGCAGACAGACACTGTTTAATTTAAGCTCTTCATCACTTGCTGTTTTTGTCACACGTACATGGACACAGACACACACTTAAAATTCCTCATCAGAGGCTTTTGTTCCAGGAGGCATTTTGTCTTGTCATAGCAGCAAAAGCACAGGCATAACTAACTACATTAATGATGGCTGTGCTCATTTTAGGTGCATTGCTACGTCCCCCGGTGCTAGAATAACTAAATGGAATGGAGCCATTATTTATGTTATTAATTATATCTGTGTTTGACAAGTCACAGTGTCTGTTGTGTCCAGACACTCACATCTCTTACTACACTGCCTTATCCACACAGTTTGATTTCATATGGAAAGTCTAAACCACAAGAGAACACACACACAGATTTATCAAGTTAACCTTTTCACCGGCCAGAATTAGAGGATGATGCTAGGACCTACCTGCTTGTAATATCACTCATAAATAAAACCTACCTCAGAGCTTTGCAGGTCTTTAACCCAGTGTGTCCATAACATCTGAGATGGAGGTTGGGTTGGATCACACGGAGAGGTGATGGCTCTGCACTTGAGACCCGGTCTGATATCACCCCGACGCAGCTGTGGGGTCTTTACTCGACCAGCTTGGCCTTTGTGGGAGCCCATGTGATTCCAAAGCATATTTCATTTTTTTCTGGTTGCCTCCACAGGCCTCTTTCACAGCAGACACTTTGACTTGTTATCACAGGAAAAGCAGAGGTGTTAGTTAAAGCACACACACAGATGTAACAGCCATCAGTTCCAATCAAATGGCCTCATCCCCAGGTGTTTCCCATCAAGCTAATTCAGAGTTTGCTGAGTGTTAAGTTGATTAATTGCACCAGTGTTGGCTAAATACTTGATGATGGAATGGTGAGATGTGATTTACCATGTTGAGTTTGTCTGTAATCATAAGCATACTTTTGAAAAGTGTAGCTAACATCTGAAAAATGCTCCATGACACTGGTGATGTGTGCTGCACTTGTATCAGTTAGGTTCCAACTCACTAGCTAGTCGTATGTATTTGTTGGTCACCAATCTGCTGCATTGCATAAGTTATATGATTCATAACAATGTTAATTCAGTATGAACCATGTGCAAAAAGAGCAACAGTAAAGAGCAGAATGATAGCGAGCCCTGGTTGTAGATTCATAAAATATGATAATGTGAAGGAGATAAGGAATGAGAGATCATACAGCCTTTTTGTGGTGGTTATTTCTGTGAAGACAGTGCTCAGGTGTGAGATCAGAAAATGAAACTCATTCAGAACTTTTATAACTAACCACCCCCATATGAAGGAAAAGTCTTATGATGGATTTCATGTCACTGTTCAGTGTGACATCCCATTGCCATAACTCGAATAATATGTCAGACTCCAGACTACACAGTATATCAAAGTGACAAATCGGGAGGGGAAACGTCTCAGTTATTACAGTTTTACTATGATTTGCCTGCACATACTCACACAGGCATCCAATTAATTACTCACTTATTCCTCAGTGACAAGTTGTAGTTTTAGAATAAGCTTTGTGACTAGATGTAAACCTCAAACACTCTTTCATCAAATCACAAAAAATACACAGAACTTCAAAACCTGAGGTAAAGAAAGCACTGACAAAACCTCATATTAACATCCTCCATAGTCAAAATGCCATGAAATAAATTAAGTTTGCTAACGTTGAGAAAAGCATTTCTTATGAACATTCATTCAGTATAATATGCAAATTAAAAAAAATTAAGTAAGAAATATGATCATCACAGTAAATTACAATATATATTGAATGTGTGGCAGATACCAAGAACAGATCGTGATAACCTTTTCTCATGCTAGGAGAAATGTAATCCATGGTGGTTTTCTGACAGAACCAAAATCTTTGATATAAAAGGTGTTTCAGCACAATCACAGGTTTGAAGAGGGCCCATACTGCTGCTAAATTCTTTCAAATTGGAGACTTAAGAAAAATGTTTTGAATTTTCAGACAGCTATGTGCAAGATGATGGGAACAGAGGGGGGAAAAAAACACATTCATCTCTGAAGCGATGGATTCCTTAACAGTGGCAGATACCAAAATATGTAAATTGTTACAGATGGAAGTGAAGAGAATGGATGAAATAGGACTGCAGTTTCCACACAACAACTGTTAGTTATCTTAGCGATGGAGAAGAGAGCAAAAAGCTTTTGCTGCCAGTAGAGGAAATTTCCTACCATTACTTGCACTAACTGAAACAGATCCAATTAGTGTTCACATGAAAGTCAGCGTCAACAACAATAGAGATGTTTTCTTTTGAGAAGGGCAGAAGCAGTAAAAAGAATTAACTACCAGCTATTAAGTGTGTATTTTGGTAGCACCAGTGCAAAGCAAATTGACAGCTTTATGCTACTTTCCTTCTCCACTTTCCTGCGATGGGTAACAGGCTCTTCTAAAAATGACTGACCTGCCAAGCGGTCTGACACAGACCAGCAGACCAGCACTCCTAAACCGTATGCAGTATGGATTACTGTGGAACAACAGCCTTATTTAGTGGTGCAGATCCATTCTTGTTCATAGAGTAAAATGATTATTGGAAACGCTGATGTTTCGCAGGACATTTAGTCAAAAACATATGTGCATTTTACAACTGGTAGATTTCAGTGTTTACTGGGCCTCAACACAGGGATTCAACAGATCAAAAAAGAAATATATATACTTGTGTCCCTTCACTACACAAGTGATAAACAGTGACAAATATATGAGATGTGAAGATGTGACAGCATAGATTCTACATGGTGATGTAAATTGTATATATATAAAGGTTCTTCTTATATGCATGTAGTTCATGCAGTTTGATATTTAAATGCAACATTTTTAACCTAAGAAAGGTCTGAAACACACTGACACAGGGCAGCTGACTGCACTATAAAGAAACACGCAGCAGAGACAAGCTGCTGCATAACTATTGCCTTACTCAGTGGTGCTCACTGTAGGGTAAAATGATAGTTTAATACAGCCATGTTGAATAATTGAAAAAGCTGGGGTATATGTGGTCATGAAATTACAATTCTGGCTCTGTGCTGAAATCCTCTATTAGTTTTAACAAGTCGAAGCTGAAAGGATGAGGTCTGAACATCACTTCTTGTTCTATTTACATTTACAAAAGAAATTAGAAATTAGAAATTTAGTGTACTTTATGGACCATTAGTTTGACTATTTTTACTATTTTGATTGTCTCTGATCTATCTATCTGTACATACTATCAGCCATTGATGCATTCCATAGTGTGACGTGTTGTAATTTATCTTTTGATCTTTTGTTGTATCCTCTCTCTCCCTCTCCGTCTTCATCATCTGCTTCAGCTCCACTTTGTCATTTCTTACATTTCCCAGGACGCCCCCTGTATAAACAACCTCCAGTAATTAAACTGTAATCTTCTACTAACAAGAGTGAAAAAAAGACCAAACAGGGCTGTTGTCACTGATGACAGATTTGCTCATATAAACAACACCCCAACGGCTGCCTGCTGTTTTTGATCATTAACATAATTTTGAGATTTTTTTAATTTTTTTTTTTTTCTGGTAGGAAGCTTGATTAATGAATGTGAAACCTTCACAGCAGTTTGCTGCTTACCAAAAGCACTCACAAATCCAGTGAAAAGAAATAAGTATGTAATCTCAAAGGCTGTGGTTTGATTAGTGTTTCCTGGTTCCATGTACATTTGTCAACTGAAACATTTGTTTATACAAGGAGCACCTGGAGGCTAAAGTCTCTTACTAAGCATATAATTCTCGAAGCATTTCTTAGATTTGGTAAGCCATACTCTTCTAATGTTTTGAGGAAGAAGTGAAATCAAACATTATATTCATGCAGTGTAGCTTGAAATTTGAAAAGGGATACAAACAAGACAGCAGCCTTTGTTTGGTTCTTCTCAGAAAAGCTGAAAAGGCATGGCTGTCTCACCATTAATCCTGTTGCCCTCACTCAGTTTGACTTCTCAAACTGTAAGTCAGGTGAAACTGCTTCCTGTTGCTTACTATTTTTTCCCTTTTTGCCCACCATCCATGCACTAAATCTAATGTACCTCCCTTGTGTGATTTTGCAGTTAAGAGATGCAGAAGTTGTGTTCCTAACACACTACAATTCATTTTCCAACTCTCAACAACCGCTCTCATAAGTTGTGGTCAGGACAAGAGTTATTTTTGTTTGCGTAACTGTAAAACTTGAGATGGCTTCCCTGAAGGGCCCCATTCAGCTCCAGTGTTACAGTGAATTTGTGAAGGTTTATAAACTAATTATGTGAAGCAAGACAGAAACAACAACACATGTTGACACTTTAATAAATGTTTACTTAATGTTATAATCCGCAACATTTGTGTTGATCTCAATTGTATTGCGCAGCAGTTCAGTGGTCTGACAGCAGCTTCTAAACCAACATATAAATATGAATCAGTGGCTGAAGTGACTAATTAAAACAGAAGAACAGAAAACAGAGCAAAATTTCAGAGTGTGCTATGCAGTCATCATATCTATAGGGGGGAGTAAAGTTTAAGATGATATTTTTTGGTGTGGTTTTGGTTTCTTTTTCTTTAAAGCATGTATGGCCGTGGGTTTTTATCATGTTAGAGCTTCAATTCACAGGTATTTAACAGAAAGCCAGACAAGCTGGTTGGAGGTTGATATGCCATTATTATCTATCTATCTAGAGTTGATTCTATGTTGTACGGTATAAAATTGAGAAACATAAATAAATTGAGATTTTGAAAAGTTGTGGATCATTACATTAGTCTGTATTGTTTCAGACAGCTAGCACAAAACAAAACACTATTGCTCTGTATTTTTTCCTCATCAAAATTTAGATGCATTTGCAACAGGTCACAGCCACATTTCATCATAAACATGTAAAGTCACTTGTAAACACTCATGAACTGTAAAGACGACTGTTGCAATAAAGCTACATTAAGAAAATACATCAGCACTGACCAATGCAGAGCAATGAAAAACCTTTTGGCGGTCTAACACTGAGAAATATGATATAGAATTGTAAAGTCACTTACTATCATTATAACAATTTCTCATCTCAAATTACCAAAATAATTGTCTTTTCAGCAATAATAACTTTATATGATTTGTTTAAAGGATAATTCTGATTATTTTCAACTTGAGTCCTGTTTTGGAATATGGTAAGTGAAAGTAGCGTTTCCTGCAAAGGGACAGAAACACATAGTGAAGGAATGACAATATCAGAACTGATTGCATGATGTTAAGAGCAACAAAATGAGGCTTTGGAACCTTTTGCCATTTGTTAATCAATATGTATAACAACATGCTGTCAGAAACTGTCGAACCTGTTCAGGTTTTACAGCAAATAGCAACGATGTTCAACACATTATTTTCCTAAATATTTTGCAGTATCTTCACAAAAGAATGAAAAAAGTGAAAAATAATAATATTAATACCATGTCTGTGTGTTGCTGTGTACTAAGTTGGAGGGGAGACATGGTTTCTATGGTTATATAATCCTACCTGTCACAGTATGGTACCACTTATTGTACTGTAAACCCAACATGGCACAGGCTAGAAACTGCTCAGTGCAGTTTCAACACATGATGTGGAGTAAAGATGCTACCCAGGATAACAGCAAAAAAACAGTCCTGATTTCTGATTACTTTTGTACAAAGGCATTTAAAGGAACATTATACTGTAGAACAGTAAAACAAAGCTTAACTGCATTTCACCCTGCAGGTTTCTTTTTCCTTCATGTAGCTGAAAATGTAAAACTGAGACGACTAGGCGCTAGTTGGTTAGTTCGCTCTCAGTCTGCTCAGTCCCCAGCAGCTTGTTTATCGGCACGCTACAAATGTATACTGGATTTCGCCTCTGGCTCGTTGCCAGCTACCAGGAAACATGTTCCTTACCACAGTTACATAACTGACAGCCAAACTCAGTTTCAATATTCTGAGCCACACAGAGTTCAATCAACAGTTATTCCATTGACAACTCTCTGTACCTCGCTCGTTCGTTGCTTAGGGGAGAAACAGACACAGAGTGCATCCTCTGAATCAAATAAAGTTCACAGTTAATACTTACAGATGGAAATGATGGAAATTATGACATACTTACATAATTACAATCGCCATGGTGTATTTTCAGTTTATCGCCATAGTTAGAGGGTCTCACCATTCCATGGTTATATTTTAATAGTGTACCTCCAAGCAGAACTGATTAATTTCATTATCTACTGACTGAAGCGTTGGACCAAGACCTTAACAAAACACCGGTGCACTGACTGTGTCTAAATGCTAATCACAATCAGAGCTGACTGTTTAGCTATAGAAGAAGGAACAGTATCATACAGAGGAACCCTGACTGGATAAGAGGAAAACTTCAATGTATAACTCCAAGGGAAATAACCTGAAATTTAGTTGATTACACTGTTCAAGGTAAGCATTGCTCACCTTGTATGTTGTTAAGGCTGCTCCTGAAGCATGGATGAATTATGAGACAATAGACCCCTGGCACTACAATTTATTAAAGTATGTTGCCTTGTTTCCTCAGGTCTAAGGTTCTGGTCCAGGAGTTTATTCATGCTGTTGATGAAAACAAGCGGCATGAATATTTCCCAGAGCTTCCAGCCACAGCAGAACCACACTGACACTCCTCTCCACACATACCATATAAAATACTATTTCATTATTTACTATATAATACTATATTTTCTTAAAGTGGAGCAATTCTGTTGTTAAACATATTTAAATTGCTTTACTTGTTTCAGGTTAGGTTACTATATTCTAATAAACAGAAATATAGTAAAATAAATCCTGGGTGACACTCGGAATGGCACATTTCCGATATCAAAGGATAAGAGATATCCCTACCTTTGACTGAGCTGTGTGACTGTACTAGTAGTCACTTCAAACAGAGGCAGTGCAGGCCCCTGAGCCCTTGGGCCCCTGGGCCTGTGCCCGTTCAGTAATCTATCCATGCTGCAGAGTATCTTCAAAATGAATACTATACATGAAGGTAATATACTCAATAATCTCCATCAACAGCTGTTCATTTTTTGCACATTACAGTAATCACTTCAACCTCGGCGTCTATGTATGAATTAAGCAAACACCATGTGCACTGTTTGTATGTACAGTGTATAACACACGTGTGTATAAAATTCTTTACATGCACATGCCTGTATGTTATCATGTAGTATGCATGTCTGTGGAAATGCTGTTTAACAGAACTCCTCGGGTTGAGCACTGGGTGGGCCTCCGTTTTGTGTTTTCACACCGCCACCATTGCATCCAGCGATCTCTGTGTGGCGAGACGTGACGTAGCTCTTCTTCCTCGTAGACAGGGAGTGCTTCCTTCCGGAGCCAACGCCGCCGTCACCGCCCTCAGCCGGGTCGTAAACCACCACCATGGTGGTATCCATCCGTGACAGCGTGTACATGCTGCTCTGGCGTGTTGGATGCAGCCGCGTAGAGCGTAGTTCCAGCTCGTCGTAGCTGGACACCTTGATGAATGGGCACCAACGAAATGCACGCTTGAAGCCAGCTCGAAACCTGGTGCCACATTAAGAGAGAGAGGAGAAAAGTTGGTAAATCTGTCCAGTTTTGATATCCATAAGAGAATGTATTTGTGGTTTTCACAACCAAAAACCAGCACTCTGAGTGACACATACAATCCATTAGCCAAAGATAGGATTGCAAATGGTGATGAAAAGCTGGGGAAAATGTTAAGCAGGTGCTGAAATGAGCAGAACAGATGGTCAAATTCAGCCTAAAAAGCTCTGGTGTTTTAAAAGAAAATTGACTTTAGCCTCCTTGGGAAGGCTAGGCAATGATATATTGCCTTGTTGACATCTGACAAAATGACCGCTTGGTGTTGTGTTTAGTCATTTAGAGGCACAGGTCTGAATAAGAGCTGAGTACATTTCTCTATGGATTGAACATTTTTATACTTTCACAATATCTATATAGCACATAGGACCTTTAATAATACTGTATTTTCTAATAAATGTTGCATGGTTTCTTTTCCAAGAAGGAACACATACTGTATACTGTACTGTACCTAAGGTTGGCATCTCAGCTGAGAAAAGATTGTATTCAGGTGTCCCTGAAGCTTTTAAAAAGGCAGTTAGTGACGCACATCTAAATGTTTGTGCAGTGATGAAAAAGAGGTCAATTGGTGTGGAAGTGCAGTATTTACAGTGAGAGTACTCAACAGTAAACCAACAGTACTTGAGAGCTTGGCTTTGAATCATTTTCTGAATGCACTGAGGTTTTATTCACTGATACACCACACAGCTTTAGAGGCAATCTTTTTTTAAAGAATCAAATCCATTTTTCTCTGTAGACTAAGTATCACAGTGTCACAGAGTTGCTGAAATAATGTTTACATTTTCTACAGTAACATTCTCAACTAATCAAATTATAAAACTTTTTACTGTCATAGCTACATATTATAAAATTTTCATTTCATTGTTTGAAAGACTATATTTTTGTCTGATGGATAATGGACCGCACAAATAAAGTATTGAGGTATTTTAAGAGAGAAAATCAGAGGGATATATTGAGAGAATGTAAGATTACAACATGACAAAACATGTAACTGATCTTGATGAACTGGTCAGTTTTTCATTGCTGTATCATAAAATTGGATTTCTGCTTGGTTTGACCCGACCCTGGACAATCTGGCCATCCTTTTTACCATTTGGAGATAATGATAAAAGCTCTAAACAGTTTTTCTTCCATGGTTCCAAGCTTAACGTTTATCTTCCAGTAAAACATACATAATTACACTAACAATACAACCATCTCCACTTTTGTTTTCTCATTCAGTAACAGTGTTAAAATCGGGCTGTTCTGTTTTAACACTTTGTTTTGTAGTTTGTCAGCCCTACCCCACTGTTACCCACCTGCTGTTGAGGCAGCAGTAGATGATGGGGTTGTACATGGTGGAGCTCATTGCCAGCCACAGCACTGACAGGTAAACCTGCTGGATGTACTTCCACTTGCTCAGACGCTTGTTGAGCCCCGTCACGATGAAGAAGACGTGATAGGGCAGCCAGCAGAGGGCAAAGGTCACCACAACAATGATCATCATCTTCACCACCTGCAAGAGAGAGACAGAGTGAACAATTCCTGGAGGCACTGACAGAGTGAAGACAGCGGTGTTTAAGCCAGAGAAAATTATATAGTAAAGAAAAAAAAATCCCTGACAACCCTCCGTTACTCTCTGAAACTGATGAATGTTGGATGGAAGAACGCGGTGCATGTAATTTCAGTCCATTTTCGAATTACAGCATTTTGGTAGCACCTGGCACTGCAGGCAACAGACGGATGCATGATTATAAGACTGTAATGGAAAACAGGATGGTGTGTACCTGTTCCAAAGAACTGACAGCGATACATTTAAGCACACTAACACTGTAACACAAAACAAATTCTATATATGTAAGTTTATACTTCAAGGAAGATGAGCCAGTGAGATGCATCTACAGTACCAAAATTCGGGAAAATCCTGGATTTTCTAAAACCCCAAGCTCCACATCGTTACTTTTTTTTTATCTTGCACACTACTACCTGCAGTGGCCTTCGATATAAATTATTAGGTGCAGAATCATCCAGTGTGGATGTAATTCCTATAGTAGTGGGTTGCGTTTTGGTAAAACTAAAGGAGAAAGAATGGTAAATGGTAATAAAATATTGTTTCCAATATTGTTATTTAATGTAATTTGAACATATACCTGTAAACTAATGTTTAGAATTTCTGAAAGGTCTATCCATTCATCTGTCTTTCAATGAATTTTTTAAATTTCTTTCTCATTGGTAGTGAACTGAATGAAGAGCTGTGTCTTGTCTCTGGGTGGTAACTGCAAACATGATCCATAACACTGTGTGATTCCTCAGAGGAAAGCTGGAGAGGCATGCTACCAGAGACAAAACAGACATCATTGCGTCCATCCTGAAATCTAAACAGAAGTCCCAGCACCCCTTTTTTTGTGCATGTTTCAGAGGAGTTTATGGCATAACACATGCCATGCTGTAAACTGTGCTTGGTGACTGCTAAACAGTGGTGAACCATTCAGTCAGTACTTTTGTTTGATGACAGTGTGGATGTTAAATGAAAGCTCTGTTTCTCTCAAGAAGACATGATTTAGGCTTTGGAAGTGAGGTGAGAAGACTAACTGAAAGACATAAAGACCAGAGTAGATGTTATGGGTACAGTGTAAATGTTTCCATCTGAAGTGACATAACACTTACCAAAGACCTCTCCAACAGTGTGGTGAAATTGTATATATTTATGTTACTTGATAAGCTAATTTTAATGTAGATTTAATGTAGATGCTTGGTTACAAAGTTTTTAACTCACAGCTTTGATAACTATTAACTGGGAATGACTGTGAAACTTATGTAACATGTTCTTTCAGCGTTGGAAGGAAAGGAAAATGCTAATCTATATTCTTAAATGGTAAATGGACTGCATTTATATAGCGCTTTTCTAGATATATTGACCGGTCAAAGCACTTTACAGTACAGGTCACATTCACAAACACATTCATACAGTGCTTGTTCTATATATTCAGTGCTCTAACACATATACACATATTGACACACTGATGGTATGCCATTGAGGGCAATTTGGGGTATCACTATCTTGTCTCCCATTTGGCAGGCAGCCTCCTCAACCTTCTGATCCATAGAGGCCCCATGCTTACTATTGTTGACAAATCCAATGAGCCCATTTGTCCCCACTGAATATCTTGGTAAATGGTCACAATTATATACTTGATATGATTTTAAAAATGGCTAAAAAAAAAAAAAAAAAACACTTTGCCACCACAAATGTTACTCAAACAGCAAAAAACTGTGCAGTAGCTGGGGACTATTTCCAGCAACGTATTAATTCACAGAAGGACAGTGCATGTTGAAAACACGTCATCCAAAGCAACAGATGCCATTCAATGTATATGATTTTAAGATTTTAAAAGTTTAAGGACGACAGTGGAGGTTTATGGCACAGAGGAATCGGTTATTAGGCATTAGCTACGCAGGCAATTTATGCTAGCAGAATCAATTCACGTGACAGAGAGAACCTAGTGTTGGAATCTTGTTACACTCTTTGGTTTCCTCCTCCTGGGTCTTGTTTATATTGTCCATATTTGGACTGTCAGAGAACTCAGTGCAATTCATTAACTTATTACACGTATACACACAGGATATTTTATATGAGGCTGCATTCTGAAACATTTAAGGTATGTGTCTGCTTTACCACAGTCCCTACTGGAGACTTACTGTTTTGACATACAGTAAACCTAACAACTTTACATCCTCTAATAGAACAAATGAAATAATTCTACCTATGTTATCAGCCAATTACAGCCATTTTAAACAGCTTGGTAGACACTGCATTTCTGTAAGGTTTTTAAACAAGCAAAGCAAGAACATGCATCATTACTCAACTACTTTACTGTAAAATGCACCCAAGATTTTGGGTGTGATAGAAAGACAAAATCCATAGGCTCTTCTTCACACAGCTACATAAACAATACTGAAAGTATATCCTGTGAAGTACAGGAGGTTTAGGTAGGCTCACGCACTGCGTTATATAAACACTATCTGACCCTCTTTAGGGCTATGAGCACATCTGAAAAAAAAAAAAAAATGAGATGTATAAGTTCTGCCCCTGTTCTGCCCATTTTTCATCATGGGGGATAATGAAATGCCAAAGCTCATATTTCAAGCAGTGTCTTGTGTTCATATTGAATAATAAGAGCATGTTTCACAGTTCTGGCCTGTACCGAGCACGTGTGAACATCTAGCAAAAAATTCAACAGTTCTTTCGGTTGACTGAAAAAATACAAGCAATCAAAATGTTTGTATGTCAATTACTGTACAAAGTGACAGATGTCTACTGTTTGCACAAACAGTGTTTAAAAATTCAGTTGCTGTCATGTCAAACTGTTTCAGAATGAGGATGAGCGTGATGGAAAGCCTGACTCGCACACAAATGCTGATGCATAACAACAAAGAGAAAAAATGGCGACATGGGATGCAAAGAGTTCATTTTTACTGTCCTGTTGAAGGAAAAATGCAGTCTAGTGTCAGGTTCATATTGGATGACAAACAACAAGGCAACTAAGTTGTCACTGACAAGGAATGAACAGGACATTAGTGGAAACCCATTAATAGGTGCATTCTCAGAACCAACACATTATTCAACAGAAGGGTTGGGAAAAATGAAAACAGAAAGCAGTAAGCTGTAAACTGTAGTCACTGGTCACCATTGGTCACCATTGCTTGAAACTGAATGGAAATATAGTGATATAGGACAAAGACCTGATTGAGCAGCTTTTAAGGACAAGTAGAAGTGTTGTCTAATGAGCAGGATGCCATGCCAGAAATGTTGAGGTCGACAGATCGATTTGAACACTGGGACTGGTGGAAATGGTGGAGGGATTTGAAGCCTAATCCCCTTAATCTTTTTAACGAACTGATTAAGACAACTCATCACACTTTGAGTAGGAGGGTGGGTAAACGAAGATGCACTTATCATTGAACTAATGGTCTTATCTGAAAATACAGGGATGTTGTCATAAGAGCCAAAGAGAAACAAAGAGTAAAATATGAACAACTTGCTTGTTTACAGTGACACAACTGCATACAAAAACCTGTGCAGAGAACCAGAGGGAAATATAAATTACTGTAAGTCCGTCTTACAGGCCTTGCAAAGGGGAGTATAGATCAGCTGCAGTACATGAAGACCACAGAAACTTGTGCAAAGAAATACAAACACACAACTCTTTGGAGGTGATTATTAAGCAGCTCATACACAAAGCTCAGAGTATTCTGATGCAATATACTGTGTTTCTGAAATCAAAATCATTCAGGTCATCTGGTGCTGGCCTTTTTAAAATATCAAGAGTCAACCCCAAACCTGGAGAAGCAGCTTTTTTCTTTTTAACGCTCCTGTGAGCTGGAACCACCTGCCAGAGGATGTGAAATGCACTCCTTCAATTTCCTACAAACAAACACAAGCATAAAACCTTTTCATTGAGCATGAGCATGTGCCTTTTGACCAGAATCTACGTCACATCCGTTACTACATTTTGTGTTTTTGCCTCTTCACACAGACTTCATTTTTAATATACATTTATATATCATAGGCATTCTGTTAATTGGACTGTCATGAACTGTCTGAATTAAACAGTACATCCTAAAAAAAAAAAAAGAAGTTAGGACAGGTATTCTGATTGTATATTACACACCAATAATAACATTCACGCTTCATTTTGTTAGTTTAATAAAAGGAATGGGAGCAAATTTTATTAAGTCCTGAGAAAATTCAACAGAAGGTCTTTGAGATAATCAGTCCTTTTTTTCCCCCCCAGGGGTAAATGATGATTACTGCCTGTCTGTCAAACACTGCTACCCTGAGAAATGCCTCACCTTGTGAGCAAGGAAAATAGCATAAATAATAAAAACAATCAATGTGCTACATGTTGACTTGTGACATCTGTTGTTCTGAAGCACAGGTTGCAGCACAGGTTTCTGAGAACAGATGGAAGAATGTCATTTTGAATTTCTTATATTTCTAGATTGTTAGAACCCCTTTGAATGACACTGATTACATACACCTATGACATACAGTATATCTTTAGTCTGTTTGACAGCGCTGCAACCTCAAGTGCCAGGTTGGTGGTTTTGCAGTTTGGTACAAATCTGTTTTTGAATGAGCAGGGTATCTATGCTACATACATGTAATGACATTTATCATTACATGAATAAACACTACCTGATTGAGTTTGCAGATGGGCAGTGGATGAATGTATAAACGTACAAGAATCTTTTAATAAGTTTATCTAATATTTTTAGACTACGGTGGAAACAGTATAAATCCATTGTAACTGACATGAATTTAAGCCACAGCAGCTTACAAGGGCTCACTGTTTTACACTAAAAGATTTTGGGGAGACTAATCTTTTTAACAGGGATAAACAAAACACTTGGCAAATTTCACTTGTTCCAAGGCTGAAGTTCAGTACAGAAATTCACGGCCCATAAGGCAGCCAGTACGTAATAAAAATTGCTTTAACATGCGACAAATCTGTATAACTATGATTAGAAAGTATCTAAATTACATTTAAAAAAAAAAGTCATTTCACACTGAGGTCCTCTATTATTCCTACCTCCCTTCTGGCTGGTTTGTTTTGTCCTGTGATAAAACTGAGAGATAGTTAGTCTGGAGAAGCTAAGTAAATCTCTTTGTGTCTCAAGTTTCTCATCTGTGTTCCTGACGCAGAGGTTGTTTTCCAGAGGGCAAGAAAGAGAAGAAAGGTCTAAGGACTGAGAGAACCATACAGTTTCATATCACGTATCTCCAACATCCAGCAACAGTCTGCTGGTGAAAAGAGTGAGGCCCTGGAATAGCAACAAAAATAAGGAACGACAGTGAGCTTATTTCAATTTACCCTCTATGTTGCTGGAAGAAAAAAGTGCACTGATTGCAAATCCACAATCCATTTTTTCTATAAGTATGTTTTACAAAGAGTTTGTTGTCCAGAAATTATGTAAGCTCTTGGCAGACAAAAGGCAAGGCAAATGTTTTATTAATTGGAGAAAACACAGTGTGCTTGATGAAACCATTAAAGGAAAGAAAGAAGTAAATATATGTTTTATCTGCCATAATTTAAACCAAAAACCATATATATATTAAAAATGGCAGAGCAAAGAGGCATCATTTTACACCCACCCACCCACTTAATCACAGTTAATTTAATATACTGTATATATTGTGCACGTGTGAGCACATTTTTGCTTATACTTAATCTGTGTGCACATTCACCAAACCTTGGATGGTTTTCCTATTCGGCTGGACTCGAAAATCCTGCGTAAATGGGCTCAGACAGAGCAGAGAGAATGAGAGATGAGTGAAGAACAAATATAGGAAATTTACATACAGTAGAACAGACCTCAAAGGGAGGATGTCTTGTCTCTTTTTACCACTTTGATGTTTCATGATTGCTGTTCTACACAGACCAGTGGGGCAAAACACACGCACAGAGGTAAAAAATTTCATCTAATAAGAATAATAATGGCAATCGTACTGTAGTTCTGTAAAGCAGGATTACTGGTGCTATTGTACTGAGATCCAGGCTGTAAGAGAACATGGAATATAACCAGGAATGATGCGTATTGTGAGGCCTGTGGAGAGACTTGTGGTCATATTACACATTACACATTGTTGCTAGATCCCTGAGTCTCAAAGAAAAGTAATATGTGGAACATTCAGGAGAAAAAGAGGGAGAAACTGTCAGTGTGCGCAGCTACCCTGCCACCAAGCTAACCCCAAACTTAAAAGCACAGTTTAAGGAATACGACTCCATATATCTGCCTATTGAATATGCAACTAGATGGAGAAGTTTATATTGTTGCGTCGTCAACGTCTAGATGCCAAACTTTAATGCTGTACATATTCTACATGATATATAGAAGATGTCATTTGTAGATTAGTGAACTTTTGAGATACTGATTGGCCGATTTTGTTACATTTGGACTAAGCAAGTTAGCTGTTTGCCTGTTTCCAGTCTTTGTGCTAAGCTAAGCTAACAGGCTGCTGGTGTAGCTTTGTATTTACCTATACAGATTGGTATCTGTATAGGTTTCTTTCAGCAAGAAAGCAAATAAGCAAATTTCCAAAAGTATAAAACTATTCCTCTAAATCTAAAATATAAAACACAACAGAATAATTAAAAGAATTCAAACCTTTATCTATGAATAATGAGTTATCACTCCAACTCAATTAACCACCACAGGCTTCTGTGCAGCTTTAATGCAACATGACCTGGTGCAGATAATTGTAATTGCAATTGTAATTGTTCTGTCTCTGTATTTAGGGAGTGGAGAGTTAGGGAGACACGCTCTTCTTGTTTACCAAGAATTTATTCTCTCCAAAACACATGCAAGGTTTTGCTCCTTGCACAGGCACAGTTACCGACAACAAAATCTGCATTCACACCAGAGGTTTGCAGCAAAAAACCTTGCTAATGATGAATGCAAAAATGAGCCTCTCAACAGCTAACAGCTGCTCCTTGCCATGAATCCACCACATGCTAAATATGAATGAGGAGGTTTATGAGAGTGAGTGAATTCCATCAATTCTAACAAGATGATTTTCATGACCATATCAATTTTCTTATAATAAGAGGGCAGCTGGCAAGTGGATAAAAGATACCTATAGGGTAGAATATCTCTGGAAAACAATAATATCATTCCATTTATGTCGTATAATTGGACATGGTGCATGTTTGCACAGGTTTTTCGTGTTAGAAGATACCAACACATAGTATATACCTTTAACCAGGAGAGACAACAGCAAGCAATTGGCTGAGCCCTGCAGTTACTATCCTGCAAGCTCTTCCATCAGGTCTGAGAGTAGAATCTCAAGTGTTTATATTCAGTCCCACTTCTCAAAAGCAGAGGGCCAATTTACGCCAAACTGCCCCATAGAAACATGTCTTTGTAACCTAAAGGCTATTTCATATCAATTCTACGACAGGGAAAAGAGTGACGAGAAGAAGAACTGCATTTTCTCTCTAAATGCCAAAGTGCAAACTGGATTATGTGGATTTACTCGGCCCCTTGTTGGTAGGAAGCTTGCAGGAGGAGAGATGTGACACATGTGAAAGCCAGGTGTGATATCCTGTATCACGCCTGAAGACCACATACAGTAGGAATCAAATGATGTACCATACAGTATCCAAGGGCAGCGATCAATAGTAAATCACAGTTAACAGATTTGAAAGTAAATAAGTTCATTATTCACCTGTTATTTTAATCATGTCTCCTAGAAATGACATTTATATACTACCGTGCTGTTTTGCGGGAAACATAATTGCTGCCTGTGTTTTTAAAATTAAGTGTTGTATTTTTCTACTGCATACAAGTCACTAGAAGGTGTTCAGGGTGGATGTTAGATTGTACAAATGCAGGACTTTGACATCAGAGACTGGAGATTTGCATCCTGAGGCCTGTATATGGTAAGGTTAAGGCAACAGCAAGAAAGTGCTTTTATTTAACTCTTAAGCCTTGTCTACACCATGAGGTGTTTCAGCTTTGTTTTGTCTCTTTTAATCAACGCACCTAACAGCTTGTGTTTCCCTTCATGTGTGGAGCTGCGACTTGACATGCATGACTTCAAGTCCTTTTTCCTCTGTTTTGTGCCTGAATGCATCTTACACTGACTCAGATGCAGGACTGAGGTTGCTGCTGCTGCACTGCTAATGTGCTGCTTTTGCTGCGTCCCCCGTGTAGACATTGTATTAATGATGCAAACACATCCTGTCTTGTGCTTAAAGTCCCTTTGGACATATAACATATAACCGTACAAAAAAAAGTGGATTCTGCTTTATTCACTACAAACAGATATTATATTTCAAGAGAAGATACAGAAGCTAACACAAATTAAATATGTTGTTAGTGGGCAATTTTCTAATATGTATTATGTTTCCTTCAAAACATATTTGTTGTTGCATATTAGTAGTATCTAAATAAAACTACAGAACACTTTTAGGAGGGTTGGTTAGTTGGCTAGTCATTGAATTATTCTGGTTAATATAAGTTATCAATCCATTACCCATTATCTATACCGCTTATCCTTTGAGGGTCATGCTGGGGCTGAAAATAATCCCAGCTGACATTGGGAGAGAGGTGTGGTACACCTGCACAGAACGCCAGTCTATACCAGGGGTTATTATGAGTTATTGTGACTAATTAGAGGTCTACTAAGGTTGAAGACTGAAGGTTGTTGGAGCAATACTGGGCAATACTGAGGTCACTAGACTTGGCTAATGGTGTGATAAAGATCTAAGTAGTCCCTCCCTAGCAGGTATAATTCTAAGTAGAATAAGGGCACACTGACAGGTGGAATCAGCCAGAATAAATGTAAATCCACTGGGTTTACTATGTTAGTGAACGGCCTCTAAATGTGAGAGCAGTAACTCTGTATGCAGTTAGTTCCTTATGCAGGCCTTCCAGTGGGCTTTATGAGCCATTGGGACTGTATTAGTATTTGATCGTGTTGAGCTTAAAACATTAGTGGTGGCTTTCAAAGAATTCTTAGGGTTGGACTGTTACTGTGTTAATAATGCTGCTACAAAGGAACATAATTACAAAACCCATTGGCTGCCTGTGTAAAAATACAGAAAAGAACAACTTAAAAGAAGCCGCAGTAAACACTTTATACTAACTCACTGTACCTTGCTATCAAAATCTCCATCTCCACACAGTATTTCACATCTGAGTTAAAATGAGCAGTGGGAAACAAAAGGAAGTGGAAGAGGAAAACACATTAGTCTGATGCTGATTTGCTTTTGAAAGAAAAGTAATGAAACTCATATGCTAATGAGCTTTTCAACACACAAAATGGATATTGAGGTAGACTGTAACCGACCAAAACAGTCTAAGGGCTTGCCCCTGTGCTAGAAGTATGTTCCTTCATTAATCCAGCAAATGACTACCCATTAGTTAGCTGGAAGCCAGAATGTGTCCCGCCAACAATTTGGAACGCGATACGATAAAGACAAACCTCAGCAAGCTGTGTGCCTGAATGCCAGCGAGTGATTAAACAGAGGGAGTACTGGAGTGAGTCTTATGCTTCACAAATAAAAGTATTCAAAATAATTCTTCAGTGCAAACAATTTGATGCAAGAGATATATTTTGAAAGAAATATTCTTTAATATTAACCAAAACCATGATCGTTCCTTGACCTTAATCAAAATGTTTTCAGTCTAAAACTAACATACAGTGTTAATGTGGTGCATTTCGTAGCTTACAGTATGTTTTTTAATGTCGAATTTTTATTTTTATGCCCTTTTAAGTGAAGTTCTACGTAGTCACTTTCCACCACTGACCACCTCCATGTGACTTCTGTGCCGTATGATAATGTAACACATGTAGCACAATTACCTCTTTGGGGTCAGCAGTTATAATCCACTGTGAGAGAAAAAGGGAGATCTGAGTGTCTAAGCAAGAGGCTTTGTCAGAGTATGAAAAAGACATTAATTTCATTTTTGTCTTGGACAATCACTGTTGAGGAGAAAGAGCAAAGAAGGTTGTGTGACTGCAGCCATGTTACTTAAGGAAGGCACTTAAAAGAAAGCAGCAAATTCCTATTGTATTACAGTGTTGCTTGGTGAATGACCCTTAAAAACTGCTTCTACTGTGATTTTCATTATGGAACAAGTCTGGGTGCTTGCCTGTTCACACCTACACTCAGGACAGATGGATCTATTGACACCGGTCCAGTAGGGATTAGAGCAGTCTCATCATTGCTGGAGGTTAACATGAAACTCACATACACTGAAGCTTAACACTGTTTCACTTCATTTCTGGAAACTTTGATCTTGTAGAGGTAATCCAACCCAATCACTATATTCTCTCTCTCTCTCTCTCACACACACACACACACACACACACACACACACACACACACACACAAAGTACTTTGTCTTTCAGAGATGGGAGATGGATGATCGATTACAGCAACAGAAGTTGAAAACAGATAATTTTAAAGAGCCGTACTGCAGTGTTATGACAGGTCATTAGTGCTGCACTTCAGACTGACATTTCGAATGCAAAGCCCCAGGTGTGATCTTAAAATAGAACACCTGTGGGACGGTGATTGCGGCAGAATGGATTAACTCAAAACAATGGACTGGTGCATGTTTCCCTCAACAGAGATGATGAAAACTGATAGGAAGTTGTAGCTTTTTATTGCTTCCTGTCACCTCAGACTTTGGATGGCTGCAAAGGAAATTTGTCATTAAGATGAAACCCAAGAAAATACTTGAGAAAGATCTTGAGAAATAATAACACCCTTCAGAGAAGTCTTTGTATGAAATTACCACTTCTTGCTTCATTACCTCAGTTAATTTCATTTTAGTGATGTAAAATAAACGTACCAAAAATTACTGTGTCAACCTCTTGAGTGCAGCTGTTTAGAAGATGCCATAGTCACTGTTCAACACAGAGGCCTACAATAGAAAGCTTGGTGATTACCTCTTGGCCTAACAATACCTGTATTTCAGTGCCACGCTACATACTAGTAGTGTGCAATATGCACTATATACTTGATGGCAAATTCTAGATAAAGAAGAGAGCTAAATATTTTCCATATATTTAAAGCTTAATTTTACTGCACCTGTTTCCCCTCTGACCACAGTTTGTTTGACTTTTTTGGCCACAGAGAGAGACTAATCAGTTTCCTTTGTGCAGTGAATCAACAGTGTCCATCAACAAGACACTTAAAAAATTAAGCAGATTTAGAATGCATGCAGACAATTTGCTATCAATTAATATGTAGCATTAAACTGGGACACAGCTAATAAGCCACAGTTTTGTACACTGAAATTATGAAGAGTAAATGTGAGGAGGTAAGGAGAGGTAGAACTTTGTGTTCAATGTTCTTTCAAACTTTGGATTCAAAATATACCAGTTTAAATGATGTCCCTCCACATGTCTTGTATTCCCCTTCAGAACAAGACAACCCTGTTCCTTGTAACAGGGTTGGGAAAGAAATTGAGCCCTGGGGTTATCTGCTGGGAACGTCAGAGAGCCCAGTCCCAGAGCACGCTCCCAGGACACTCTCATGTGAATGACAGCACACAGAAAGGGTCAGTAAAGAGACTGAAAGAGCCAGTAAAAACTTCATGGATTTTTTGGCGGTCCACAGGCCCACCGATGCGGCGGCAGCCCACCGGGATTTGTCTCGGTACAGCGGCTTGTAATAAAAAGATCAAGTGGATTAATTAAGAAGATCATAGATCATTTGAGGAACAGGAGACAAAAATAATTTATTACTCAAACTGTGAAAAACAGTTTAAACACGGTTTCTGTCACATTTGTTTAAATCCCTGAGCAGGTCACCCAGCTGAGTTTTGTTTATTTTTGTTTTTTTGGCAGGTCCCCTACTGTTTCAGCTCACTGAGCTGAATATTTTTATTTATTTAGTATTTCTGTTACCAGGAGTCTGGGATACAGTAAAAAACATTAGCTTATGAGCCAGCTATAGTTCTGTGATGCTTGACGGTGTTGCCTCGGGCTGTTTGCTCCTCTCTGTAACTATTCTGACCAGGGCCTGCGGCCGCTAAATTCTCAACCTACATGACATTCATCCCCAAGAAAAGACACTGTTCAATACAACCAGAGATGAGGATAGGACTGTGGTTGAAAGATAAATTTAAAAACACACTACCTCCAAAGTGATGCTCAGATGTTATGATTCAGACTTTACACACACACACATATTAATTTCCTGGAGACTTACTCTAATCATTACTACTACTTGCCCTTACCCTAACCTAAACCTAACCTTATCCTAACCTCAAAACATGTATTCACCTTTTTTAATTTAATGATTTTATGGGGACTTGCTCTTCGTCCCCATAAGGAAGACAAGTCCCCTTGATGTGACTGTTTAAACAGATTTAGGTCCCCACAACATGAGTAATACCTGCACCACACACACACACGCACGCGCGCACACACACACACACATAAAATGCAAAGCGCTTTTGAAATAGGCACTAAAATAAACAAACAGTCTGTCTAGAATATATTTCTGACACAAATAAAACCTGAATATGCTGGTGCACAAAGAACAGCGCACAAACACCCAGACACACAAATCTTCCTTTTCACTTATTGATCTGGGCAGTTACTTAGGAAGGACTCCCCACGGACCCATTTTCTGGCCGGAAGACTCAGAAATAATGACGACTGAGGTGAAGCCAGAGCTGATTTGAAGCAAAACGTGAGAGCCTGTAGAAGCAGAGACAGGAATTTGGACCCTGAATTCAGGCAATGATTGAGTGGGTTCCCAGGAGCTTGGGCAATTGTGAGCACCCATAAGAAATCATACTGAGGGATGAAAAAATTGGAAGCAAAGTAATGTCCTCCAGTGAAGATATGTAGAGGAATGGGCATGGTGTCAAAGTATAGTTTTATCTGGGAGCTACACCTGTCTGTTACTATTGTTACATTTTCTCCTTTGGGTTTTGACCACTGATTTAAGACAGTAACATAAAGCACACAATCTTGCATCACCTTGTGAGCAGCAGATTGGAGTGCATGTTAGTTCACACTGACTATCAGACTTGTTACAAAGGGTGTTCTCCAGTAATATATTCTGCTCATTAACAACCAGACCTTAAAGATAAATCACAGGTACAAGCTGTAGTGTCTCGCAGTGACCAGGCTGTGGACACCTGAGGTGAGTGAGCTCATAATGGAGGTTGTTTTACTGTGTCTGGATACGATGTGCTGATGTTTAAATGCATTACTTTCTCGCTTATCTAAATAACTTAAACTGTACTGATTTCAGTGTGTGTATGTGGTGGGCATATACAGCTTTTCTTTTATTGATTTCTCTTAGCTGTTGGCATTTATTTATTTATTTATTTTCTTTAACCATTATTCTTACAGTGATGTGATAGCCTTTGCATTGTTTATAGGCTTTATATACACAGTATGTGTCTCACATGTTTTTGGCACCCCATGGGAAAAAATCAATCTGGTCTATGCCTACATTCATTTATCTCATTCTTTCCCAAACAGGGCTAGCTGTACACCAGGGTGCACTTCTGGAGTTGCCGGTGGTATTTGGAAAGGTTTAGTAGCTGAGCTAATTTGAAAGAAGCATAAATGTGATTTGGCACTAATAAAAGGCTAGGGGAGGCTAAGCTTTCCCAAAATGATCAGGAAAATATGTTTTTGGTTTTTTTTGTGAATTACTTGGTTTATTGTTATTATAACTAACAGGTTATTTTGGTCAGAGACAGCAAGCAAGAGAGTCAACTGAGAAACAGGAGCCTCTAGTTATGGATTATAACGACCAATGCAAACAGCGCTCTGACCATTTCCTGAATTTGTTTTGCCTGTCTGTATATTTTGATTCCAAGCGCATCACACATGGTGCACAGGCGGGAGAAGTGGAACAAACAGGTAGGGGGTGGGGTATTATTTAGGGGAAGCAGTGCAAAGCAAGTTGTTGATGGTGCAGTGCTGAGAATAAACGTCTCAGAAATATATCTGTTTCTGAGGCAATGTCGCTCCACTGACACTTAAATGATTTTATGAGGAGAAATGTTATTTTATTTTTTTTCAGCAAATGCACAGAGATATACAGTTTAATGTGGTTAAGGCAGTCGTCTGCCTTGATTCATAAATTAATATGATTAATTCTGACAGTGTCTGTTGTCACAGCTGCTTTATACTGTATGAAAAGCTTCTCCCTCAGGTCATTAAATCCCTGCATCTGAAGGCAGCGGGACACATATGATAATTAATCTGCAGCCTGTACACTTGGTCAGTTAGAAGTCGGCTATCTGCCTGTTAAACAGGAAACATCATATTAGTCTTAAACCCTGTGTGTCACGAAACTTCTTCCCAACTTTGCCTGCAGTTTTTCAGCAGATCATCTTTTACTAAATGCCTTACAGTGCTAATGCTGTTGCATTGCGTTTGCAATATGATGTGACAGTTTACGACATGAGATAGGGTAGAATTAGCCTTTAAAAGTAAAAGGCTTTATCAAAGTATTTTGTTCATTTTTTACGTTTTTAATTAATTGTTTAAAAAAAAAAAATCAACATGCTATGCATTGCGTTTCATAGGGTTGTAGGGGTATTACGAGCAAAAAGGTTGGGAGCTGCCAATTTATCTAATATAGGAAATTAAAGAATATTTCTGGAAAACACCACAACACCACAGTGCTAAGAGGCATAACAAGATCTCAGGTGTAATGTAACATTTACTGTAATTAACTAAACCTGCCCGTGTCAAGTATAATTTTATTTGCCCATGGCGCTGCAGTAGATGTCATGATTTGTTTGCTTTTATCCCCTTTTTATGACATATAATCTGCTGCAGTGTCTTTCTCATATTTGGTCATTCTTCACTGAGGCAGTAAACACTCCCATTGTAAAACCGCCATGAATAAGCTCCAGACTCCTGAGAAGTGAAGGCCTTGGCTTTAGACATGTGGACAAAACAAACTCATAATGCCTCCAGACAGTGCTGGTTTTCAGAGCGTGAGGCTGTCTGGATGCACGGACAAGAGCATGATTGAAGACAAGTGACAACCACAAAGGTTGTGTTGTGTGGAATCGAGGTTCTCTTCCCTGAAATGTTCTCAGTGTAGTGTCTCTACCTGCCACACACACACATGTTCAAGACAAACGTCATTATTCTTTTTCGCTGCGATATGCTGCAGCAGTTATCTTAATCTTTCTATTCCTGAAAGAGAAAATTAAAACTGAAAGCAAAGCTCCACTACTTATTAACTGTTGAGCTGAGTAGACATAATTTTTCTTTTCAGTTTCACCAGTGGGAACGAGATGTAATATTCGTATTTTTCATGTGTTTGCAATTAGCCCAGTGTTAAAAAAAATTGGATTTCTATGTAGTCCAACTGCTGCTACTCTCCAGTACCAACATGATCCATCATTTTCAGTGTCTTAAGTTCATGTGATTAAACACAGCAAAAAGCTCACAGGGAGTTATTTAGATTCATACACTTGACAACAGATTATCATGAATATACAGAGAACACTAAACAGGCCAAGGAACAATTAATTAGATTTGGTGGCGGCCTGGTATTTCCCCCCATTAGACAATACATGTTTGTAGCCACTGTAATGAAATTAACAGAGACAGAGGCTTAAATCAAAATCCTTTAAGGTGCATGTACAGAAACAGAAAGCTGGAAAATTGTTTCATGCTGACACATGCTTTTTGAATCTCTCTCCCAAAGGCAGATAAGTGTCAAATTGGCAGACTGCCTCAGATTGTCCCTCTCCCACTCAGTTTTAGATTATGAAATAAAAGTGAGATAATAATTACCTGGAGCCGCTGGCTGCTCAGTGGCAGAAAATTATGAATTATTCCTGGTTCACTGGCTTCTAGCGTTCAAAGATCATCACAGTCACAATTACTAATTAGCCTGCCCCGGGCTGTACCTGTGTTCTTGAATGAATGGAGTGCTCCCCCCCCCCCCCCAAAAGCATGCTTACCTTCCTTTTTGCCCGGAGCTGCCCATGATAGTTGTCAGATGTGTCTCCTGGGATCTCCCCTCCCCACAGCGTAACCCCAACGATGGTGTAAGTGATGCCCATCACCACTAAAGGCAGCATGTATACCAGAACAAACACTATGATATGATACCTGGGAAGAAAGAAAGAGAAGGGTGATCTTTACACATGTAGTATTTTCATGCATGGTAGATCCTATATTCAACTATAAGACGGGTTGAGCCTCGTGCATTCCTGATACCTGCGGCACCACGTAGATGTGAGTGGAATACATTTTTTGTACACATCTGCTTAGTTTTACTAAGGTGAGCTTAGCTGTAACACACGTAGCATTGTGTGGTCATAAATTAGGAAAACACTAACCCAAGGTCTCTGGAAAAAATCTATCTCTGCAAAAAGTATTTTCCATTGCAAGCAAAGCATATCCTCATTTGTTACAAACAACAGGGACTGGACAGCACAGCACTGAGTGTGCATGTCACTGACAACATAACTGAAAGGGTCACAGACGATGTGCTCCGAGTAAATATATAAAAAAAGAAGTTCCTTTGGCTCCAACATTAGTTTCTACCCTTCTTCTAACTGAGTGACAAGTGCTAACAAGAAATGACTCAACAGTTAAACTGCCGTGTAAAACTGCGAGTTATATCCTAAGATTAACCTGTACGGAGCAACAAGATAAAACAAGCTACAGTAAGTTTTTGTGAAAACGGTTTACTAAATATTTCTCACATGAAAGGGTCGTCGCTCATGTCGGGCCAGGCCACGTAGCAGACGGTCCTGTTGGGCAGAGCTCGGGTTGTGGAGAAGTAGCAGAGAGGGAAGGCCAGGACCACAGCCAGACTCCAGATACAGACGATCACTCCTGTGGTGGCTTTGGCTGACAGACGAGGCTTCAGAGGGTGGATGATGGCCATGTACCTAAAGGGGCAGAGGTCAGTATGTTAAAAAGAAAAAGTCATTTAAAGCCTCAACAACATGTTTAATTATTGACTGGTTATTGATTTAAGTCTTTTCATATACATCATGGACTTTCTTCCCTATATTTACACAATAGAAAAACCTGAACATTTTTTGTTTTTGTTTATTTCGTATATACTTTAATGCAGTGACATTATGGCATTGTGACTTCTTTTTGTTTGAATGACACAGTGAAACACTCCAAACTGGCAGGAGATTACCAGCTGAACATGAACCAAACTCAGGATGCTACATGATTCTCAATAGCTGATAACGCGGGCTGAGAGCCACTAATTCAATCTTCGTAAGATGGTAAAGAATGAGCCTTGTCCTGTCACCTCAGTGACTGGAACACTCTGAGGGACAACAGAGTAATTGCTTGGCATTTATTCTGAGTGTCTCACTGGCCCTTGCAGATGGCAGCGTAAGAATAGCTTTGTGTGATGTCCAATCAAGTATGCACCGGAGCAGCCTGAGCTATCTGGGATCCAACAAGCTCGCACGACGGCGGCTGATCTAATAGACTTACAACCACTGAACAATAACCACAGTGCAACACCAGTAACACTTGAATAAGCTAAACAGGATTACACACACATATATATACACACGCGCACACACTTTTGATATACAAGCACACACATCAAAGCACATTCACAGAGGCATCAGCATCAACTGAGCATGATCACAGAGACGTTTGGCAGCAGAATAATAAATCATTTCTTGTTTGTTTTGTTTTTTCTCTCAACCTGGGAGTCTGTCATGACTTAAGCTGCACAGGAAAGCTTTTGGACGACGTATTGTTTGGAAAGCATGTCACCATGGTGTGACATTACTAACTAAACACTCACTTTATCACCACCTGGTGTTTAACCAGCAAAGATTACTTTGGCTGAGACTTCCAAAGCAAGCGGCCAAACATTATGCACATGACTAAATGTCAAGCGTTGGCTCGAATGTCCTCAGATGAGAGGAAAATGTTTAACATTCAGGCACCCTCACTTAACAGTATCACAGAAATACTTACACTTAACTTACAATGGTGGCATTTAGCCATGCAGATTGTTTGGTTGTTTTGGAATATTTGCCTTTGAGATTTCTGCTGTCACTACAACACAATAAAAGTGAATGGACTTTTGTTTTGTGCTGCTGACAGCTATGAAAATTCAACAACAACGACGTCTCTTTCCACAGATGACACTGTCAACAGTTTCCATAGAGACTCATTGTCTCCTGAAGGTAATTCCAATTGAAACAGTTCACAGTTCACAGTCTTTGGATTTTCCAGAGTGACCAGGAAATAATTGCTGAAGGCAAATGTTGCTGGTGATTTTTAAATAGTCATTTTCCAATGCTGTTCACATGAAACAAAACTCCATTAACCTCCATTATATTGAGGTGGAGGTATAAATCTCAGAGATGGATATTTAATAATCCTAATAATTAAATTGAAACGATGTGCATGAGTTTAGTTGAACAGAGCCTTCTAAGAAAACAGCATTTGATATTCTCAGTGACGTGCTCCTGTCTCCTCCAGCTCTCCCTGCATGTAACATTAAACTTTAAAGGGAGTCTTTCTAACCATTACTGATGACTATCTAATAGTGTGAGAGGTATAAAAATGGTTGCAATAAGGTGGTAATAAAACGTACTGACACAAACGCTAATAAAGGAAATGAGGACATACTGTACATATGGATGAGTGGTCAGAAAAGACATAACGTACGTGCTCACAGAAAGTGCATGTAGCAGATGTGCACTATTTAAAAATCCCTTTTTAAAATTCCATACACAGTGCATAATGTGAATATCTGTGACTGGCTGTTGTCCTAAAGAATGATTCAAGTGCAGAGACAGTATCAGTGAGCACTGGTGTCCTCATTATTATATGTGGTATAGAAGTGTACATGCAGGAAAACTGCACAAAAAGATGCAGAGAAACTAGTCTGTGTATTTATTACTTCTGGGCTGGATTACTGTAATTCCTTATTATCAGGCTGACCCAGCAATTCCCTAAAGACACTCCAGCTGGTCCAGAATGCAGTTGGACATATACTGACAAAAGAACTAGGGAAAGAGATTATATTTCTCCAATATTAGCTTCTTGCACTGGCTCTTCTTTTCACCTACGAAACCCTTAATGGTGAGACATCATTATAAAGTATCCTATTACCCCATCAGAACATTGCGCTCCCAGAATGCAGGCTTACTGGTGGTTCCTAGAAAAGCAGAATGGGAGGCAAAGCCTTCATCGGTCAGTCTCCTTGCCAGGTGCTCATGGGAGAATGTTGGGTCTCTGTAAATAAAACTGACTTGATTTGACTTATATATAGTAGTGATACTAATGATATGACTATATTCTACGCATTACAGCCTTCAACAAAAAGAAATACCAGTGCGAGAAATGAAAAAGTCGCCAGCTGTGTTATCATAAAAAAGCTTTAAGGCTTCGCCAGTTACCTTTCACACAGCAACCTGAGTTTATTTTGCTGCAGTGCCCAAGGAAACACACTTGGCAGCACAGAGAGTCAGCAGGAAGGACAAATTCACAGATGATCACGAACTGTGGCCTCATGCCATTTCAAGACATCAGAGCGGAGACAGCACCACACTGGGGTTACGAAAAGCATGACCGGAGGTTACATCTACATCATGTAGGTCATGGCGATGTTCTCTTTCTCAGTACACAGTTGACAGAATCGAATGGACACTGCAGACCAAAAATACAAACGCATGGAAGTTGCTGTAGAGGAGCCAAAATGAGCGCGGCCTGAGGAAATGCATTGTTATCCTTTGTGTGTCAAGGAGAAGCACTGGAGGAGGAAAACACCTCACACAATATTACAACACACTGTGACACATGTACACGAGCTGTAGACACACACTGTGCACTGCATGCAGCTTCTGCGTGCTTTTTGTTTTCATTATGTTCGGCCTGTGGCCGCTTCCTTCATCAGTCTAATCCCTTTATTCAAACAGTATGACGTATGACGGTCCACTGATCAGTATCAAAGCCCGACTGATAGTGAGGACTGCATTGCCACATTACTGGAAACTACAGGGGAAAGAAAGCAGAAAGAGATGGAGGAAGAAGGGAAAGAAAGAGAATGTGTGAAAGAGCAAAGAAGATACATATATATGAGTGCATGTGACAGAAAGAAAGGGACTCAAGAGAGCGTGAAAGCGTGGAGGAAGGGGTGATCTTCTCTAGGGTGTTGGCACACATGGAGTCATTCACTGCAGTGCAGACAACAGCTTCAGTCTATGATTCACTTGAAAATCGATGAAACGTAAAAATAAATGTGTGGAACAGGGCCATGGTGTGTGAGATGGCTGTCACCCTGCTGGGCAACTGCTTCTCCAGTATAATAATGCAAATCACAAACAAGTCATTAGCCACTCTTCCATTGGGAATGGAAATAAATGTATGTTGAAGTCAGCAGGGAGCACCAACTGTAATGAAATAATGTAGGGTAGAAACCACACAGTGCCATCAGTGGGATTTAATTGATGCGGACTTCATATAAATATGTTCTTATGAGCATGAAGGCAAAAGTTAGTGGGCAACATCATATTCATTTAATGGTACAACAATTGCCAAATGGAGTGGAATCTGTTTTCAGGTAACACATCTGTGCTTCTTTCTTTCTTCTTTTTTTTTTTTATATAAGCACAATATTCAATTTTCCACCACTGCTGGTGGAAGGCAGCATAGCCAACTGGAATAATGGGAAACGAGATGTCCAAAAAAATCATGCGTGAAACACTAGAGATGAAAGTGTTTGGGGCGACAAGAATATTTTTACATTCTGTATGGCTTAAAATATTCATATTCTGTGCACGTGCTCCGGATATTTCACTGCTTATTTGATTATTAACTTGGGTGTGTTGAAGGTAGTCTGCATTAAAATGGATTATATTCTACCTCCATGGCTATATGGAGGGGCACAGCAAATTCATCCATACCACAGAGTGGTTTTTCTTAAAATACGCACACTGATATTGACTGATATTTTATTCCAACATAAATAAGATTTAAGATTTTTAATTAAAAAACTTGATTAATTTACACACACATGTAGCTGAGAGAGAGGAGAGAGAGAGAGACAGAGAGAGAGTGGAGAGGAGAGAGTTGGGGTGAGGGGCGTAGGGAGGATTTAGCACCAGTCATTCGTGAAATGTTGTGCTCACAGCCGTCAGATAAGCTCACCTGTCCACAGCTATCGCGGTCATGGAGTAGATGCTTGCGAACACAGACGTGACCGGGAAGAAGTTGTGGAATTTGCAGTAAGCCTCCCCGAAGTACCACTCCCCGTGGGCAGCGTAGATAAAGTTTATCAAAGTGTTGAACGCGGCCATTGACGCGTCCGAAAACGCCAAGTTTAGCAGGAAGTAGTTGGTCACCGTCCTCATTCGTTTGTGCGCCAGAATGATCCATATCACGATGAGGTTTCCAAACACCGCCACCGCCAGCACGGAGCTGTAGGCGACAGACCAGAGAGCGACGCGCCACGGCGGCTGAACAAACTGGTTGGTGTAGTTCGCCGTTATGTTGGATCCGTTATGTGGAGCTGCCATCCCTCCTCTCCCTTCCTCCCCCACCCCCCTCCTCGAATATAGCGAACGCCTTGGTTTGTTTCACGGATCCGATCTATCCACTGAAGTGAAAAACTAAAGTAGCGGGAGAGGATTTGCGTGTAGGCACCATAGCGCGCAACTTAAAACGCATCACCACCCCTAAAAAGCACACATCTCCTCCCAAGACTCCCACAGTGTTGTCTCCAACCCTATTCCGATCTAAACTGATACTACTAAGACGCGGTGAAACTGTACATGTAACAAGTATCCACCAGTGCCTGTTGAATGTGGGTGTGAGCGCACAGCCTCTGCTCCTCCAGCAGCAGCAGCAGCAGCAGCAGCAGGCAGGGCGCCGTGCGCACTCAGTGACGCACAAGTGGCACAAATGGTGAAAGAGATTGATTGATACTTGTAGCTGCTGTTTTAAACTTCATGAATAACAGATTGGTCGTCTCTCTCTCTCTCTCTCTCTCTCTCTCTCTCTCTCTCTCTCTCTCTGCGAGATACAATCACTCAGGGCAGACTGTGTACCTTTATCTTCTGCGTCTCTCCAGATGATCTTGTGTCAGCAGCGTTTCAAAGGAGGCACAAACAGGATATTGAAATATTACAGGGAGTGTGTGCATTATTATTTTTTATTTTTTTCCAGCCTTCAGCTCTGGTCTCAGAATATTTCAGCTCAGTGTCATCTACTCATGTTTTCCTACTGCTGTCAAATTCAGTGACTCATTATCTTCAGGTGAATCAGCCACTGTCTTTTAATGCCTCTCTTATTAAGGCCCTAAATCATCCTCACAGTGCACCAGAGAGAACAGAGATGTACAATGCTGTATCAACCTGCTAGGATGGCTGTGACTCTCCCCTTTTCTGTCAGACCAACATTCACAACTAACATGCTGAAGTCCCCTGTGGACATCCAACTGTTCACATCCGATAAACCTCCTTCATCTGCTTGCGTAGCCTTTGGTGCTTTGGTAACCTCTACGCGGGTTACATTTACATGTCTACCATGGTTGATCAAATTCAATCAATCCAGTAAAGCTTTTCAACACACAGCTATGTTTCTCACTGTACAATGGCAGGCACACAGCGATTCTGTTCTTTGAAACTACATGCTCCCAGTTATAACATACAAAGGCTCTAGTTCACAGTCAAGTGGATTTTCCTCCAAACTTACATTTTAATTCAATGTTGTAAATTCTCTCCCCAAACTAAAAAGGAGCTGGAATGAATATTGAAACAGTAGAATATTTATTGCTACATTTAAATATGAGAGGGCATGCGTGAGACATTCGCACTGTACTGCGCTGGAATACACTGTAGTATGTAACTGTCTCACTTATGGTGTCATGCTGCATTATATTGTAACACAGTGAGGCCCCTGTTTTCACTGCAGAAGAAGAATTCACACTTTCTGAAGTTCATTCAGTAATTTATTTATAGTGTTTACAGAGAGGTAAACCTGCAAAAGGTAATCAAATAAATTCAGTCTTTAGACCATTAATATCATATTTTTATCTTAAACATGATATCCACACTGTTTTCATGATGCATCTCACAATAAAGGTGCGTTTGAGTGATTCACAGGGTTTTGTGGTGCAGGAGTAAGTTACCCCTAATTAAGAAATCACTGAATCATTACAAGATGTTGTTGTTGTGATTTCAAAACAAGGGATTTTATTTGTTAGGCCAAGCCCACTTAAATCAAATCAAATGAGTTTTTTTTTTTTTTGCTCTGGTTTGCAATCCTGCATGTTAATGTGAATTGGAATTCATCTGAGACGCTCATAATTTTGAAGTTTTGTCCCCCAGGATATGTAAATACTGCCAAAAGTATCATGATGGAGACTCAGTTTAATAAGACAGTGTGTGCAGTATGAAAATAGGGCATTCATATTCAGTGATTTAGTTCATTATGAATTCATGGATATTCATATAAATATGTGATGTTTTTCCTCTGTGAACTGTGAGGAAATATTTTTAAAGACCTCAGAGTAAGCCATTTTAAAACTATATTTTCCCTAAAGAGAGTTTTTTTGTCCACTAATCGAGAAGGGAAAAAACTCAGTTATAGAAAAAAGCAGCAACTATGGTACATGGTGCCATTTATACTGAGGTAACCACTTATGGAAGGCATGGACATCTCCCCTGAGGCTTTCACATGAGTCTTTGATCACTATTAAAAACCCCAAGGGGCTCTTTAGTTGTCTAATGTATGATCTGAGCAACCTTCATTTAAGAGCAGTGGAAGTCTTGCTATTATGTTATAATTGAAAGAATCCACCTACATGGGCAGTTTGGTTTGCTTTGTAGCAAGGAGGAATACAGTGAGGTGCATACAAACTAATCACTGACAAGGAATTTCTTTTAAAACTCTGGTTTGGTTTTGATAATAGGATCATGAGGGGAAAAAAAATGAAATCCACATTTGAAGGTCTCTCAGGTCCAACTTTTGTGATTCCAGAGCCCCTCAGGGTTCTGATGGAAATATTAGGCCCAGCTCCCTGAATTATAACACACACACACACACACACATATATATATGTATGTGTATATATATATATATATATATACCAGACTAACAATGACAAGTCAAGACCCAGTGAATTTTGAAAAGCTGTCAGTAAGGTTTACATAGAAATTGTTGCTCTTTCCATTTGTCTGAAAGTGACATTTGATACTCTCCTAATGATGATGAAAACCACACTCAATGAAATAAGTCATTTAATGCTTAGAACCACAGAAGAAATCCATATTTCTCTGGCATTTTTTCACTTCTCTGTCTAATGCAGTTTAACATCACCACCAATTATCATACAATGAGTTGAATCAAGACATGGCTAAAACATTTAAACAATTTGAATAAAAACTGAAAATACACACTCACACACGCGCAAAAAGTAAGGGGGCATTTTTCCTGCATGGTTTGGGTACACTTGTCACCTTATAGGGACGGGTCACTGCACATCAGTACAAGCGAACACCAACGACCAACGTGTTAGACAGCGCTCTCCACCAAACTCATCAAAACAACAAATCTTGTTTTTGCACACAAGAACACCTTTTGGGCCTCACTAGGCATGTTGTGTACCTGTCATTAAGTAGTATATGGTTTACATCGACAGCTGTGAATGATCACAAGCATTATTTACATGCGATGCATATTTTCAGAGTCCAGTCCTGACCCCTGTCTGTTCTCTGCTCTGATCATTTTGAGACTGGCTGCTTAATGAGGTGCTGTGGGCTCATTATCTGGCTGTGGCTTTGTTATGTCTGTGTTGCATGGCAGAGACTTGCCTGTCCTTAGGTAATTACATTTTTTTTGACATGAAATGTCATTTTTTGCATGTCTCTTACAGCATTTCTGTTTCTTGTAAAAATATCAGGACAGCAGTTGTTGCATAGCTTCAGCTGCAGCATTGTCGTCAGCTCTTTTCACAGCTGCCTCTGTGGTGTGTCAGAACTCGTGTCAGGGCTCGGGGCTATTTTCTTTAATCAATTCAAAATGTAACCAGGGACAGCAATTTATTTGCTAATGAAAGAGCATTGCTCCTCAATTATTTCCTAATTAGGCCTTACCTCAGCCATTATCAGCTGAACATTACGTTCCTAAGAAGAACATCATGTATGAATTTCACTTTATTGTACTTTAGTTTCTGTGTGCAAAGTGTGACCATTGACCAACAGCAGACTGTCACATACTAATCAATCAAAGGTTATCAGAGGGTATGTTTTTGCTGCTAAAACATTTTGACACAAATTCGGAGTCAGTCAGTGTTACCAGTGTAGGATATGCTGCATGCAGAAAGAATGCCCTCCATCCTCCTGTTGATGCAGGTCTGTACCCCCCCCCCCCCCCTCGCTGTGCCGATATATATGTACTGTAACTTCACACTGTGACACCAATCATTGGGTGTGTCTTTCACAACACCACATTCATGCTTGTAACATTAGTGTTTTGTGACCTTTGAGACCTGGGGGAACAAGACTCAGCAGAAATGTGAATACAGCTCCATTAAATGAGCGACATGAGTGCAGCTTTCATGTACTGGTTGTTGTTCTGGGTTTTCCGGAGCAGGAAGACAATATGTTCCAATTCTTGAAAAGATTTAGGTCTTCAATAGAAACGAATGGACTTGTTGCTGAGATCCACAAGGAGGGGCAGTAAGTTGAAAACACGGACTATTTCAGTTTTAGTTTTGGTCTTTTTGTGGGATTTGTTGACAGTGACAAAGACAGAATGATTGGTAAATTGTTATACCACCACTTCAAGTCTTTATCTGTGGCTAATGTGAAGTATAACCCTTTTATTCTTTTACCTTTGATGATTGTTTTGCTAATGCTGTTCAGTACAGTGAAGCCCCTCGGGCTCCAAAGCCCACAGAGAAATATCTCCTTTGGGAAATCAGCCTCATAGGCAGCAATTTCCCCAGGATAAATGACATGCACGCCATCACTCCATCGCGCCCGGTCTGCAAAGACATTTTCACTGGCTATCACAACTGAGTTCATGACAACACAGATTGTGATATTAATATTTATACCACGTAGACTGTGCTGTATAGTTTCAGATAAAAGCAAAGGATTGAAAAGATCAGGTATTGTGACAGTGATGTAGTGACATTATATATTAACACACATGTACATAATTACATAACGTATATACAGTATATTCATGAAACAAATGTAACATACATTTGCATTTCTATGACAATTGGGCAAAATCCATCCACTGATGAAGACTTGGGCTTATTTGTAAGACAATGAACATTAAACAACACTGACACTTGCCAACGTCAGTGTAAATGTGTCAGGGAAAATGGAACGTTAAGGGAACGGGGATGTTACAATGCTCTTTAAGGCCCTCGTCATATCTGCTAACATCCTGCAGTAGCAGAGCTTAATCGCAACAAATTTGCACTAAATCAAAGGACCACAAATTAGTGTTGAAGTAATTAACCAGTTTTCATTTATCAAGCAAAACTGCAAAAAATTCTGTGCTTCTTGAATGTAAAGGTAAGTTTTGGATCGTGGGACGTTTGAAGATGCTGCAGTACCTTAAGCTCTGAGAAAATGATTGTTTTCTTTTTCACTGTTTTATGACATTATATCAATTAAATAATGTACCTTTTAATAGATAGTTAATGAAGAGAAAAATCTTTTGTTTGAACACGGAACCCACTGATTTGTGTCTGTTCTATTAAACGGAACAAATCACTTTGTTCTTACTGATACATTGCTACCCTCTGCAGCACAGCAATACAAACCAGCTGCTGCTGTCATTGTGTCTTAATTAATTAACACTAAAACAATGTTCTGCTCCTGGAATGTACCACACTGTGAGATTTTTTTTCTGAAAGTGACAGAAAGGTGATGCATGCAGCTCCTTCATGAAAGCCAACAAATCACCACCATCTCCGTCTTACTCATTCAGCCCTGCCAGCTAATCACAAATTGGTTGCTTTTCCTCTTGGTTTTGCTTTATCTATGCCTTGATTAACGTATTAGAGCTTGTGAATGCGACTCTGCTGGTGCCACCTAGTCATCAGTGCCTGCGAGACCAACACAAAAGATGATCAATTGTCACTTGCTCGGTTGCTCTCACATGGTTATTTAGAGGAGAGAATAAGTGTGTGACGTTTAATTTAATCTGGCTTTGAGCATAAACCATTCAACTCTGTTCACAGAACACTTCACAGGTGAAGTGTGGCAGTGATGTATGTACGTATAAAGTATAAACGCATGAGGACGATTTGTGAGCTTTTGATGTGAAACACACGCATTTGAAATGCCAAAATGTCCTGCAGTTTCTGTCTCTCCACTGAATAAAAAAATGTCTGCATTCAAGTAGAAACTCTTCTCAGTTTAAGAAATGAGATGTTTTATTTTCACAGCTTTGAGCGTTGTAGCTCAAAACCAGAGACCAGAAAACTATGTCGTCAGGTCTGATCAGGTTTCCAGTTGGTCACTTCTTGGTTCACTTGGGGGGGTGGGGGTGTAATTTGCACAGTTTGAAATGGGAATTGAGGTCACGGACTGTACAGAGCTGTTCATCTTACTATAGCCAATCTAGAGTAAATTAAATGCACAGTGTAATGCTGAAGAGCAAATTAGCTTTATTTGGAGAAAAAAGATAATTGCTACATAGTAAAATTAAGAGATGTGATAGATGCAGGATCTTTGTTTACAGTGCTCAGGGTGGCGTGATGACGGCAGTCTATGGAGCTATTTCCAGAAGGTGTGACACCAAAGTTATTTTTGTGCACAGGAATAATGTAACATGTATGTAGTTAGTGCACATTATACTGCATGTTCCTCTATAGACTCTTTCTTTTTCTTAAGAAATACTGGATATTTTTACTTCCTTAGCTCTCCAACAAAATCCAAGAAGGAAAACACAGTCTCTGATTAAACTGCTCACGATTTACGTCTACATAAAGGCCACAAACTGTGATGATGGGTCACAAGCACACATTATGTTAAAGTGTCACAAGCCAAACTGGAAACAACTGGGTTTGATTATTGTGGCAGTGTTTTCTCAGATCTACCAGATAAAGCTCAAACTCGTCCAAAATGCAATCATGTGAGTTCTACACAACACACAGAAGTATAAACATATTACACCCAGTCTCTGCATTGTAAGTAGGTTGGACAGTTGACTTTAAAATGCTGCCACTGGTCCAGAGATCACATAACAACACAAGGGAAGCTGCATTTTGTCACAATCCTACGCAGACTTGACACAACCTTCACCATAGCTGTAGGCACTGTTATAATCTGACCATGGTCAAATCTAAGCCAAAAACCTACCTATTCACTGTGGCCTATAATTGACCTTCTATTCCTGCTTTAATTCTGCTATTTATCAGTATTTTCCAATCATTATATATATTTTTTTAAAAGCACTTTGAACTGTGACTGTATAAAATGTGAGATAGAAATAAATTGCTTTGCTTTAAACCTCCTGCTTCAATCACACTTATTATCAGTCACTGATTGTGGTAAGCTAGTCCCAGAGCTTCCCAAGTTGTCTGACTTGTAACACATGCTGCAGAGCTACCGTGTGACTTGAAAATCCTTGCTATTTACTATCCCCGTGTGGCCAGCAGTGTTTACTGCAGCAGTAGGTTTGTCAGTGTATGAGCATTGTGCATTATCTAATCATGAAAATCACAATAAATAGGACAACTGAAGCCAATACTTTATTTGAATTGAATGTCAATATTATCATTGGCAATATCTGTCCAGTGAAATACTGTCATTAAATTTATAATGTATACTGTATATACAATGGCAATACCTTTAAGACAAGTTGCAATAGGTATTTCAAGTCCGCCTCTAGTGTTGTTTTGTCTTTTGTGGTTCTTAATTATGAGTGAGTCGTTTAAGAAGTAAGTCCAGTAGGAAAAATATCTTTGTGGGAATGATTCTATTGTGGCTACACAGGAAAGTGCTTGGTTTTGTTACAGGAGCTAAGGGCTTATTTTTTCTCTTCCTCTGTAGTTTCCTTTCATTCCGCATCTTTCGCTTCCTCTGTTTTTTCTTCTTCACCCTCTCCTGCATCTTCCTTTGTCTCCTCGCCCTTTTCCTCTTCTTCCTTTTTCTCCCCTTCCACCTCTTTCACTTCCTTTTTCATCTCCTCTTCTTCCTCTTCCTCTTCCTCTACCTCCTCTCCTGTCAGCCGCTCCAGATCTGCGATGCGCTGTTTCAGAGCCTTGTCAGCACTCTTGTAGTTTCCCAGTATCTTCTTCAGCTTGCCCTGCATCAGCTCTGTTGTATTATACAACTTGTTGACCTTCTCCTCCAGCTCCTGTGTCTCAGGCAGGATTTTAGACGGGTCCAACTCTATCAGACCATCTTTCATCAGGATCTGTCGGCCTTTGTCCTCTAGCATGCTTTTAGCATCTGGATACTCCGTAAGTGACTCCATTAGGTCATCCTTGGACAGGCAGAAGAGGTCTGAATATCCAATGCTGCGGATGTTAGCAGTTCGCCTGTTCCCTGCTTTGCTGCCTTTAATATTAAGGATACTGATCTCACCGAAATAGCTGCCGCTGCTTAGCACAACAAACTGCGTGACACCATCATCAGCAACAACTGCAAGATTCCCATCTTTGATAATATACATCTCACGACCGATGTCACCCTTCTTGCAGATGTAGTCTCCGGGGCTGAAGACTTGAGGCCGAAGCTTGAGCACCAGTTCAATCAGAAGGCCTGCCTCACAATCTGCAAAAATACGAACCTTTTTTAGAGTGTCCATGTGGACCTGGATGGCTATTTCAGCCTTCAGCTTGTCTGGGAGATACCTCAGCACCTCTCTCTCATCCTGTGCTTTGCCGTTATTCCACAGATAGTCAAACCACTTAATGACTCGCAACTCAAGTTCCTTGCTGACTTTTCGTACCTATTAACAAAAAGAAAGCAAGAGCATTAAAAACATAACCAACAGAGAATTATGCTAATATTTTTTAATGGAAAGAAGAGGGCTATCCACCTGCATGTACTGCTTGATGTTGTCAATTCGGGCCTGAAACTGGGCTTGAGCAGCATTCATATTGGAGATCATAGTGGCAATGTTTCCTACAATTGTGGCAAAGATCAAGACTCCAACCAAGAAGTCGACTACATGGAAGAAAAACTCTGAATCCAGGGCCGGTGGTGGTGTTTCTCCGATGGTGGTCAGGGTGAGTGTGGACCAGTAGAGGCTGAAGGAATACTTCCTCATGGGAAGCCCGAAGTCAGGCTCGTCTGGATCATCCAGAGCTGGGTAAACCCAGTCATCAGCCCCAAAACCGATAGACTTTGAGAAGGAGAAGTAGAAACAGGCATTCCAGTGGATGATAATGAGGATGTACATGATCAGGTTTGCAATACGGAAGATGTTGGGGTAGTTGGTTTTAGTCTCTGTCCTGGTGAAGAACTCCAGCATGCGGCCAATTCTCAGCAGCTTGTTAATGCGGATTTCTGGGTAGTCGAGGCCGAGGACGAAGTAGAAGATGTCTGTGGGCAGCATGGAGACGAAATCGAGACGAAACTGGAAGCTGCTGATGTAGCGCTCCCGGAGCAGCTTCTCGTCTTTCACCAACAGACCTTGCTCAAGGTAACCTGCATTTAAAGAGGTACAAATTTACATACATGCATATTCACAATATAAGTCCCACAGAAATGTTGAATACCCATCAAAAGTATTCCCTATTATTGCTATAATCACCCCCTGATTGCACATAGATAATCACCCTTCAAATTCAAATTATGAGGCAACTTCAGTGATGATTTAGGCATTTCATGGCAAAGGGACGTCAGCAATTTAGTGTTTTATATTTGTTCACAATTTGGATCGGTTTGTTGAGTTTGGTCTCACATTGTAATTAGTCTTTATTTTCTGTTGATCAGTGTCTCCAAAAAATCCTAATTACATCCATTATGATTCAAATTTGAAGAAATAATGAAACAATAAGTCCAAGATGGGTGAATACTTTATATCAGCACTGTAAAACAATGTGTTTAAAATGTTTAAAGGATGGGTTCTCAAAAAGTCTATTTTAACACAACACTTGTATGCCAATGTGTAGATTTAAACAGTTTTTGGTTGCTTTTATTGTCCATACTTTACTGTATGTACAAAAAATGCATTTGATAAAATGTGGCTTCAGCAGTCTGAGTTTGGAAAATCTTCCAAAATATATTTTTGTCCAGAGGGAATCTTTTCCTGCATAGGAGGAGCAAGTATATCAGACAGGAACTTCATCAGTATACTTGAATAACTTCAAAAGACTTTCTGTAGTTTAAAAGGCTTAGTCCATGTCAGTTCTTTACCTGTTCTGGTCCTGACAAGCATATCAGCCAGGTACATTATGTCTGACATGTAGTCCAAAATCATCCAGTAAACGATGTAGTTATGCTGCAGCTCCTCAAAGCAAGCCCTGTTTGCACAAGAAGAAGGCCACCAGCAGCGTGTATTATAAATTAATAACATTGAGCACCTTCTCCACATCTGCTGCAGCTGATGTGGTGTTTTCAAATGACATCAAAGAACTTGTTATCAGCTTTTGAAAGAACAAGGCTATTTTCCCGCACAAAGCCAGCCCACTGCTAAAATTACAATAATTTGTAACAGCTTCATACGAACTGGGCTTTGAATAACACTTTACAAGGCCGAGTGGATTCATAGGAACATTTGATTTGCAGGGAAATTGTAGTGTAGACAAAGAATCATTAATGTATAGATGTCACCTGGCTATAATCATGGTCCAGTTGTACATGACAGGCAGTGTGATGATGAACAGCCAGTTGTAATACAAATTCCCAGCAGGATTAATGATGAACAATTCTTTAGGCCTAAGGAAGGATCGAAAGACAGTAAACTAAACACCTAAAAGCATACAGTATTTGAAAGTATTTTCTTAAGGAAATTGCTCTGAATTATGTACTTACTTTTCCTTTTCCTTGTCTTTTTCTTTCTCCTTTGCTTTCTCTTTTTCCTTTTCTTTCTCCTTTTCCTTCTCTTTTTCTTTTGCCTCCTTTTCTTCCTTTTCCTTTGCCTCCTTGTCCTTTCTATAAGGTGAATCAGTGCAGCGGAGAAAACCGTGCATCAATTTTTTTAGTAACATTTACTGAAAGGTTTGTGGTATAACATAATTACTCTATTCTCCTTTTTCCTTTTTTCTTTTCCTCTCAGGAAAAGGATTAATTAACACATTTAATGTGCCCTAATTAAAAGACTTTTAAGAAACATCAAAGAGAAACTATTTTACAAGGGCTTAACTTATTACTCAGTGACTACATAATTGCACTTACTCTTCATTGTTGTTACTGTTATTCATGTTGAGGAGACGGTGAGGATTTGATTGAGGCGCTCGTCTAGAACAAACAAAGAACATTACACATAAAGTTAATTAACCGACAAGTCTTACTTTGTTATCTGTCATTTATGCACTGTAGGTCCTCTGTTTGAATTAGAGAGAAACGTGTCTGAAGCATGAAGCTTTGCTTACAGGTCATCCTCGCTGTGCTCCTCACTGTCTGTAGCTGTTGGCTGTGCAGTGTGAGGAGGCACAGTGAGGTGGGGAAGGGTGGTTGAAGAGGTCATGGCAGCAGATCTGCAAAGACAAATCGTAAGTAGAGATTTTGTGTTAGGACGACAGTTTTGGACTATGGCTAGGGGTCACATACTCTGACATACAGAACTGGTCTGTCCCAGCTGTATGATGGCATATGACAGGTGTGACAGACCACCAAATGATGTACATACAAGTCCATTATAGATCAGATCTGCTCCCAGCATCTACAATTTGAATATTTGGTAGATTATCTTGTCTTTTATCATAGTAAACTGTGTGAATTTGTAATGAACACTGTTTTCTGAAATTAAAAAAATGGAAAAAATGAATCTGCACAGGACTCAACAATGAAAATAATCAACAGCTCTAGATACTCATTCATACATACTGTCCATCTTACAGTTTTTCCTCTGTGTTTTGATACAGAAAGAAAAGTTTAAGAGTGGGTAACACAAGCATCAAAACTGTATTTCCAGTTGCATAACAGAAACTACTACTGTATACATACTGTAACAAAAATCGCCCTGCAGAAGAGAGCTGGAGGGGAAAACAGTGTTTTTCAAAACAGTGCTGTGAATCATTACTTCACATCTTCAGTTATCTAGTGATGATACACAAAACAGAAAATTGAATTAGCACATTTAGCATGTATGTTTAATTTTTAGCCGCATCACACCTATTGTAATATTCTCCTTAGTCAGACATCTTAAATAATGCAGAACAGCTTGTATGACAGATACAGCTCTGTGAAAATTTAAGACAGCTGCATGAAAGGAACCACGCACCATTAAAAGTTTTGTGAAAGTGAAGTGTGACAAATCAGTTGAGAAAACAGTTTTAATGACATTCAGTCTGGTTGCGCAAACAGGTGATGCAGCAAAAACAGCTTCCAAAGTGTAGCGATGAAGCATAATCCACTCAGTTTCCACTTAACTGAACTTACCTTTTCTACTTAATGTAACGTGAAGTCCATTTTCCTTTGATCAATCATCAGATGCTAATTAAAATAATGTCAAAATGCTGCTAGACGCCTATAAGCACTGAGTCTAACTGTGTCATAGAGTCTCAGTGTCCCTGATAAGGATTTGTGGATTAGAGTTGGCTGAGAAGAGGAGAGGCAAAGTCACTCATCCTCCTTATTTGTCCACTACAGAGAGATAAGGTACGTTCAAGTGTGGTTTGGACAACCTTCAGTTAACTTGATAGGGAGGATCCACAGTACTGAAAACCATTTTGTGTTGACTTTTTTTTTTTTTTTTTTTTTTTTTAAACTGCAGTAGGGTCTAATTTTCCTGACCATTTGCGGAACAGCAGAGGATTTAGTCTGCTTGCACACACACGCACATACACTCACACACACACACACATACACACGCAGTGGTATCCCCTGCTCAGTCAGCACTCTCAGCCATATCCAGCTCTGATCCTATTAGATCATGCTGGGTATTACAGATTTCAGATCAGGTGGAGCCGGTTCCTTTTATGTGAATGAGAATCATGAGAGTGAGATTAAATCTGACCCTCTGTCAGTGTTGACTGCTTTGTCCTAATAGCAGGAGACACCCCCCACCCCACCCCACCCCCAGGGTGAGATGGATATCGTGTGGTTCAGTGGCTCTCCCTGTTGGCTGATGTGGTGCTTGCATTTTTATGACAAATTTCACAGCTCATACAAATACATGGCTCTCCTCTCAGCTACTACCATGCTCTGGAAATTCAATCAAAACTGAATTTCAAGCACAATATTGCATAAAGTGTTTTAATCAAAGACGGTAAAAAGATCATAAAGAAAAGCTTTAATTGCCCATTTCTGGAATGAAAATACACTTTATTTGTTTTGCTTTACAAAGCAATACAGATTTTTATTTTTTTTTTCCACATTTTACTCAGTCTCTTTTCAACATGCCACAGCTTTTTCAACCTTTGTTGCTGCACCTACAGCACCCATTTCTGTTTCAGCTTCTGTTTTAACTGCTCATAGAGGAGCACTCAGGCTGGTAATAAGAGGAAGATAACTAGACTACAGCAGGATCTGCTGCCACTCCAGCTGTGTCAGCCTCAGCTGCCACTGGAGCAGCACCGGCATCAGCGGCACCGACATCAACAGCAGCAGGAACATCGGCCGCGGCAGGAGCGGCCGCGTCAGCTGCCACCTCAGGGGCCGCTGGGGCAACGTCTACAGGAACCACGTCCACAGGAGGCACATCCACAGCAGCAGCATCAACAGCAGCAGCATCAACAGCAGCAGCATCAACTGGTGCAGCATCCACAGGGACATCAACCACAGCTGGCTCAACAGCAGCTGCGGGGTCTGCTGCAGGCTCTGCCGGCGCTGCGTCAACCACAGCCGGCTCGGCCTCAGCTGCCTCCACCTCCTCGGCCTCCTCTACCTCATCAGAGTTTAGAGGGGCAGCAGGAGCAGCAGGTGCTGCAGCTTTGGGAGCAGGGTTCCCATCCTGTGCATGGATGGGAAATGGAAAGGAAATAACTTTGAGTTGACAGAAAGGCAGTAAAGTTTAGATTGCCATTCATGGGGAAAGTACCAAACAGCATGTGAACACAGTTGTATAATGTCTCTGCTTGACCCACACTGGGGAGTAAAAGGTCAGAATATCTTGGACTCCGATGCCGCTTCCATTTCAAACATTTTTTAAAAATCCTTCTCTACTGTTTCTCCCATTTTTCTGAAAGTGCAGCATTAAACTGCGGGAGTGCCACTTTAAAACCATTGCAAACAACATGAAATAGCTGTGTGTTTGTTTCCTCAAAGCAAATTCAGGAAAAAGATAACACTGCAATGGTGAAAAAAATGCAAGATTCATTCATCTCGTGTTTTGATCATTTTGCTGAATTTTATTTTGAACTAATGTCAGCATCACTGTCAGTGAGGTATCTGTCTTTTACAGCTCTGTTTTTCAAGGACACATCATGCAATCAACAGGAAAACAAGCACAAGTATACTGTAAATTAAAAAATGAATGATGTCTGAATTACCTGGATGGAGGCGCTCATGCATTGCAAATCATAAATTACTGTGTGCTTCTTTTAGAATACCATGTGTGTGTGTGTGGGCAGTAGTAAACATTACACAAACTACTGAACTGGAATACATTTTGGAGCAAATATTCTCTTGTCTGCTTACCTCTGTCTCCTCCTCTGATGCATCTCCAACAGCCACAGGAGCTGGAGGGGGAACATCGGCTGGCTGGGCTGGTGCAGCATCCACCTGCATAAATAAAAACACTTTTAACTCAAACAGCACATTGACTTTGTGACAGAATAGATGTCATGGTGATGTGCCTGTGTGTGTGTGTGTGTGTGTGTGTGTGTGTGTGTGTTTACCACTGCTGCTGCAGCTGGATCAGCCTAAACAAATGAATAATTCATGAGTAGGTGGCACACAGACTCCAGTGTTTGTGTCAGTTTAGTTTATGTTAAAAGTTTTTATAGTCTGTAAATCTATGGCTAATGTCATTATAGAGTCTAATAATATATAAGTAAACTTACAGGAGCATCAGCAGCAGGAAGGAAGGGGTTTCTAACTACTCCCTGAAAAAATACAGATTAATGAGTATGATTAATGCCAAACTATCTGGATTGCCAAGCAGATGATTTATATTTCTTTCTTTTCTTTTTGTTGAAACTACAGTGAACCCCCCACTACCTGCTGCTGGTACAGCCTGTACATCTCCATCCACCTCAGGGCCTCATTAGCATGTGCTGCAACCTGCTGAAGAAATACCAGACGTCTCCAGACATGCTCCGCAATTAAGCCAATTATCCCCTCTCAGTCAGACATCTATCATACTGTACATTTGATGACATGACAAAAACATGGTATGACATGCTGTGGCAGACGGATACAAAACTTCACAGAAAAGGAAAAAAAAAGCCTTCTTACCTCATTGCTGTCACTGTCTGGAACCTGGCTGACATAAGCAGGTATAGTAATGATAATGACTGAAAAGCACCACTTAGTTTGACTTGGAAATATTATTAAGGAATATATAAGAAAATAAAGATCTATATTGATTAAGACGGTTCAGGGCTGTAATAACTAACATTTAGTTCTCCAAATTTTTTAATAAAAATACTGATAACACTGATAAAACCTGTTGGTTTAAGATGGTTTTGCTTGTACCCCAATAATTTTCCTGCAGAATAAGTACTTTTACATTTCATAGGTTTTGTTGAGAATAGTGCTATACTTTTAAGTGAGATTATAAATTCAGCATTTTCACTTGCAAATGGGTATGTTTACATTGTTGTATTGGTACATTTACTTCAGTAAAGCAGTTGAATACTACTTTTGTTTGGAATACCAGAGCATTTGGCTCATTTAAGACCAGTTTTCCCAAGACTATCTGCAATTACATTAACACTGAAATTTACAGTAGGTGTGTGTTTTCTACCACACACACCTACTGTGTGGGAAATACCCCTTTCATGGTGTCAGAGTTTTCACTGATCCGTGTTTGTTTTAGCTGGTGTGGTTGCACATCACAGCGTTTTGGAACATTGTAGGTTTCTTATGTTTATTTTTTTGTGGTTCTAAATCAGATAATGAAGGACTTACTCTATAATCTGCAAAACTGTATTTAGACATTCTTGCCTCAGACCTGCTGAGCTAATGAGTTTAACTAAGATATCTCTTCATTAGTCCTTCAAAACCTTTACTGCTATTATCTTGGCTCACAGTGAGATTGTTTCTGTGTTTGCCACTTTGAAAAAAAAGGGCCAGCGTTAAGGTTAATGAGGTTATTAACTGAATATTTTCTGTACCAACAGGTATGCCTATCTTTTGCCAAGTTAAATAAACTGTGCTTTGTTTGAGCAAAGCAATCACTGTGCCAATTTCTAACAAACAAATTACACCAGAATTACAGTATTCATGTACCAGCTCACCTCTTCAGTGATTCTCAAGCAGGTATGTGTTTTTGGTTTGTGTTTGGTTTCTCAGACCTTGCAAAGCAACAAAACGTTTATCTCAAAGAGAAATATCTGAATTAAAGGTTGTACATGTAAAGATGAGCAGGTCGACTTGCCTGGACATGGTTTGGAGGTTGGATCCACTGGTTAACGAACAACAGATTCTCTTATTATCCTAGATTCTCATTCTTCTCTTCTCTCAAAAGAATCATTTGAAATTAGGCCATTTTTGTGAGTCTGGTACACAGCTGATTGCTTGTCCTCTTTGATTTTCTGTGTACTTTGTCTTTTTGTTCCTGGTTTTTGAACATTTTTTGCCTGCGAGACTCATGTATGTGATATTCAATGTGCTGTCTTTTGTTTGTTTTCTTACTGGGCTCTCTGAACAAATGTTTTATATATCTTGTTATTTTTGCTGGTCAGTTTTGACAGTGTACAGTCATATTTTACACACTGGCTTAAAAGGCAGTTCTTTTTTTAGCCTTAAACATTGAAACATTGTACAGTATATGTATATATAGATGTGTATTTTGTGGATTCATTTCATTTTGAATGTAAGCATGCTATTGTATTTTTTATTCATATTTTGATGTGAACATGTTTTTTTTTTTGCATGCCCTCTGACTGGCCTCTCAAAGGACTCTATTTCAGTATCCTTCAGGTTGATTGCCCCGAGAGCTCTGATTTGAATCTCCTGCCTGACTTAGTATAAATATCAATCAGGTGACTTTCAGATCCTAGATTTTGCAGAAACAGTGATCTTTCAAGGTTGCAGGTAGAGAGTATCAGGGTTACATTCCTCAACAGTGTACAAGATGAAAGCAGAAAATGCTGCATTGTAATTGTCAGCTTAAAGCATTGTTTTTATATTATATATGTATCATTAAAAAAGCCATGACCAGCCTAAAAAGGCATCAAAAGGCACAAAGGGCATTAGAACATTTCTATATATTACTCAGCCTGCACCTCTCAAGAATAGCTGTATGTTTACCTACATTATTTTATGATTATCTTATTATCTTATCTTATTATAATCTTTTAAATATCTTTGGTCAACAGTTTCCCTCACTTTTAACCATCCAGACCTGGAGATGCTGTTTTCACTTATCATCACATTATCAAACAGTATTTATGAACAGAAAACTACCTTTTTGTATGTTTTTGTGGGAACCTCCATAGCTTTATTGGAGCACCATGCAGAACAAAGGCTGTCATACAGAGGTTGTGACAAGTCAAATTAAGGCTTTTAAACCTGCTGTCAACATGTCCTCAGCTGTGGGAGATAGCAGCTATGAATTTATGTGATCTAAAGTTCCAGGAAAGAAAAACTTCTGAGGAAGACACAGTCATAGCGTGAGAGGATGGCGCCTGTGTATCTTGAGTGTCTTTGAAGAGATAAATGTTAAGTCGTGTTATGACGGGCTTTTGTCCCCAGGGGAGTGAGGATCAGGAAGCATTTTCCCTTTATGGTATTTTTTTTTTTTTAAGACAGTTACATTTACTGTGGGGAAATGTGCTCAACCACTGTGGCAAATTATGTTGTAAGTGTGTTGTATTTATGATGATACCATAGCCTATGCAGCATGTAAGATATTAGATAAGATATATTTGCTGTATTATTTATGCTGGGCTCTGGTTATTTAAGTCTTATATCACAAAACAGATGTGGACTTGACACTCACTGTACCTGTTACCTTCCCAGCAGTAAGTTTTTTCTGTTATTTTTGTTCTACACTTCCTCCTCTGTCCTGTGGTGTTCCACAGGGGTCAATCAGAGGCCCTCAGTTATTTTCTGTTTCCATGTGAATCAGTTTTTCATAAGCACAGTTTCTAAACATATTTTTACTGTCTGGAATATTTTCTGCTAAAATACTGAAGTGTAACAATGTCTTTCATCTAGTCTCTTTATCTGATTTTAATGATTAAATGTCAGAGAAACTTATCTCTGAGTAGGAGGCAGGGTGAATCCCACTTTGTAGCCTCTGGAACTCTCAAAGTCTCAAAGAGAAGTCAGCCATTTCCTCCACAGGGTCCAGTCCAGCAGCTAACACACAAAGAACATAGGGCAGAGATGGACATTATCCTGGGGCAACAGGATAGTGGCTAGACTAATAAAAACAAAAAAATAAAAACTCAAACAATTAAAACAACCGCAATTTAATATGCATGCACACAGTGATTGTCCCAGAGCGGACTGGACTAAGAGACAAAGACAGAGTTGCTTTATGAAAACACAGGAGGATACTCCCTGCTTTAGCAATTTCCCAATGTGAATGAAACCAATAAAATTTGCCCAGCCACAGGTGGAAGTCCTATAGCCTCAGTCTTGCTCACTCTGGAACTGGCACCTGGAAACACCAGCCACCTTTTTAATGAGACACTGACTTTTCCTCCAATTAGGATGATGCACTGCACCTGAGGTGTTGGCTCCAGCAGCTCACTGGCTGACCAAAGACAGAGAGTGAACAATGAGGGAGACACATAATATTACAGATAATAACACCAATACACACTGCCACTTTTAATGTGAAGAGTGAAATTCAAATGATCCCTTTTACGAACATGCATATCGTTTATGTACAGCGCTTAAGATGTTTAGATCTTCAGGGACAAGAAGAACAAAGAGTTCTGCAACAGATGGTCTGCCCCCCACAGAGTCCTGATCTAATCATCATGCAGTCAGTCTGGGATTACATGAAGAGACAGAGAAACCTACCTAGAAAAACACAAATGTACCTGAGAGAACCAGTGCTGTTTTAAAGGCACAGGGTGGTCACAGCAAATATTGATTTATTTATTTTTTCCATTTACGGCGTTTCGTATGAAGTTAACTGACAAATAAAAACCATTTGTTGCATTACTTTAAAAAACAGCCTCCCTTTTTTTGGCGCCCAAAACTTATGCTTCAGACTGTACGTCAGAAATGCAGTGCTCAAACCCATACCCTGACTATCATTCCTGAGAAAAATGACCGTGTAGGTCGTCTTTGCCAGCAGCTAAATGTCAGCCTGTGATGAAAACATACCTATAGTGATTTAATATTTCATTTTCATAAAGTTGGAGGACTTGAAGTCCTCTGTCAAGAAAAACTATACAGGTAGTGACCATTCCTGATTATAGTTTTAATTCCTCCTTTGCTCCAGTCATAACAATTACATCCGCTGAAGGTCGCTTAACAATAAAACTCAACTATGGATCATTATACACATAATACTCAGCAAATTCTAAAACTCTTTAAATAAATAGCAGAACCACAAAAAATTGCTTGAAAATGTAGGCTTTATTTCTTAAAAGAAAATGACATTTAAAGAAAAGTCAGAATTTATTCAACTAATTAATAACAATATGCAGCAATTCTTAGATACTGTGAAAATGCAGCATTACAAAGTGCTGCATTTCCACAGTAACACTGAAAACTAACTGTAGTTGATAGTTGACAGAAGATGGCTGCTGAAGTGTTTTACAGGTCTACAACAGGTTATTGTTAATCTATGATGACTATAAAGTGAAGTAGCTTCTTCCTCAGATGGTTTCCTTCTATGCACATGACCATGTTGTAATGTAGTTTACTATTGCAACAGCATTCTTAATAAAAAGTGGTTATTTTATTCAAATTTTAGTAAACACATATGAAACAGTCCTGATCATTTAAGGTCATTTGTTTCGTAGTCTCGCCTCCTTTTCCTGCCTCTCATCCACTTCACACCTTCGCTGGCATCTGCAGAGACAAAAAAGCTATTTAAAGCAAATATTCTTCATTTCACACACTCATGTCATCGGTCATATGTCATTTTCAATATGTGCATTTATTTGAGACTGACAGATTAATAATTACCTGGCTCATCTGTGTAGGCTGGTCCTGCTGCAGAGGTTGCAGGGGATCCTGGGATGGGAGAGGATTGGCATCAAATGATGGAATCTGAAAAAAAAAAAGAAGAGAAGAACTTTATGAGCGAAAAGTGAAGATAGACTCAGGACCAGTCAGTTAAATATCTTCAAAGCACACTGAGATGTTATTTTAGTGTTTTTCTTTTTCTCACATTCATAGGTTGCTGTGGAACATTTGGAAGAGGATATTCGAATGGGAGAACCTGTGACAAAAAAAACCAAATTGAGGTTAATATCTCTGAGGAAAATATGTTTCCACAGAGGAACAAAAGATTGTAAAAGGCATACAGGGGATTTATGTCTCACATTTGGCAGATGGGGGACATTTGTCATGGGTGGGATGTTTGCTATTATCTGAAATGAAAGTAAATACACTCATTTAGTACCAAGTCATTTCATATTTACATTATACATTCTGTAATATCTCAAAGTTTAAAATATTTACCCTTTGCTGAGAGAAGTCATAGGGGTAGTACTGCAAATGTAACAACACAAGAGAGTAAACATGTCAATTTGCTCCAATAAGTGCACCAGCAAATGTGCTTCCATAAGCAATGACTGAAAATATGAAAATATGAAAAAGAAAAAAACAAACAAACAAACAAACAAAAACAACACTTACGACTTCCACACTTTGTCTGCCGGGTGGCTGAGGAATGGAGTATTTGAGGAAACCATAGGGCTGCAGTAAGAGAAAAAAGAAGCTCAGTGAAAAGTGGTGAACAGTTTTTTAATTTAGATTTATTTATTTTTTTAAACTAGAATATGCTTCTTAGTGTTTTAGTGGTTAGTGTTTTACCTGAGCATTTGATCCACCTGTACCACCAGGCATATGAGGATACAGCTTCAGAAAAAACAAACAAACACACAAATATATATAAGGGTACTTGTTCTTAAATGTAAGCGAAACTAAAGCTGACATATGGAGCAAGTAAGAACTATATGACGTACTATTTCCACACTGTAAGCACCAGGGAGTCCAGTTTGTGGCAGAGGTTGACGAGCTGCAAAGGGATTTTTCACCTGAATGGATATAAAATCGCAAAATGGTCAGAAGACAGTTGATTCCACTGTTATTCATTTTTGCATCGTAAAACCAACAACCTGTGACACAGAGGTTAGACAGCTCACAATACATGTACATGATCACCTGTGGGGGTGGTACCTGCTGTCTGGGTCCTGTGTAATGAGTCAGGTAGTGAAAGGCCGACTGAAAAAGTAACAGTGAGACAATAACAGTTAAATCAAACATAACTTCATCTGAAATGAGAGAATAAACCTTCCACTGCATGAGAGAAAGCAAATTTGTCTTTACTTTTTTTTTTCCAAACTTACCGGTGCACCTGAAGCTGTGCTAGCCAGACAGAGGCAGAGGATGGCCAATTTCATTTCTGCAGAGTGTCCAAGTCCTAGAGACATGAAACTCATCGTTACAAACCATAAAAATCCAATCAAAGTCACACTGGATGGTTGCTTTCTATTAGAGGAGCATCCAAGAATCTTCTCACCTTCTGCAACAAAAAGAAAAACCCAAACACCAAAACACCAGTGGAGAGGTTGATGAATGTTGGAGGTGATGCCAGTTGAATCTTCCATGTTGGCTTTTATAGGATGCCAGATGACCTGAGAGCCAATCACAGTCGATGGGAGTGATGTTACCCAATGAGTAGGTACAGTACAGATGTCTAGTCTTCAGCTTTACTAAATGACCAGTGGTCAAATCCACTTTCTGTGTAATAGTAGACTCAGTTTTGATTACACAGTCTAGAGTGGAGCACACCTTCACTCTGCTTGCCACACATTCTGTCATCGCAACAGTTTTATTGCATCTGTACTGCTGCAGAACTGTGGCATAAATAGCTGAAATGGGAACATAATGTCTATTACCTACGCAAATGGAATATTAAATGTAATATATATTGATTGTGAATATTCATTGGGTCTTTAAATCATGCCAGCAGCAGAGCAGAGCACTGTCCAGACAACTGAGAACAACAGTATTGAAAGTATTGTAGGAGAGAGAATCAGAAACTATTTACACATTTAAACAATCTGAAAGTAGAGTAAAACTTCCTTTATGTATCAGCTAGAATGTTACTGGATGAGTCTTTATATAGTTAGTTATAACCATTCAACTTATGGAGAATGAGTCAAAAAGCACACACAGTGATATATTGCAGAAATTTAGAATAGCCTAATTAGAAAATGTTTTAATTTTGAAGACACTGTGATCAGACACACATTGGGTTTTATTAGAGCAACATTCATTATATATACATTGATCTGAAGTAAAGAACCATAGGAAAATGATTGAGTTCTTTTTATTCATTATGAAGCATAGAAACAGAAAATTGTTGCATGTTGCTGACTACCACGGAGAAAAAGGAGTAAACTGAGACAAAAAACACACTCATGTTTCATTGCATAGGACCATTACTTTATTAGAAGACATAGCACTTTTTAGCCTTTTTTTTCCATAGGAAAGCACAGCACCATCTTTTTGTAAAGCACCATTTTCCCTAAAAATGCAGAGCACCATTTTCTTTTCAGGGGCATGACACCATATTTTTCATACTTTGGGAAACAGCAGTGTTGACTGGTCATCTTTCACTGGGTTAAGCTGGAGGGGGCTTATAGTATTGGCCACCTAAAGTAGGAAGAGAAACAAATACATCTTAACTGATCTTGTTTTCAAAGACACTCTGTCACACAGGAAAACAATATATGATCTTTTTTTTTCAGAAATTATTTAGTTAAAACTTCAAAAACAAAAAGTCTGAATAATGCAGGAATACAGAACTCTCTATGTGCCTTGTAAATATGTAAATATGTATTTTGTGTGTACCTGTGTGTGCACAAACGTACACATCCTGCTGACTCTGATTTTTTAGTCGTCGTCATCATCATCATCACCAGTGGGTGCAGCCTGAAATGACAGAGGTTTCTGATGAGCCAATCAGAAGTGAGGAAAGTCTCTTGCATGTTTACTGAGGAGTCGATGTTTCTCAACACCTCTGCAGAAAATACTTGGAAGACTGCTACTCTGACGCAACACACATTTATCAGAACGAACCCGTTGCCCTCAACTCCACTTCAATCTAATTTCAGTTTCCTACCTGTTGCAATTATTTGAGGCTATCATTGTACCTTCAGTTCAATCAAACCATTTAGATGGTCGACAGCTGACGGTGACTAAGTCTTATTGACTGGTCAAGAAACTTGAACGGCTCAAGATATTAATCTATAATCATTCTTACACCAGCACCAGCAGCAATGACAGGTTCAACGGGTGCAGCGGGGGCAGCAGGAGCAGCAGGAGCAGCAGGAGCAGCTGGAGCTGCAGGAGCGGCAGGGGCAGCAGGCGCAGCAGGGGCAGCAGGGGCAGCAGCAGCTGGCACGTCAAAACCGAAGGGGAAGAACTGGAGAAAGAGATGAGAAAGACATCATTAGTTTAATAAACTCTCACATAACCTCTCTTAGAGAAATTCAAATCTGCAGACTCTTACCAGCTCCTTGGTGTCTCTGCCATTCGGCTCCGGGATCTCTTGCTTGATGAAACCATGCACCTTTCAGTGAAAATACATGTAGACACACACATGTGGTTAAAAGTGTAATGCTTCAGATATAATCTAGCTTTACTCTGCAGCCTACGTGTGGTCTCTAAAACTGCATTTCGCGAGACTGGATAAACTATGAATTATCTTGCATTCAGATGGTACTGAAGGCCTTTTCCTGCATTTTAAATTCATCAAATTAAGCATCTGTAAACTACCACATGTACACTCAGTATTTATATAAATATCAGTCTACACCGTGTCACTCACAGGTCCTCCAATAGGCTGTCTCTGAGCATCAACCGGGAGCAGCTGGAAAGGAAAACAGTCAAGATTTAGTCATCCTGGCCTTGTTACAACTGCATTTAAGTCACAGTTATTGTTATTGTAACTATGAAATTGTTTGAATTTTTGCTGTCTGATGCAGCTATTTACCTACAGCATGCAAAGCATTAAATACTGCCCAGACTTTTGCACATGCATTTATCAGAATTACTGTTTGATCTTCTTCTATTTCTTAAGTTCAAAGAAAAAAAGTACAGTTTATTAACATGTGAAGACTTCTTTTCACTTCACAAAATATCTCATTTGCATACAGTAAAGCACTTTGGTCAACACCTTGTGTTTTTGAATCTGACTTGACTAGATATGAAAGTGTTTTTGAAAAAAAGAGTGTAAAACAGTATAATTTAGGTCTTACAACTTCCAGAGTTCCTGCCGCGGCTCCAGCAGGGATAGCCTGGGCTGCCTGTACAGATCATATTAGCCATTAACCTTCACATGAGTGTAGTTTACAAGAAAAAGCAGCAAACGAAGAGTGAAAGAGCCATCAATAGGCTCAGCCATACCCATTACCGTCAGTGGTGAACCGATAATAGCAGACCTGTGTGTGGAGCTTATTCAGTGATGTTTGAAAATGTGTTTGTGTGTGTGTGTGTGTGTGTGTGTGTGTGTGTGTGTGTGTGTGTTGTCGTATACACTTGTGGATCTGAGCTGCGTCTAACTGTACCTGAGGTGGAGCATATTCAATGTCAAACTCCATGTACATCTGCTGCTGCTATAGGAGGATTCAGAAGAGAACATATTGCAGCTTCAGTGGATTGAAGGTCAGTGTCAAAAATTATTCATATATTTTTTGAATATATAGTAAGTAACCAACATGGACAAGAAATCCTTACAATGTTCAGAAAAACTCCATCTGCTGATAAAGATTATGTGACAATTAAAAGCCCCTAAACAGACACTACATTGACTTTAAGGTTAGATTGTTTTGCCAGGTATTCACAGTATTGAACACAGTGGTGGGTCACAGTGCTAAAACATATGTGTGACAGAAATAAAATATATATATATATATATTTTTTTTTTAGATTTGAAAGATGTAGACATAAATGGTGTTTTTCTTACAGGTGCGCAGATGGCCATCCCAAGGATGCAGGCAGCAAGGAGGATGAATTTCATTTTGAATTCAGCTGTCAAAAAGGGATTTGTTATTATAAGAGTTATAATACTCAACAACCTCTACTGCAACACTTCAAAACAGGTCATTACTTTATATGTTACATGAGAAATGTCATACATTAGTTGTCTACATTACCTTTCCTTTCTGGCAGCACACAAGGACTGAAGGGATTGTTGAGGAGGGGTGTGATTCGTGGAGTGAGATCTACTCCTATTTATCTGCTGACAAAAAAAAAAAAAAAAAAAAAAAAAAGGACGAGCAAACCTTTTGACAGGTATTGGTGATAAGCCAAGTATCTTCATTTTTTACGATTCCAAAATTGGCAGCTCTCTCTCCATGAGAAATCTCATACTACATTTTTGGCTTGAAACGCACATTAATCACATTTAATCCCTCAGTGATGTGGTTTATCAGATGCCACCTTGCAACATCTTTTACACTCAGAGAGGTCAATGGGGTTGTACATGAATAGGGAATCCAGTTTTATCCAGGGAATAGATATTTAACATAATAGCTGTAATAGATCACTCTAAAATATCACAGATCCCTTGTATACCTTTTATTATAAATATTTTATAGCTGATGATGACTGGATAATGACATTACAGTTCTTCCATTTCTACATTCCTTCATGACAATGTTGTAGGACTGTTCATTTTGACTCAAACTCATGCACCTTTTGTTAAGTTCAGACTGATTTAATGGCTGTAATGGAAAAGTGAATTGGCGACAGTTTCAAAGTACTACACTCAGACTCACTGTGCATTGTATCTGAGCCTGTGGGGACACTTAAGTGCTGCACTTGGGCCAAAATCCATTAACTAGGAAGAAAATGTCTCAGCGAGATGATTAGACAACCACTGTGTCCACTCCCCTTACATTATGGTGCTACTAGGTACTCAGTAAGTACCATCTGTGGCATGTGAGTTAAATTGTAACTCTCATACAGGGGAGGTTATTTCAGGTCCACACATAAGGTATTTGTGAGAACTTTTCCAACTTCATAAAACACAATAAAAGTTTAAAGACCAATAAAAGACAATGTGTATTTTCTTGACATGTGCCTTGTGTTTATAGCAAAGACACCTGCAGGGCTGTTTTCAATGTGTCTCACTGTACAAACATGATCAGGGTGTTACTGAGAAAATGAGGTGCAACTAAGAAAGTCAAAGGCACAGTGCCACGTTAATGACACGTACATGAAAGTGAAGCTATTCAACTTGCTCTAATCAATATTTTCATATTAACAATATATCAGTGCATCAACCATTCGTGATGGCAAAAGCATAGATAATTATCATCTGAGTCAGCAGGTCCTCCTGGTGTTAAGGGGCGTTTTGTTAACTTTTGTCTCTTTACTTTGGTTTTATGACCCAACCTGTGTACCTTACTGCCCAGCACCAAGCAGCAGATAGACAAAGTTAGCAACCAGCTAGTGAACATAATGGAGCATTTAGCAGTTTAAGAACCAGATATTTCTCTCAGGAGTTGGTAGAGACCAAAAGAGAGCTAAAAACAGAGCTAAAATGAGAGTAAATATTGGATGCACATTCATCAGGTGGCCAGAAACACGACTCCAAATTAACCCTAATGTTAATCTGAGTCAGCTGGATGGATATATTCACCATGTCAACTTAAAAGATGATGTCAGTGTTGCTTACAGCTTGATTCTGCTGCACCTAAGTGGTCAAAAAAATTGTTAATGCCAATTTGATAAAAGGATGTATTAAAACCAAATCACAAAAACAATCACTTCAAACAGAAACATTTCAGATTTTATTTATCTTTGCTCATTTTAACTAGATATTATTCATTGAAAAGAAAAAAACAATGATGGTAAGAAAATAAAATGTCCAGTACGTAAAATGCTAAGGTTAAATATGAGAAACTTCATTGTTAGTTTTCATTAGTAATGTTTTTTTTCTCCTTATAGTTATCTCTGCCAGTGGCTGCAGTCTCAGACATGGTTTCCCTGTGTGGGTTGGAGCCTGGGTTGCACAGGTGTCTGGACAGTGGCTGCCTCCAGCGCTGCTCTCTCCAGACCTACAGGGACACTGTTAGTGTTTGGCTGTGCTCCAGTGCTGGCCAGCATCTGCGCCTGTGGGACGGTGGCTGGTGAGGTCACCACAGTCGGCGCTACGCCTCCCTGACCTGGGTTTGTGAGCCCCGCGGCCTGGCTCACAAGTTGAACGGCCCCTGTGGGCAGGTTTGTGAGCACTGAGGGCACGTACACACCCAGCTGGGCCATTTTAGCTGCCATCTGAAAACAGAGAAGAGAGGAAAGTTACAGTACAGTGAGAGGCGAGGGAGGGAGGACAGTTGGATCATCAATAGGATCACTGAGTTCATGGAGCAAATTGTTTGAACAAGCTGAGAGACAGATAAAAATCTTGGCTGTGTTACTGTACCTCAAGCTCCTCTGAGCTAAGACTGCCAAGTGGAGAGCTCTAGTAAAGAATGACAGCACATGTCAAGTAAAACAAACAAAAATTGCAAAACTGGAGAGACCATTAATTATGTGAATATCCAAGTTTACTAAGAGTATTTTGTACTTACCATGGGCTGCTGGAGCATGTATACAATCTGGGGATTCTGCAGATGAAAATTAGACACAAAATGACACAACTTTTATTTGACATATTTTCAGGTAGAAATATGTTTTTGTTGAATGAGCTCTGCTGTTATATTCAGGTTTATAACTAGAGACACCTGTTGTTGCTGCATTGGTTGAGGTGCATCTCCCGAAGGAGCGGCTCCAGAGGGTGTTTCTGCAGGAGAGACTGGAGCGTTTGGAGATTGATTTGCTGGAGTTTGTGGGAGAGGTGTTTCAAGAATCATTGGGAATCCATATGGGGAGAACTAGGGGTAGAGAAACATGCAATTCAACTATTTCCTCACTGACAGAAGACAATTACGCAATTCTAACCGTCCTCTACAACCAAACATCAGTCGGTCAAATACAAAAAAATCCCAATTACAATATGACCCGTGGCAGAAAATCACGTGCAAGACAAAACAGCATCTAAGTCTCCATCTGAGTGTCATAAATCAGCTGTCAGATTGCGGCAAAGTACAGGTGTCTTTATTTCCACAACACTGTTATGAAAGAGTTTCAGGTTGTTTCAGTTTTCCTATATGGTGCATGTTGACAGCACATGTAAGGGGGAAAAAATATATCCTGCACAGCACTGTCGAAATATGTTAAAGACCCCCCCCCCGCAGGTGAAATCTTTCAAGCTGGATTGTGGTTGGAAAATATTTTTGTCTATAGCTCAGCACGGTGCAGTACAGGCAGTGAGAGATCTGTCTCAGAAAACATAAGACAGTGTAAGTATATATTACCAGCTGATTTCTGTATGGTGGTGAAAACAGAGGGAAGTATCCATAAGGAGGGAAAATCTGTAAACAGCAACATAATAGATGATTAAAGTGGCTTAAAAGTAGTGTAAAGTATATTGTTTTGTTTGCTGTCATTTCTTTTCTTTATGTCTTTATGTCCTACCAGAGGCTGCTGTGGGAGTACCGCCTGGGTAGCAGGCTGAGATCCATGCATGCTCGGCTGTAGGGGGACGATCATCATCCTATCCCCTAATGGAGACCAGGTGTAATGTTGCAGTGAGGGAACAAGCTGGGGGCCACTCTGGGGACCCAGCGGCTGGGGGGGGCCAGGCTGTGGTTGCTCCAGGCTGGGGTACAGCGGCGCTGGAGTCTGAGCTTGGGGTTTCTGGTTTGAGGCTTCAACAGGCTGAAGTCGTTGAGCTTGATTGGCTCCTCCTCGTGACAGCTGGGGAGGAAGGACATTAGGTTGGACCTGAAAACATCAAAGAAAAATCCCAAAATGACTATCGTCACAGAAGATCTCTCATAATGTGAGTTACAATTTAACTTAATCTGAATGAATAACAAACGTTAAACTGAAAAACACTGAAAAAGAAACACTTTAAATACTGCTTTTAAAACTATGAGTGTACTTACAGGTGCTGCTGGTGCTGCAGACACTATTACGCTGACACACGACAAGAGGATCACAGTAATCATTTCCTGAAACAAAACAAAAATTAATATGGTTTTAAATTGGTTCCCACAGGATCAATGCAAGCTGTCACAGAATGTCTACTTGGAGCACTTATAGTAAATTCAATGAAACTGCATGGGAGCGAACATTGACTTATGCACTGCTCAGAGAGTGAAACAACCAATCACATGACAGAAAAAAAAACAGAAATATCCAACATAATCTTTTTGTGTGAATGAAGCAGTGTGGTAGAAACCAAAGAAAATCCACTCAACACTCTAAACCACCTGTTTTTCCTTCAATTATGATGCTGTAATGTCTGCAGAAATGAAGAAACAAACACATAAGAACCCCGGACTTGTGGTTTTCCTGTTACTCAGATCACCTGTGGGTGCGGCTGATGTGTCAAGAGTCTCGCTGTTGTAATTATGGTCAAACCAAATGTGCGTACTGTACAACTAAACTGAGGGGAAAAGATGAATAAGGAAATGAGAGAAAAGTAGTCATAAGACCTTTGTCAGGTATCATATCCACAATATAACATATAACACTGATATAATAGACCATTTGATGGTAGCCTTTAGCACCAGTACAGAGATATTGTTTTATATTGTAAATTTGATGCCCGACAAAGGTCTATGACCCAAACATATCTCTAATAATCTGAGAACTGACAGTGTGCAGGAACTTTTTCACTCAAGGTGTGTATAAAATTTATACACATAGTTTCTGTTTAACACTCATCGCTACTAAATTATATTTTTTGCAGTAAAGCACTCAACACATGACATTGCTGACATGTGCTGGTCATGTCTACAGAGATGTCACCATGACCCATGATAAAAGATAAATTTTAAAACAAAAATGTTACCTTCACAAGGTTCTTGTTTCAAATGAAAATGTATTTTTCAAAGCTCAAAAAAAAATACACAGTCCGACAGATTTCACAGATGAAGCAGGGAGTCAAGTATTACAGGCTCAGCACTCATCCCTTTCTTAAGCTGTGTTGATCCAGGGATGGTGATGTGTATGCCCACTGAGTGGATATTACAGTGGTGTGTCGTCAGCATCCTCCCACAGGTGTCTCCAAGACCAGCCTCTTCCAAAACTCATAATTATACCTTGACTAAATGCCTGTCTCTGTTTTATATCTCCCAAATCACAATGTATCACTACATTCTTTACATTTTTGTTTAGACTGTGGTATGATATGGTATGAAAAAGATTTGAACAATACATTATGCTGATTAAATGATATGAAAAGTGATAAACATGACAACAGCTAACAGAGAGATACATAAGAATGTGGAAAAGTTGCTGAACCAATACTGAAATGTAAAAAAAATGCACACAAATATATCTATGTTTTTGTAAAAGTCAATAAAATCTGTTTCAAACTTGACTTCAAAATCATCAATTTCCCAAAAACATATATAAAAGCAAAAACACAGAGACACAGCATTCATTTCTATATGACTGAGTGCACCTTTCTGTTGTTGGAGAATGAAAGTAAAGTAATGAATCAATCAGCTGTGTTTGTTCTCAGATCAGCGCAGTTCACCCATTGTCTCCTCGTGGCTCAGTGGTAGCAGCAACTGTGGTCTGGGGGGACTGAGTGCCTGGGGTTGGGGTTGTACTTAGGGTTGTGGTTGGGCTTGATGTTGGTGGAGGTGGAGGTGGAGGTGGAGGTGGGACAGTTGCAGGTGGTGGCCGCGGCCACAGACCAGGAAACAGTGGCCAGAGAGGGAAGAATGGAGGCTTTGGCTTGGGCCAAAACCCCGGGAGGCCTCTCTGCAGCAAGACAAAATAAACAAGGTAAACTATCTACAAAAATCTTAAAAAACAAAAAAAAACAAAAAAAAAAACACCATTATATATACTGTCACTATTGTTAATAAATGATAGTACTGATTTGATTCTTACCTCATCACTGTCAGACTCACTGCTATAGTGATGAGAATTCATTCTTACCTCATCACTGTCTGAATCACTGCTATGAGAATGATGAGAATTCTGCAAAAAAACATTAAATAAAACCTTGGTTTATTTTTCATATTAGCTGAAAATCATTCACAAATCACACAAATTACAGCATGAAAAGAGTATGTCTTCATTTCTTTATACTTACAGCTACAGGAGAATTGATCAAGTAGAAAATCATCAGAAGAAAAAACATCTTGCACTTCAAACTGCAATTCAAATCCCTTGAAAGTCAGAGCTGCCTGCGTGCCGCGGAGGAATACGAGTGTAAACAGCTTAATAATAAATTAAACATGAAGCTTGTGTACTCTGCCTTCAAGCTGGCCCCTTCAGGAAGCTCCATTAGCTTTTAAACAGGCTCGGTGTGTCCACACAGGTCTCACAGTTCAAAGGTGTGTTACTTCATCTCAGATGTGGTCTGTGTCATGGCTGCCTCCGGAGACCAAACCAAAATAGGCGTGAACACAATCTCATTACCCAACTAGCCTGTGTTTTTGTAATATTAAGGTCTACGTCCTGTTTATAATCCTGAAAGACTTAAAGTATTTTCTGACACATGTTGAGCTGAATTAAACACTAAGCCCCAGCTGATCACACTCACACTCCACTTCCCTTTGTTTAATGAATAAAGTATTTGAATTCTGAGTAAAATCCAGAACATCAACGTGCTATGACACAGTAAAAAAAAAAGCGTGTCAAATATTTGAATGCAGAGAAGACTGATGTGTTGTTTTAGCTCTCCATACTTGCGAAACAGTAGTATCTGTTGCCTAGAGCTGTATTTCCACCTGCAAAACAATACTTGCTCAATCCTTTTGAAATACTGTAATCATCTTGTTTACTCATGGTGGACCTTATTTATATCCTCTATAGCAGTCATTAAATATTACAACCTGCTGCAAGTGTCATCCAGACATTTTTTTCTCTGATTATCAAGAGATTTAAAAAGCTTTTATTTCCCAATGATGGACAGATGAGTGAAGAGCAACACTGGTTTGAAAACTTTTACATAAATGTAAAAGGAAAATCACGCCAAAAACGCAGGGTCTAACAACTACACCGAGACCCTTAAGAGTATGCGTAAAATGAAAAGGCTGTGCCCTCAGGCACTAAAGCAAAGACTCCCATCAACACACGACTGACAAGCATCTTGGCAACAGGTTTTATGGTGTGTCATCTCCTGACATGCTTTTAGTAATGTAGGAGACACACGGTGTCTGACATATAATGAAACTAATTTTATTGTCTTTACAATTATGATACACAGCCAAACTTTACAGCACAAACACATATAACTTGATTTTAAATTATTGTGGAAACCCCAAAGATTCCAAAGATGTGATAAGTCACATTATATTGGTGGACAATTAGCATGAACTCATGCATAAGACATCTACAGTTTTCCATTTGGAACTGCCCTATATCTTTTGACTTTTATTTCTACGGAACCACTCTTGTTCCTGGCAATATTAAATATTTCTCTCTCTGGGAAATTACTTATCGACTCACATGGCAAACAGATTTCAACATGCTGCCACTTTCTTTTGCTTTACAACCCATGAAAAAACACAAATTATAATGTTTTGATCCCTGGTGTGAAATCAAGGTGAAAATGCATCACCAGAGAGCACCCAATTTTATGGGAAACGAATTTCCGTACAACACCAGAAACAGCCACTAACACAGTGTAGAACAGCAACGTGGCAACGCAGAAGATTGGATTAAGTGGGAGAGTGATTCTGTCATCACTGTGTTACTGTGTGAAACTGCACCAGAATATCAAAGCATTAATGTTTATTTGAAGATATACTGGTTCCACTTTGATTTCTTACAATGTAGCTAAGAAAAATAAAATGTACTCTATAAGCAGAGCACATGTAATCCATTAAAACAAACGGAACCAAACAGGTCTGGAGAATGACGCTTTCATCAAACCTATTGTCTTTTTTAAGGGCATTTTTATGTTTTTCTGCTCATTGAGTTTCCAGAAAGAATCTCACAGGGTCAGAAATATACCTGAGTTGTTACTATGACACTGAACATTTGTGAAAGATGTTTTTTTTTTCCTGTAGTGGGGTTGCTATGGCAATTGCTTGAAACCTGTGTGGTGCCGACCGACTCAACAGTTGGTTGGTGGTGGTATGGTCACATGGAGACCATTGTCATTTTTCCCAACAGCAAAGAAAGCAAATACATTCTGAAAACATTCAAACTGATTACTGAAAATAATTCTGTGGAAAATTATCAGTATGTTTTAATTCTGGTATTTAAATGTTCGCTTTGTGTCCGTACCACACCCCACCACAGTATATTTTATGTGAGCACATGTATATAATCATATGAAACTATGAAATAAAATAGATATAAAAGGCTTTTTGTTTGTGATAGGCTCAATGTAATAATGATGGTAACTGTGATTATAATTTGTCATTGATGATTAGGGCTTAACACTGATTTATTTGTTCATCTGTGCTAGTGCGTTTTATGTGTGATTTGTTATCTGTCAACATACGGTTGTGTCATTCTAATGCTCATGTGTTAACTGTATCATTGCATGTTGCACTCATTACGTTTTATAATTACGAGTTGTGTTATTTTGTATTGCACCGTGTTAATTCCTAATATGTACTGCTGGATGTCCAGGTTAGCAAACAAGCAAAGTATGTATTGTTGGTATTTTTTCAACTGGATTAAACTGTTGTCTGTTCCTCTATCTTATTTCTATGTGATACACTAATTTTTAATATTGGAAGTGGAAAACAAGTTTCATCAGTGTTTCTAAAACTGGATTTTAAGAGGTGAAAAACATATTCAGTCCACAGGATTTCTGCTTATGAAGTTTATTTAGCAGATACTACAGAGAATTCTCATCAGTAAAACATGACACACTGACCAAAACAGCACTGATGTCAAAATCTATCTCTGTTAACACAGGTTTTCATTCACTTATTGACCTGTGGTTACATCTCAGGTTTTATTTTGTAGTAGTAGCAGCTGTAGTAGTTGTAGTTTGTTGTTGCTTGAGCAAGGCAAGAAAGATCTGGAGCCACTGTTGTGGAATCAGGGTAGACGAGGATGAGGAGGTACGCTTCAAGAAAATCAGAAACATTCATCATCAGTTATACAGCGAAGGATTTTTCAATAACAAACAGTCAGGTATGTTGAATGTTTAACTCTAGAGAACAGAGAGGACACTCACCTCTCTGGAGTTAGACTCCGAGCGGGCGACTCGTTTGTGTCCCATGTCCATCTGTAGAAAATCCAGCAGTTGCAAGTTTGATACTGCCTGCATTATACTATTACAATAATAGTGATAATAGTGCAAATATAGGAACAACTTATATTGAAATATTGAATGTGAGGATGTTTGACTTACGGGATTGGCCAGAGTGAGGCACAGGAGGCATCCAAGCACAAATACCTTCAGCATGGTTTCAAATATCACGCCTGTTGAAAAGGAAACAAAAATTCAGATGCACACCATGGTCCAAATGATCAACAGACTCACCATTCCACCAACTTTACACAGAAAATACCAAAAACAATAAAAGAATATTTTAGTTACTGTCACGTCTTCACAGCTTCAACAGATTGTCTTTCAGATGGTCAAGAAGACTGTGGTAATGTTGCTCTGAAAGGTGAGCTCTTATATACAAACACAGGAGTGGAATTAAGCTCATTAGTAAACAGCATTGTTGGGAAATTGCAGTGATTAGGAAACCTTCCACCTCCACATTTCAAGGTGAGGAAATAGGCGAGGTAATAATCAGAGACACCTGGAAGGTATGATAGGTACAATTTATTTAATAGCTAATATTGGAAATATGTATTGAAGTCAGTCGGATTTGCCTCGGCTCATTTTGGCTTTCTATGCATTCATTGTAGTTCTTGTTTAGTGACATATTATATATAAGCCCCATATCAGTGTCTTCAATTGGTTTTAATAAATTAACACATTTTCTTTGTAGCAACTAGCAAGTGAACATAGTTCATCATTTAAAAGTGGAAGGAGTTGGTGGAGACTAAAACACAGCTAAAAGAGACGGAACACTGGACTTACATTTGTTATGTGCTAAGAAACATAAATCAGTTGTAATGTTGGTAGAGGCAACTGCTTATAACTTAGCAAAGTGATTAAATGCAAATTTTACTGCTGCCCCTAAGCGGACAAAAATTTGTTTGCACCGGTATCTGCCTTCATCCGACAGGGACATGATCAGCTCACGTGTTCTCTCACAGCTGATGTGTGAGTCAGCTCTGAAGTCAGGTTTTTTTTTTTTTGTTGTTGTTGTTTTTTTTTTGTTTTTTTTTTTTGTTATTTGTTTTATTTCTGCGCGCTCACTGTTGCACACCTTGGGATTTGGTGGGGCTATTACAAAATCGGGGGGTGTATCTAAAAGACTTAATTTCAAATTCTCTCTGCCTTCTATCTCTGTTGCTACTGACATTTCTTTTGCTTGTTATATTTATAAATCATACTGTACCAAACAATCCTGCTTCGGGCCCCACAAAAGCCAGAGCTCTCTCTGGAGTGCTTAAAGCCTCCCCTAACATCCAAAGATATTAAGACCTTATGGTCTATTTGGGAAATACTTGGTCTGGGACACTGCAGGCAAATCCTTTTTGAAACGGTTAACCTGTCTAGACACTGTGGGCTGACTAGTCAACAGCTTAGTTGGGTAATCATACGCACACATGCATGTTGCAGTTATTTTCCTCCTCACAGATAAGCATTAATTGACTTATCTGGAAAACACAGAGAATGTTTACTGCATAGCATTATATAGAAAACAGTCATTTTAAAGAATATAAATTGACTGGCGAGAAAGAGACTCTCTGCACAAGTATTGACCTCATAATTCCCAGAGAGTCTAACTTGATCATTTTGCTCAGAGACCTGTAAGAGGGAAGAATTTAATACCACAAACTTACATTATTCACTCTATACCTGATAAAATAAAAACATGCAGCCTTATACAAGATGATAAGTCACAGATTATGTGAGAATTTACAGGAATGGTGTAACTTAAGGCTGTGAAGCACAGAACAAGTGGTAGCAGTTTCATAGCTGAAAAATATATAAGAATCCTTCCTGAGGTACAAACAGAAAAGGAAATAAACAAAATGATAATTCAGTTGCAGGAGCTGCAGGCTACACTATGAAGAGTCCCCACAGATGAAAATCTTACCTTCAAAGTCAAGAGTGAAGCCGACACATGCTGAGTTTTGGTCAGGGATAATCAGCTGTCAAATGTGTTTATGATTCACTCTTTGTCCTAAAGATGTGAAATGTGATGAAATGATGTATGTAGGAGGATCATCTTCAAAACTTGTTTTCCATCTCACTGATGTTGAGAAAAAGTGAAGTAGTGCTCACTGGACTTGATTCATGTACACAGCTTTATGTTGTTTGTGCTTTTTGGTTAAAAAAAAAAATGTACAGTGTTAATTTCAAAGCTAAACTCATAGATCAAAGAAACTGAAAAACAAAATACATAGAAGTCTGTCACTTATCCACACATTGCTTTATTGACCATTCACAGCATTTCAGATGGAAAGTGTTTACAGGTAGTGTGCTCTAAAGCCAGGTTTTCCCAAGTCAACCAGGTGCTTGTCTCATTTTCCGACTGGAGGGATGACAGGTGGAGGGATGACGGGTGGAGGGATGACAGGTGGAGGGATGATGGGTGGAGGGATGATGGGCGGGATGACAAAAGGGAAAGCAAAAGGCCGTGGAAATGGCACTGGAATAGGGACGGGATACGGCTGGTACTGGGGCTGCATGTAGTTCATCTGGTTCATCTGAAAACAAAGTGATGAAAAGAAAAGCTGAAGACGTACAGAGGCATATGTTGATCTATCTGTGATCATCTTTGACAAGCGAGTGTCCCGACACTGACCTCGTCACTATCATCTGAGCGTTTGACTCGTGTCTTCTCCTCAGAGACCTGTAAACACAACACACAGCATTTCACGGCATAAACTCTGTTAACACAACTCAATCAAGTGCATCAAGCGTCGCAAGAAATACCACAACACCACCACAGCAATTAAAAAGAATATGAGTCACAGGCAGATCTGAGGATTGTTGTTATTGTTGGTTAAGGACACTTACAGGGACAGAGGAACACAGTGCTGTCAGGCACGACATCAAAACCAACAGTTTCATGGCTGAGATGAGCTGGATTCCTTTGTAGAGCAAAAGAAGGGGTCAAGATCAGCTGCTAATTACATTTTTTCAAAAGAAAAATGAACAAACTCCTCAGAAAGAAAAGTCCTACCTTGAATTGAAGAATTTCAAGATTAAATTTTATTATCAGCCACGTGCTGTGTCTAATGCAGGATTTTTACAGTGGTCCTCCATCTGTCCAGGGACACTTTTTAAAGATATTTTTACCCCTCAGTCATCCAATCAGCTGTCAAAGTGGGCTGTGTTTTTTTGTTTTTTTTTTATTTCTATTATTGGCGTGAAATGTGATGAAACCATGCATGTGGTGGTTCACTCTGACCACAGTCCTCACAAGAGCCAGACAGACGCAGGCTCAGAGGTATTAGGAAACAGTAAAGGTGCTGAAACTGGATATGATTCATGTGCTCTGTTTTATGCTGCTTTGCCATGATACACTCAGAGACCTATCTAACTCATTATTTCGAAGAGATACACTTTTTGGGGGGGCAATTTTCACTTTAAGCCCCCCTATTAAGAACTTAGACATTTAACAAATTATCCATAGCACACTATGATGTGGTTGTCATCCTATTTAAGTGTTTACCAATGCATTCTTAAACAACAGTAACTCCTACTGTAGGCATCTTTAAGTTGAGGCTGGAGTATAAACAGATAATGAACGACAATATAGTAAAACCTATTTGTAATATGTTTGCTTTCAAATTTACACATTAAAAAACACTTAAAAAATACTAAATAAAAGGACTTAGAATAAAGTGTTACCACTTTCTTAATATTCAAAATAACACAGAAATGTTTCTGAAACTGGATTTAAAGAAGAAAAACATATTCAGTCCACAGGCTTTCCATTTCTGAAGTTTATTTAGCAGATACTACAGAGAATAAAGTGATTTTGATCCACGTTTACTTGAACCAGAATGATGAGTGTAGAAACACTAAGACAAAATCATTTAGATTCACATCACTCACTTGTACTCAGTACTTTCATTCACTTATTGATCTAAATTTCAGATTTTATTTTGTAGTAGCAGGGGCGGTTGTAGCTGGGGTAGGGGTAGTTGCAGCTGCAGTAGTGGTAGTTGCAGCCGTGGTAGTAGTAGTAGTTGCAGCTGTAGTAGTTGTAGCTTGTTGCTGCTGGAGTAAGGCAAGAAGGAGCTGGAACCACTGTTGTGTACTCAGGCCAGATGAGGAGGCGCGCTTCAAGATAATCAGTAAAGTTCATTGTCAGCTACACAGCGGAGGATTTTCCAAGGAATTTTTCAGTATCAAACAGTCAGGTATGTTGAATGTTTTAATTCTAGAGGACAGAGAGGATACTCACCTCATTGGAGTTAGAGTCTGAGTTGGAGTGAGAGCCTGAGCGGGCGAGTCGTTTGTGTGCCATGTTGATCTGTAGAAAAATTGCAAGTTTGAAACTGCATACATTATATTATTACAATGATATATATAGGAACTATTTATATTAATCATAAGAATGTTTCACTTACGGGATTGGCCAGAGTGAGGCACAGGAGGCATCCAAGTACAAGTGCTACCTTCAGCATGGTTTCAGTGATCACGCCTTTAGAAAGAAAAATATATAAAGAAATGCTCAGTTAAACATTTTTCTCCAAACTATCAACAAAATCACCATTCAGCAGAGATCACACAGACAATACAAAATATTATAAATAATTATAATCAAATAAATTAATAATAATACAATTACAGTCAAGTCGTCACAACTTTAAGAGACTGTCTCGCAGTTAGTCGAGGAGGTGGCTGTAGTGTTGCTCTGATTGATGAGCTTTTATATACTGTGCAGGAGCAGATGTCAAGTCATTTACATAAACAGCACAACCTTGTTGGGAAACTGTAAGAATTAGGAAATCTTCCACCTCCACATCTCAAGGTGTGGCTACTGCTCACTGTCCGAAACCACACCTGGACCATATGATGTGTAGCATTAATTTAATAGCTCATATCAGAAATAATATATTACAGTGCACTGGATTTGTAGAAAATTCAAATCTAAATGTTAATTTAAGTATAGTCAGAAAACATCTTATATTACCAATGCTATGCAGGTTCAGTCTCCTTATTCTCCACCCTGTGGTATTGGCAAATTGGTAAACAGATGCCACACATGGAAACACCTGGTCTTGTGATTACAAATCAAGTGACTTAGTGGCTTAGACAGGTAACAGGCAACACCCAATGAGGCATGCTTTGCATGCTTTTCTGCCTGCTTCCTCTTGTTTTAGGAAATTTGTGGCTACTCTAGCTTAAGCTACTCAAAGTACGTACAGTCAATTCACATAATGATCAGGGGATATTTTCTGTTTCCAATTTTTATTTAACTATTTTTAATCACTGCCACCAGTCACGTTGTTTTCACCATGTAAGAAGAAGGGATGAAAGTCAGTTAAGAATGAAAAACAAGATGTGAAGTAACTGCTGTTATGCAAATAATTAAACATGACTAAGATGTTGTGTTTTGAGAAATACGTGGTGTGTCTCAATGTCTGATGTCTGATATAAGTATTGATGCCTGGTAGGCCTCACACATAGTCTCACAGCACAGGTGAGTGCATACATGCTATACAGTACGTGACTTGCTTTATAAAACGTCTCATCCGTTTTAAGGAATAATTCAGTTGGTTTCATTCTTGCAGGTTCTTCAGAAGCAATGCAGCTCTTGTGTATCGCAGCTTTACTTCTGTCAGCAGTTGCTGCTCGTGTGAGTATTACTTTTGATGGTAAATATATGCATACAGTGTCTTAGTAAATTGTTGGATCATCTGAATGCAGATATCACTTCAGTCACTGGTACCTATTGAAACACCAGCCAGTTGAGCAGTGTTGGCACCCCAACAATGAAACCTCTCTCAAAGTCACATAGATCTCACCATCTAGATACAAAATTAGAATCACCTGGGCATCCTCAGCATGTCTACACACGCCACAGAGCCTGAATGGATGTTAATTGCTTAACTGTGCCATGCAGTGCACCTGTGTGGAAAACATTTGCATTCCTTATGTTTTTCCACTCAGTTTTTCTTGAATTTGTCAGGCATCTGTAAATGTTCTTTAGGTTTATACTGCTTGATGTTTTTAAATTGGTCATTTTTAATTTACTTTGTCGTTATTTTTTTCAGCCAGATTTCTGGCAGAATGAAAAGTTTCCACCTGCACGTGGACCCAGGCTGGATGCAGACCCAAAGGTAACAGAAACAGACATGATACAACACACAGGACCAAAGGTGGATCTACCTTCTGCATGCTAAGTATTTCTCATTTAATTACCATTTTGTTTAGCGTGGTGATGATGAGCAGTCGGTGACACAACCCCAGGAGGATGGAGATGGAGGGTCAGGTGGAGACTGCCCAGAGGAGGACTCTGAACATCCATCATGGGTATGGGTCATTAGTTAGCTGATTCTAGTCTTCGTGATTCAGTAATTCAATCTTTTCTTGTTTGAGGTAACTACTGGGGCTATTTACAACCAGGACTTATATGTTACTCAGTTTGGGCGTTTCATTAAAGGAATAGTTTGACATTTTGCAAGAGGCTTCTTTGCTTTCTTTCCAAGAGTCTCTTCAGTCAGTCAAGCAACAGCAATAGGTGTAGGAACCTCCCAGAGACTTTACCTGGGTCACCAGGCAGATGGATAAACTGCTGTTTGTCAGTTGGATGTTGCTCCATTTAACTGCCTCTAAAACTTAAACAATGTGTTGGTTTAACATCTCTGTCTGTGATAGGACTGAACAAATAAGCTATGAGTTTAGTTTAGTATTGAACCTTAATGGTGTAGGGCGTATTTTTTTAAATGCTGTGAGAGCTAATGGTGGTTTCTGTGTTGTGTTAAATAACAAGATGTTGTGACACTAAAATCACCTTCTTGGAGATGATTTGTGTTTCTCCTGACACAGCAGAACCTCCTTGTAAATAAATGTTCCAATTCCAGCCAACAGAAAAATTAAACAAGGGAAACAGGGCTTATTAGCATTTAGCATAACTTTAAGCTAGCAGCACGAGTTAAAAACAACTGAAGTGCCAGTGTGCTGAAATCTATATATGTACAAGTGAGGACAAATTGCCAAAACTTGTCCCCTTACTCACAAGAGAATAATACAATGGAGTTGTTAGTAACTATGAGACACAGAATGTAAACTAATATACAGCAAAACTAATATGACAGCTGCAGATAATAAAGCAGATTCTGAATGTAAAATAAATAAATAATAAATAAATGAATTAAATAAATGAATAAAGGGAGTTCTAGCCCAGTTTACCATAACTCAACTCTGTATCATAACAGTTTGTGAAATAGTCACAAAATGTAATCAATTGATTTCATGTGCATGGACACGATTTTTTTTTGTTGTTGTTGTTTTTTGTTTTTTGTTTTTGTCATGACAGCCAGCACAATTTGCAATGTGTTGATTCATTTGGCTTACATGGACAGGAATTATTTTGTGACAGTAAAACATTAACTTGTAATGACTACAGCAGTATTACAACTATTTATGGTTATGTTTAGGCACTCACAGCCTTTGGTTAAGATTAGTTAATGAGGTCATGGTCTAATTTTGTACTGAAAAAATTCAAGTCACTTCAGACACGTGTTAATTCAAATTCAACCAAAACCACAATCTTTTACCTTTTACCTTTACCTTAACCAAAGTGTTTTTGCTGCCTAAAGCTAACCACAGATGGGACTCTGAGTGTATGCTTTAGTTAATGAATGCAGCATTGTATTCAAAAAATCCAACTGAATTCCAATGAAAATGCATGTGTACTCAGTGTCACAAAAAAAGGTCCATGTACATGAAATCAATGGATTACATTTCGTGACGTCACGAATTGCCATGAGGGCGGGTTGCTTAACTATATGTTAGCAGTGTTTAGCTTTTAGCAAGAACTTTGCAGATGTTGATATTGGGAGGGCAAAAGCAGGCAAAACTATGGGTCGGATATGAAAAAATATGAAATGGCATCAACTACCACATCTAGTCTGAGGCTTGCTAGATTTAGTTATTGTATTTAGTTGTTAGTCTGTAAAACTACAGGTAATAGCTAACGTGTACTCTCTCCCTTCTTCCTCTTCGTGTTCTGTATACAAGCTGCAAAGTCTCTTTCTAAGTGAACAAAAACTCAATAGCTATTAGTTTTAAGTGATTATACACCAATAAAAACATACTTATATATATACTATATTTCATTTCTGTCAATAGATCTCTGTAAATGTTGCACACTGGTCTTTAACATTCTGTATTATACAGTTAATGGAGTTTATCAAGACCTGCCGCAACACAACATACCGTGGCATTAGATAGTCATTTTACTGCACACAACACTTTATCTGTGCTTCCCCCAGGCTCCTGATTTCATGCCTGATGAGCCTGGAGTACCTCATTCCAGGCCTGGCAAGCAGATGAGGAGACGCAGAGGACCTCCAAGGGGCAGGAGGCCCAACAGGGGGAACCCCGGTGTAATGGTAAGTCCACTGTGAGATGCAGTGACAGTACAGCTGTACTAAAAAGAAAAAACTAAGTCAAATGTGTAATTAAATGATGTTCACTAAAGGAGCCCACTGAATCCTTTAAAAGCAGCTTGATGCTTACCTACTCAGACTTGCTATTATATTTCTTCTAATTTTAATTACTTTTTTTTTTTTTGTTTAAATGTACTGGTAAAACATGTTATTTATTCTGCATGAGGACAAAATATGACATACAATCTCTTGTTTTAGGACAAAGTTGTATTTACCCCTACGTTCAAGGTAGGCCCTCTGTTGTCTCTCAGTGTGATGTCATAATACACTTACATTTTACCTCAATGGTAAAAAAACAAAACAAAAAAAAAAACTGATTTTCCTTTGCATATAATTCCTTTTCAGGCTGACAATGTGACATTTCAGGTAAGACCAAGTTTAAAAAATATATTATTATACAGTATACTGTATGTTTGACATGACAGAACAGTGGCATCACTGAATATTTACATTTTCACCTAAATTTGTGGCTCTCCTCCCTAGAACACCACCACCATCTCCCTGAAGGAGGTAAACAATTTGATTTAGCTACTTGAAATAACTTTTTAACTTTTGAGTATCTATTCAATTTGATGTTGTACATCACCTTGTGAAATTCTACAATTTCACTAACCCCAACTGTGAATATTTCACAGGGTGAGAACATATTTCTGATGCCAAGGGTAAGATTAAATTTGAATACATATAATTTAATGATAGCTGATGATGAAGAAGAAGAATAAAGACCATATGAATGATTTCCATTAGTACTAAACACTGTCAATTCATCTATAGCATGGTAGAGGAGGACCTCACCATCACAGGGTAGGCATATAAAAAGTAATTTCATCTTTGTACCAGTGATTACAATATCAAAGCTCAGTCACTCAGCAAGTTTGATTTTTACTGTTACTTGTTTTACAGGGAGGAAAACATGGGCCTCCAGAGAATGTGGTAAAATGGCTGTCAAATATTCCTTAAATAATTAACATTTTCTAAATTATCTGGCTGGTCTGTCTGAGTTTCAGTTATATGGGTTGCAGAAAAATTAACATTGTTTGATCTTTGCTTTTATGCTAAAGGTGACTACATTATGATTTTTGTGTCTCTTCATCTCAATTGCAGCAATATGTGAAGCTCATCTACAACACCACAGAGCCGGTAATGTTTTGGCCCATTACAGAATAAGTGTATATAAATAAATGTTTCTTTGTAACAATGATCATAATTTCTCTCTTTCTTTTAAAAGAACAAAGTCTCGATTGAGTATGGGGTTTTGAAACCAGTAAGTATAGAACTGGAACTTTAATTATGTGGAATCAGCCTTAAAGTCATTTATAGCCCATTTACTGACATCTCTGTAGCATTGGGCTTGTGTGGTTAATTTGAACAACTTTGTTTTTTTTGAAGGTGAACCTCAGTGAGCTTGTTGGAGGAGATGACAATACAGAAAACGCTGACTGGTAAAAGGTGAAGGCACTAATATAACAGTGCTGATTAAGTCTAATATCAATCTGATGACTGATGATAACATTTCTGTCTTTCATTTCAGGAAGAAACCAACAGCTCTGAGGAGATTACAGCTCAGTTGTTTGTGGTATACTCTGAGAAATTGTTCATGTAATACCTTATTATTCCTGTAAACCCAAATTTCTGTGTACTACAATAAAATTCGGAAACAATTATTTTTGGCAAAGTTCTTTATTTGACATGTTGTGAGAGAGTGGAACATATTCCTGAAATGAGCAAAACAGTTATAGTTTATTACACAAAATAACCAAGGACAAATAAATTGCATTTAGAAGAACAGCATACTCTGGTGTATTCTGCAGAAGAATGAGCTCACAGTGACTACAGCCAAACACATGGAAATTAATTTCTGCCTTATCACCTTGTTATTTCCCGGGCGACATCTAAGGCTCAAAGAGGAAGGGGAAGTTGGAGTGACCCTGGAGAAAAATTAAGAAAAGTAACAGTTGAAACATTCAAAGTCAAATGCTGCACAATAAGAAACAGTTATGTGTAACAGAAACAAAAGTTTTGAGTGTGTGTAAATGTTGAGTGTCATTGTATAAAATCATACCTCGTCAACGCCAGGGCCAGAGGTGTCACCACGAGGATCAGGAGGAATTGTAGTAGACTCCTTCTGTGTCCCCAGTGGCCATGTCTGATATAGATACAGGTTATGAAAGTACAGCAATTAGACTTGACTAGTGCAGACTTTGTTTCCTTAGTTTATTGGTCAAATTGTAACAATTAAGAAGTTACGAAGGGTACTGACTTTTTCTGTCTGCACCTTCGGCTGGGAAGCCTGCTGAAATGGGATGAAATGCACTGAAATTAGATTGCAAAAATGACATCTTCCTGAACCAATAACATTTCAATTGTACTGAAAAATTAAACATACATGGATAGGCTACAAAAGGTATCACTTAATGCTCAACTAAGACTGAGTTTAATGATTTCAGCTGCCCACCTCTTAGTCAGACAGGCAGTGTGTGGTCAGTATGGCAGACAGCTGTAGTTGCATCACAGTCACCGCATCCACACAGTCATGACTCAACATCTGCAGCTGTGTTATCATCATTAAGTCTTATCTTTGTCATCATTTCCCACATAAGTTCCAAAATTGAATTCAACGTAGAACAATCATTTTGATATTTTAATTAATATTGCTTTGTTCTCTATGAATATTTTTGTTGTTGAGAAAATATTTGGTGATTGTGCCCAAAAATGTGCACTGAACCCTCTGCAGGCAAGCAGAGTTTCTTTCAGCTTTTTGTCTTTAAAACAAAAGTTCATTGCAGAATAATGTCTTGTTGTTTTTAATCAATATGCACAGAGAAGCCAGGCTCTTCTTTGTTTCTTTACTTCATTTCATCTCACATGTCTGACCTGCAGAGGGAGCTGTGGTCTCTGTGTGGTTCTCTCCAGGTTCTGCTGGCCCTTGTTGGGCTGCAGCACCACAGTATTCCTCTGCTGGGGATAGCCGTATGGATGCACAAAGTACGGGAAGCCCTGTGGATGAACAGTTGATCAAATAAATGTTCATTTTCAGATCAGTTGACATTTGCAAACAAGTCAACGTTTTTGAAGTCATACCTGCTGTCTAGGGAACTGAGGAAATCCATAAGCAGGGTACTGAAACTGTGGAAACATCTAAAGGAGATTTAAAAGAATAATGAATTTCTTCATAATGACTGCGAGGAGCTTTGTAAGCAGCTTCAGTGATTGCTACGATAGATAGCTTTGTTGTACCTGCATGGGGTTTTGGGCCTGCTGATGGACATTAGGAGCGTTGGGGTCCTGTGGAGGCCCGAGCTGTTCTTGCTGGCCGTTGGGGAAAAGCATAGGCGTTAGCTGGTTTCCCTGGGTGGGCAGCAACAGCTGAGGCCCTTGGGGACCGAAAGGACCAGCCACCTGCGGGTTCAAGTTCACCACCTGCGGAGTGAGCAGCACCTCAGGCTGCTGCTGCTGCAGCACATACTGGGGTAATATTGAAGATGCCTGGAGAAGAAGAGGATTTGTGTCAGCTAACACATGATTTTCCAATGTAAATATTTGATATATTTCTTCTGACTGAGGAAGACACATAATATTGGTGTTGATAAATTATATAACTCATGGTGGTAGCACACATTTTTAGGGCCCAATCTGTACCTGTGTTTGTCCAAGAGCTGCAAGAGTTAGCCCATTCAGTCTCAGGATCTGAACATGCAAAATGATTGAATTAGACTGGTTATTATTATTCCTAAATGACAGAGAATATTACCTACAGACATAAATGCTTTAACATTTATTTTACCTCATTGCTGTTGCTCGCAATAATTCCAATCTGCACCTATGTAAAAAAAACAAAAAAAAAAAACATTATCTGTCTTTTTAGATGCTACAGTATGAGCAATAAATAAAACAGCAACATAAAGATGTAACTCACTGGCAGAGCAAAGCCTGTCCTTAATAGACAGACCAACAGAAGGGCAGTTTGTAGCTCCATGATATCCTACAGTGTGTAAAAACATGAGGTATGTTATAAAAAAGCTACCTGAATTCACAGAGTTTTGTCAAGCATTATAAAATATCTACCATACATTTTACTAACATAGAGAAAACGGTCACTAAAAAATAGTGAGCGCTACAAATTCCTCTTACCGTTTCTCTGGTTCTGCTTTCCCTTTCTGTGTGCCTGCCTGCCTCACCGCGTCCATGACCCTTTTAAATTCTCTCCATGTGAGCTGTTACAGTCCACCGCCAACCCGTCCAGACAATGTGTGGTCAGTGTGACAGACGTTTCTCATGGCATCAGACTCAGACACTTACAACACAGGACAGGTAAGTATGTTATTAGGTGTAAGTCATGTCTCTAAATGCCATGACACGGTCTGTGTCAAGCTGTTAACAAGTCTCAAAAAATCTGACTTTAAAACTCTGTGCACTTTTCACCTGCAGCGTTTTAAAAAGCACCAGCTTTTTGTTAATTGTTTGAACTTAAATTAAGTAACTATGTCAAAGTGTGTGCTTTAGTGTGTAATTGTAGATGTTAAATGACTTGTCATGAGGGGGAAAAAAAGGACAACAGGAGCTGGGAGCTTATAATCACACATTTGTCACTAGTTGTTCATCGTGTTCAGACTGATGTTGGCATCTCACTGGCAAATCATGGGTATAAAGGGTTGACTCTGTTGGGATTCAGGTTGATGATACACAGACTATGGCAGAATACACAATCATATGTACTATGTGTTGTTGCAGTCAGTTTTGAATTCACTTCTGATGCTTTTTGTGCTCAGTTGTACTTTTTTTTTTATGCTGACATGACAATTTAACTGCAAACCTTCCAACCTGAATTGTGTCCAACAGGCCTTTTTCACAGCAGACGTTTCGACCTGTAGTAGGAGCATCACAGGTGTCACTCATTACGTTAACGACCTGTCTGCTCCATTCAAGTGAGCCACTAAGCCATGACAGTGTGACAGTGAGCCAGCATGAACAATACCAGTGTGTGTTTAGGTCTGTTTTCCTTCATCAAGTATATTCTCTTAAGTCTGTGTTCTCTTATTTGGTAAATGCCTGTACACAGGTCACACTCATGTCTCTCACTATAAACAACAGTTCATTGTTTCTAGGATAGCAGCCAAGGTTATCATACAGACCCTATGCAAGTGGTAGCAGATAGGATAGGTAAAGCCTCCTGTAGAAGAGGTCATAGCCATAACAAACAGCCTGTGTCTTTGTGTCTCATGACAACTTCGTCTCTCTTAGTGGGGCAGAGGTAACTGGGATTTACCCAGGAAAACAGGAAAAATATTTTCCTTTAAAAGAGCCTATGTCTGAAAGATATTTCAGGTTTTACTGTTTCGTGAAACAGGATTACCAGTCTCAAATCTTGCTTGGGTTTCAGGTTTTATGCAGCACAATTATCCAGCAAAACCTCAACGAGGCTTTTGAGTTGAGGTTTTATGTTATTGTACATTTGCTTGTATACCCATCATCCTTTAGATGGCAGCAGAGACCCACTATAAATTGCATTCAGGTTGACATTAATTTATGAACCTTTCCGGTTGTATGATATGCTGGTGTAAAATCAGACACATCTACAAAACAGACGTTACTTTAAGTAGAATTTATTGGAAAGTAAACATGTACAGTCAACCATCATGCTGTAGTTTCAAAATTAAACATAATACACAGCTCCATGGTCACTGGTAATTGGTGACAGAACCACACAAGTCAAGTTTTGTTGTCATATTGTGTAGTGCAGTGGAATCTTAATTCTCCTCATGATGATCATCTTCATCGCACAGAGTGGTTGTTGTTGGGTCGGTAGGAGCTGGAATCTGAGAAGAAAAGGAGCAAACAGTTGGTGAAACTTTGAAGAGAATTTGTCCTTCACAGCGAGATGCCAATGAATCTGTTTATTTCTTTGTAAATTGCACAGTTTTACCTGAGTATCCACAGTGGTCCTCATGGTGTTACCCTGTGTCATAATCTGACGCTGGAGATTCAAAGAAGAAGAAGTTAGCTCGTGCAGTTTTCATTCATATCACATACAGCAGATGTAAATCTTGTTTCTTACCCTGAATCTTCTGAGTGGATCGGGCTGGATGGGAAGCTGCTGTGGCATGGCACCCCCTGTAATCCCCTAAAGAAGGACAGCAAGGCGGCAAGATTTAGTGACTAGTGATTTGTTAAACCTCTACACATTGTGTGAACTGTGATTAAAAAAAAAAAAAAAAAGATGTCCTGTGCTACCATCAGAGGCTGCTGAGGATTCATTGGTGCCATCTGAGGGACTCCCATGACAGGAAGCTGATTGTAGGCAAGAAAGACATAAATCTTTTTGTCAGGTTCTCTAAAACATGAAATTACATGAGTGCCGATGTGTGTTGTAATGTGCCACACTAACCGCATTGACAGGGTACACATTGGGAACAGGGGCCGGTACAAAAGCAGGAACTCCAGGAACAAACTTTTGGAGAGGGAGGAAACAAATGTATATCTTCTTATCAGGTTTATCACAGGGCAGTATTGCTGCAAAAACTTTACATGTAAGATCAGATCATGCAAAATCTGACTAACAGCAATCTGAATTCAGACAGTTTAGTGAGAAGAGTGAATTATTTTCCATTTGGTAATAATGAAGACATCAGGGATCAGTCAATAGGAGAGCACCATCTTGTGGCTGCATTCAATAGAAACAACCAGGCAGTCTTTACATTCATTCATTCATTACACACATACGTTCTTTATTAATTTACTTTGCATATTTTCTCACAATTCCAAATGTGTTTTTTCTTACACATAATTTTCACACAGTTTTTGTTTTTAGTTTTCTATTATAACCCTGATTATTGTAATTAAATGACATGTTGCCAAGTTAACGTGAAATCTGTGACTAAACTCCTCTTCATCTATTTCAAACACGTTGCTATATGTCGTGAATTTTCTCTCACATCGAATTGAGGTCATCAAACTGACGTCCTTAAGGGACTGACCTGCGCAAACTGGGGCTGCCCGATGAAACCTGCTCCGCCACCAGCTACCATGGGTGGGTTCAGGCCTCCAGCCATCATCCCTGGGTTTGCTCCGTTTACCATTCCTCCGTTCATACCACCCATCATTCCTCCATTCATGGCTGCCATCATCCTCTGTCTCTGCACGGGAGGAGAAAGAGTGTTTGTTATGAACCATGATCTAATTTGGATTTTTGTGCTAATCAGCCATAAATTAATAGTCTGAATATTCCTTACCTTGCCTGCACTGACCTGCAGTAAGCAAAGACACAAGATGTTACATACACTGCTTTAGATAGATAGACACATAGATAGATAGATAATCTGTACTCACATAGCAGATGGTGGCTACAAATGTTGTGAGGAGAAGCTTCATTTTGCAGACTAAAACCTTTAAAAAAAAAAAGACCAGAATAGATATATTTTACTTACAAAATCAATATATTGCTTTAAAAGTCTCAATTGCACCGTACCTTTTTGTTCTTCCTTCAAATGTTATGTGCCAAGAAGGACTATACCACAGTTGCTCTCTGATTGTAGAACACCTTTTATCAGTCCCAGAGATTATTATGAGCCAATTAGAGAGGAGAACACTGACTTGTTGACAAACTATTTTTGTCACCTGTGTGTCATGGGAGCTTTTGATATGACATCTTCATTTTCTACAATAAGAGATGTAAAGAAATGCAGCTCTGTGAGCTATTTTCAAAGTCTCTTCAACCCTTGTTCAGTCCCGTTTGACATTGTTCTCGATGCAGCCGAGTGACCACGAACAATAACAGAGTGATTCAGAGTCTTGGGGTGGGTTCGTGGAGGTTTCTGGAAGCTACTAAACTAAAAACCTTGTAAGAACCATCTAAATGTTGCGGGTTGTGGTCACGAGAGGCAAACAACTGACATCATCATCGAGAGCTTTTGTAACACGTGTGTATGCTTAAATACAATCAAACATATTACCCAGGAAACAGCACACTGTCTGTGACTTCAGGAAAACAGCTAAGTAAGAACAACAACTTGTGATTTGATTTATGTTTGGAAGAGCAAATTTCATGTTTCCCGCCGTTGTAATTTAAGGCAAATTCAAGTTAAAGAGGGTAATTTGTGATGAGTTTATACTTGCGTCAAGTTGATTTTTACTCGTCCCAACCCTAAAATAACTATTTATATCATACAACCAACTCAACTCCGCAACACCAGACCTCTGTTGATTTTTAACAGCTCTGATGTTGCTGCAGGGCAAGAACAGATATGTTTGTGTCATGTTTCATCAGCACATTTTCTCGTGTTGTTTAGAACCATTACATTCATCCCCCCGTGTGGTCGGCTGGGTATGTTGTCACATACTGAGGCTGTCTGGGGAAGGTTTTTTCTGCTGCTGACTGGGCAGCCCACAACAGACCAGGTAAACAGCCTCTGTGGAAGTCTGGTCTGGAGCTTTATACTAATTACACACTGTCATGCAGTCCCAATTAAGAAAACATTTTCTTCCTGTTTGCAGTTTAATGTCCGAACAAATGACATCTCCTAATAGCGTTATGTAAATTTGAATATGTCACATTTATGATGAGCTTTTTTTTTTTCGTTGTGTCACAAGTTTTATAAACAAGAAGTTTGTTACTTGAGGAGTTCTGTCGTGATGTAAAGGATAGGATGTTTTTCTTATTCACAGACCAAAATCACCATGTTGCAACCAACGCACTGTAAATATAAATTTATACATTTGTACCAGTCTGTCCCACAAAAATAACTGCCATCAGAGGAGCCACACCCATGACGCTTGGTGTTTTGCTCAAGTACACTTTGACAGACAGATATTTTGAGCTCTAGGTGATGTAAAAGCAAATATGTGCTGTGTTAATATGTTGGAATAAATATTCAACAAAGAGTCAACAGTTGATTTCAGTCATTTATTGATCATTAGTTATTATGACAATGATTTATAAAGTTAACAGTCAAGCACGAACAGACAGCAGTGAGACAGGATGAGGACATAAGGATGAATTATGTTGTATATGATGTCTGACAGCTTTGAGGTCTCATTTTGCTTGCTTCTCCTCCGTCTCCATCCCAGAGCATTCTTCCTCTTCTTCAGCTGCCATCACCTTCATCACAGGAGACTGTGTCCTCCTGAGACGTGCTGCCACCGAACGCTGAAACCTCACTCTGCCGGCTGTGTTCCCACCGGCGGCGCCCGGCCGGAGCTGAGCCGCCGAAATCAGCTGCACTTGGCCGGGAGTCAACGCGGCACCCTGTGGGTCTCCCCCGGCGTTTCTCTGTGACAGCACAGCAAACAGCGTGACGGGCCCACCTCTTACAGCCTGAGCCACCTGCCCCTGTGGATTCACGTTGGCTGCGCCTGTCTGCCCCACGAGAAATGCCCCACCTTGCTGGAGAGCTCCAATGGGAATCAGCTGCTGGAGGGGAGCCTGACCTATTTGGTTCCCAACTGGCTGGATGAAAAATGACCCACCAAGTGGGACTAAGTGTGCCACAAGGGGTTCACCATTCACCCCATTTTGAGCCACAGGGTTGGCATTGTTGCCAGCTGCTGCTCCTCCATTATTATTCACTCCCCCATTAGCAAGCGCCTCTGCACTCCCTGAGGACACACCACCCTCCACCACAACAGCCAAGGTCTGAAAGATAACCCACAGTATACAGAACATGTTTTATCTCAGCGACAGCAGACAGTGGACAGGTGAAGTGCTGCTCCTCTCTTCGCTTATATAGACAGCATCAGATTCTGTGATCACCAGGACAGGTCCAATCAGAGTCCTGCGCTTCATCTCAAAACAACAAGTCGCTGTAATCATCATGACCATGCTGTAGGCTATTTTTTGCTTTGTTTCCCTGCAGAGGGCCATTATTCAGGATTATGTGGCAAACCCAAACCAGGTATCAGTGACTTGCATTCTCACAACCATTGTTGCAGAGGTCGTAGTTTCATGTCATGGTGGCATCAGGAAAATTGACCAACGAATCAAACATGATATTAGAGTGTAAACCGATGTGGCCCAGGGGTCAACTGGGATCCACCTTTATGACGCAATAACTTTATTTCAGGACTGCAAAGAAACACAAGTCACCATTAACAACAGGGTGATATTGTGAAGATCATTGCCATCCATAAAGCTTTAATTAGAGCTACAATGAAAGATGAGATGCAGAGACAAACATTTACAGCATTTTCTACCAAATCAAGAGACACAGTTATTGATTTACATTTACTATTGATTGATTGATTTTCTGTATAGATTATCAGACACAAACAAAAATCCAAGTGATGACATGTTAAAGTGAAAAACACTTGTTTCTAACATGGTCCCAAGATGTTAAAGGACGAGGATAAGACACAAGGTTCTGAAACTATCTACTTAACATTGATTTAAAGAGTAATTCTGCACTAAATCACTCTGACATACAGTTCTTTTGAGGCCTTGTACTGTATATTGTACTATGCCTTTTCTACTAATGAGCCGTTGTAAACTTTCCCCCAGTTTGGAATGCATTTGAAAACAGGTTTTTGGATAAAACCAGTTAAACGTGACTCTTTTCTGTTATTCTACCAAAACAATTCTAGCTGCTTAATCTAAATTACAGAACAAAGATCCAGATGTCCAAGCTTAGCCTGACACAAAATGACAGCAATGACCACCAACACTTGTCCTTTATATAGCAGGAGGTAATTATTATTATCTTTTCATCTGTACTCGTCAGTGTCATGTAACATTTTGACTTGACGAAACAACAGGAGCCAAATGGTTCACGGAGGCCTCTGTCTCAAGCTGTGCTGTCGGAGCAGCTTCCACAAGCTCGTGTGGTAGATGAGGTGCAAAATGAAGCTCAGAAAAGAAGGTTGACATCCATATCCTCTGTGGAGAAAATAGATAAATGGAATTTAAGGTACAGTATTATTGAAATTTGGTACAAATGCAAAAGAGGTTTGGAACTGCTGTTGTGGAGTTTTTGGCATCAGGCTGTCTGAGAATAAAAAAATTTTTTAAAAAACCCACAGCGAGCGCCTGATTTCTCGTGTTTAATAAAGTAGTAAAGAAGCCACAACATACAACACCGCAAGTCTGGTCCTGTCTGTAGTATTCAATCATCACTGCATACTAACACATGGCACACGGCAGCTTCTACATTCTGTCCTTGAACACAGAATTCCTTTGAGATAAGACAAGATACAGTTGCATCTCTCCCAAGGAAAGAAAAAGATTAGGAGCCTGGATACTGTTGATAAAGTCACACAACTACACGCTGCATAACACTGCCAATTTTACTGATTTCTCCTTTTTGTCATTTGGTTAAAAGCTGCTTGTGCAAATCGTCAAATTCTGAACGTATGTTTCTTTCAAACATAATGAACAACTTTGTATTTGTTACATTTCTGAGGTATCAGTGTGTGTTTCAGTTGGTGCCATGCTGCTGCACTCACCGTTCTTGATTCCAAAACAGGAGGTCCACTCTTTAAAGGACACCTGCTTGTCCTTGTCGGCGTCACACTCCTGGAAGAAGAGGGAGGTGCAGTGCTCCATCGGTACCAGAGGGACCCTGAGTGGGGCCAGCTCTGAGTGGGACAAGAGTCTGCGGAGAATGGACCATCATCAACATCTGATCATTATGAGCATCTTATGTATATCCAATATGTCACACTTTAGGTCTTTAGCTCACAGGTCAATTACAAGTAGGCCCCTAAAAGTAACAGTTCATTGTTTGTGTCTAGGATAGCTGTGAAGACACTGACAGAGTCAAAGTATCCCAGTCCCCACCAGCAGTTGCCATAGCAACCAAGGCCATAGCACAGACCCTACGTTCATAAGAGATATGATAAACCAAACCTCCGGGGTGAGAGAGTAAACAGTCAAAATAACAGGTGTCCCAGGAGGATTACGAAGCACACAGCCTGCCCTTGGGAAAGAACTGCATGAAAATATACAACGTGACTTGGCCGAATGTGATTCATAAGATTTGGTATCCAATAGAATCTCCACACGTTCCATCAGAAGTTGACCAGATCGCAAGATTTCCACCACATGTACATTGTAATGTAAAATGTATAATCATTGACTAAATTGAAAGACGAGGATTTACCTGTCAGAGGGATGTTGGTCCAGTTGAGCAAACTGCCAGTGCACCGGGTAGATGTACATGTTGTAGTTCTTTTCAAAGTCCTGTGCAAGAAGCTCAACAGAGTGATCACCGGCTCGAAGACGCCTCTCACTCTCAAAGATTTTCTTCACCTACAGAAGCACAGAACACCACAGTTTGGTTGCCTTTGATGACCTAAAACATCACATTTTTCTTTTCCCGAAGGTGCTTTGTGATTTTCTGAGAGACTCACTCACTGAATGATTGATTGGATACAAAAAAAACACAATAAACTTTGTAGTATCTTTACATTTTGAACACTGTATCTTACTCTGAAACGCTGTTTAGGAGTGAGGAAGCCAGGGGACATGGAGTCATGCTCATACAGCTGCAGTAGCACATTTTTCAGCCAATCCCTCATTCGCAGAGGGAACTGGACCAGCTCAGTGTCCACACATGGAGGTATTACTGTGAGAGAAGGAGAGAAAGAGCCGGGTCAAATCGTTTTTTCTTGCACCGCACTAAAATATCGTTGCTCAAACCATACAGTCTATCCAGTGGTAAACTCTCACATTTGCATGGCCCAGTGTAGTCCAGATGAAGTCTGTGCCCTTTCTTGGTGCCCTCCAGGTTGCATTTAGTGGCAAAGAGCACGCACGACGTATCATATGTTGTGTTGTCTGTCCCACAAACCTAAATGGAACATGACTGTTACAGTCAGATGCAAACAGTAGCTGAACGTTCCAGTTTAGCCGTGAACAGGTCTTGCGTCACTTACATGATCAAACTCGTTCACACTGGGAGGACACTCTGATGGTTCTTGACACACACAGCCTGGCTTATTGTCTGCATCGAGTTTACACGTCTTTCCACGTTTGCAGCGGAAATTGTCACATGGATCTAGAGGAAAAAACAAACACTGTGATAACCTTTGACCTGCACTTCATCGGAATTATTAAAGCAGTGTTAGAACAGGTCTGTTTTCCTCACTGGTTTGGTTTTATCTTACCACGTGTTAGGACTTTAAACCAGTGAGCTCCAACCACCACTACACATTATCCCCTACATTCCACTGTCATTTGAGTTTGTACAGTGATTAAATTCAACTTGATCTCTCTTATTCACTCCTTAAGCCTGCAGAGCTGTGTTTTGGTAATGACCGTGATCCAGGGTGGCGCTATTCATGTGGAAGTTTAAGCAAAATGACCCAGTCAGCAGATTCCCCTATGAGACTGTTGGGATAGTGTGTTTGTCACAGCTGTGAATGGTTAGTGCTGCAGCTACTAAATTAACCAACCAGCAGGGGCTTCTGGGTTATGTATGCCTCCACCAAGAGAGAGCCTGGAACTGGGGTAGAGATCCACCGAGGCTCTGATCTGCACTGGATTCATTCCCACCAAAGGACCCTGGAAAAGTACGCAGGAAAAATGAAAATGCAGCTACATGAGCTATTGTTTATATAAATATATTGATTAGCTGCTTTAAGGAAAGTGCATGTGCAAATTATGTGTCATTTACCCATTTTCCTGCCCTTCTCCTCTTTGCCTTGTGCACTGTATTGTCAGTGCTGCTGCTCTCAGACTCCTGAGGATCCTGTTGGCTCAGTTCTTGTCCAGACTGTGTCTCCTCTCTCTGCGGAGAGTGCTTCCTTGACCTTTGGTTCTTCTTCTGCTTCCTTGTCTTCCCCTTGGTGTGACTTCCGCTGTCATTCTTACTTTTCTCTTCCTCCTTCCCAGCCACCCTGGACCCTGATTCAAGCTCCCCACTGTTCTTCGGCTCTTGAGGCTCCACGTCCTGATTCATCTCTTTAGATTTAGCCTGCGAGTCTTTGTCATTTTTGCGTTCTAGCAGCTCCTCCTGATCAGACGCCTCCTTGCTGTCTGCTGCCTCAGTGTTTTGCATGCCTTGTTCGTAGTCCTCATCTATGGTGGGCAGTTCCTTCTCGCTGACCTCTTTCTTTTTAACATCTGTTTTTGAAATAGGCTGGGTGTCATCGGCGTGGGCTTTTAGCTTGTCTGATATTATCTGCAGAGGTTGTAAGATGCCGCTGTCAGCAGCGTAGTCAAGATCGACTGGGATATCTGACTCTGTGCTGCCATCTGTTTCCTCCAGCGGTGCCACTTGCTCCTCTCCGTCGGCCATTTTGCCAACAGACTCTTCCCCCTTGTCCTCATGGGGCATCTTCTCCACCTCCTCCTCTACTTCATCTTCCACTCTCTCTTCATCTGCCTCCCCCTCATCTGTCACTTCTTTACCATCACCCTGCGTTTCCAAGTTGTCTTCCAACTTCTTCTCCTCCCCTTCCACTTCCTCATCCTCATGGATCTCCACGGCCTTGCTGGACTCCACCTTGCCTTCATCTGCCTCCACTTCTTCCTCCTCCAGCTCTCTTTCTTCTGCTTCTTCCTCCTCTGCCTCTTTCTTCAGGAGATCCACCAGCTCCTCCTCGCTCAACAGGACTGCAGTGCTTTTATCTCTCCTTTCAGTCGCCTCAGCCTCTCCGTCCTCCTTGTTAGTGTTGGCGTTGCCCTCGGAGCTCAACTCCTCATCTTCCTGCTCCTGGCTGCTGGCCTCGAACGTGACTAAAGTGGGTAAGACCTGTGGCTTGTTGGCCTCCTCTGTGATAACATCCTTAACCAGGAAGAAAAAAAAAAGTTCATTTATATAGAAATTACTTGATTCAAATAAAACTTTTCAAAATAATTTAGAGTCATCTTTTACCTTTTCTTTGGCTGTGTGTGAAGTCTTATGCAATCCATGATGTTTTCCGTGTGGTTTACTTTTAACCTGGATATAACAGGAATAATTAATAATAATAATGATGAAACTGCAATAAGCAAATTCTTAAATTTACTTGTCAAACAAGGACAAATGATTATAACTTTACTACTCACAGACAGGGCAAGTGTTGCTGCCAGTAAACAAAGGAAAACTAAGCAGGCCCTCATACCTGAAACATTGAAATGAATCATTTAAACACTGGACAGAAATAAAAATTGATTACATGTAGTTTACATTACAAGAGAGAGGCTTAAAAGCACACCATAAACAATCAGTACATCATATCTTGACTTCTAACTGGTCACAACAACGACATGAACTTGGCAGATCTTTCAAAGTTAAAACAGATGAGTGAATCTGTATGCTGCCAACACATTCATGACGAGCAGAGCTGCTGGATCGGTCTCCGCTGTTGTCACGGCAACAGGCCTCTGAGATGCGCCTCTCTCTCAAAAGTCACATTCAGAGCTAAAGTAAACATCAGAAGCTACCAGACTGGAAAAAGTTGACTAAGTCCACAAACTTTTTGTCTCTCTGGACGGAAACAAAACAGACATTCCTGGGCCTGTCCGGTGGAACAATAGCTCGCTGGTTCGGCCCAGTAAACCCCCAGATAGGTGTAGGTAGGAGGGGGCATGTGAATGAAAATACACTGAAAGTGATAAATCATTCAGTATCATTTAATGTGACAATTATGAGACGATCTTGCAGAAGACACATAGACTTCTGATTTTTAACGCACTACGTGTTGTTATATGACAATCATTAATGTATCTCTGATACATTTTATTATAAAATTTATTCCATATCAGTCAGGATATTTTAAAACTCTATGACATGCTTTCACCTAGATGATAAAGGTGAGTAAACAACATTTCAGTTCGTCAATATTACACAGCGTATAGTGGTGAATCATAGTATAAACAGTATATTAGCAGTCACTATCTCTTGATATATACAAAAATAATTGAGGCATCACTGTTAATTTAGAGCATCAAAGCAAAAACAGTCATCCCCAAAGAGGCTACAATATAAGGAGTCGCTGCGTACACAATAACACAAGCTCAATACCAAACTATTTTGTTAACAAAATATTACACACACTCATACCTCAATGTGGCCATTATGACATGTCAAAACAGTGTAAAAGTCTCAGTAATTAGGACGAATTTTACCTGAGGCTGGGAGTTGCAAGAGAAAGTAGAATCCAGCACAAACACCAGTATGCGCCTGTGTTGAACCTGTGAAGATGTCCTTTTGTATTCAAGACAGCGCTCACACTGTCCACACAAACTGGCATGGTGCACGCACACACACACACACACACACACACACACACACACACACAGTTTTTTCTGGGTCTGTGGTGCCAACGGTTTTTCTAACTTTGGGAGGGTCTTTGGGCTCCAAAGAGAGGGAGAGAAAGAGATCCTATGCTGAACTTCAATCGATGTAAAAAAAATAAATAAATAAAAAATCTACTTCTCCCAAAAAGAGATGGAAAAATATAGAATTAAAAACTCTAATTTGCAATGCCCGTGTTTCTCCAAAAACAGAGTAAGTAAAAACCTAAGGAAGAAAACATCTTCTGACAAGTTTAAACAAATTCTGTGTCATTTTTGCTGATCAACATGTAACAACTGATGCAGGAAATGTTTTTTCTCTTTGTTGTTTTTTCAACATTTGGATATGTGTATTCCGTGTAGGGTATTTATGACAGAATACATTCAGCCCAAACCAGTGTGAAACGTGTCACATTAAACATGGTTTCGTGACAGAAAAAATGCATGATTTACACCACTAGATGTCACTCACACTCACAAGTCTGTCACTGACACAATCTGTAACAGGTGTTAATACTTTCACATGATTACCCATTTGGCAAAGCAGGTTCACCTCAGGGGCAATTCAGTGGCTGCAGGCTCCAGCAGTTCAGTTACATCTAGCAGTGAGTTAAGTCAGTATAATGAAATATATTTATGTTTGCATTAATAAACGTCGTTAAGTAAAGTAAAAGAAACAGCATTTTGCCGAATTTATGTTGGTGAGTTAAGAACTGTTAATTAAACCCAAGTTGACCAGATAATGTCAGAATTGCCTAATACATGTTGGTTGCACATAAGGCAGATGTTGCAGTCTTAATAATATAATTGATATTAATATCTTACACAGCTCAGTTCGGTGGAAATTGTTGATATAACTAGACTAAGTAAATCTAACAAATTATTTTTTTGAGTGTGGAGCTCTCCATATAATCACATGATCTTCACCTGCAGAGGGGAGTTTTCTCAGATGTAATGGAAATTATTCAGAATATTTCCATCATTGGTTACGAGTGTTATCATTACAAAAACCATAGAGCTTTACTGACACAGGGCAGTTTATAATATTCAAGCTGTACTCTTTACAGCTTAGAGCGAAGCACTTCACTCTCTCCTTTAAGTACCATTGTTCTGCAGCTGTTTGTTCTTCATTGTTAGTAATGCATAGTTGGCCCAGCTGTGGTTGTAAATATCTATTGGCGTTTGAGAAAATCAATAACTTAGATGCATCGGGCTGAAAGGGTTAATACATCACAAAAATTTAAGTAACCTTAGGCTGAATGTGCGGCCATTGCCAACTGCCGGTCTGTGTGCCCCAACAAGCATCAATCATCGTCTCCTCACTCCTCCCCTCACTAGAGCAGGACCTTACAACGACTGGTAGCTGTGGTTTTGGCAAACAGCTCCAGACTAGTGAACAGCCAGTCTAATTACATGTTGCTCTTGCATGGTTGAAATCCAGAGTGAGGTTAAACAAGGAATTCTGTAATCTTATTTTTGGGCCTGACCATATAAGGACATCCAGGAAACAATTATGAGCCTCAGGAAGGAAATACAGAAGTCTTTATTTAGGCTTTCTACTGTACATGTCCTATTTCCAAGAACAAGTTCTATTTCCAACGACATCATGTAACAGCGAGGACGCTATGGTACAAAACATGCTTTCGTGTTTTTTAAGTTACGTGTATCATCGGTGTATTATGCCTTGATGTGTATGTGTGACTGAAGTTATGTGACGCTGTCACACGTTTAACCTTCCCATTAGCAAGATGTCAGAAAGCTAATTTTCTCAATTTTTCTTTGTCAAGACACCTACCACATCTACCCCTGAGCTAGGCACTACCTTCTTCTCATATGTTCTTTGTAATTCATTATTAAGCAACAATAGAAACATAGCAATTGGGTGACTCAATAAAGAATAAAAAAAACATCCATTTCACCGGAAACAAGCATGACCCTGTCTGGCCCTCCTTTCCACTCTGAGTGGGTGAGTTTGTTTTTTCAACAGGCCACAAACCCTATGGTTTAGTATGCTCAGCTATATTTCACTAACGACTTGAGAGGGGGTGGAGAAAACTGTGTGTGTGTGTGTGTATATGTGTGTATGTGTGTGTGTTTGTTTTGGGCTTGCTCTCCGGAAACAAATACACCTTCGCGTGTCGACAGGGGAGAGAGACATCCAGAAGGAAGTGATGCAATCGTCTTAATTGAGGTTACTTATATACAGAAGTCCTTGGAGTTTCCTACAGCATATCCACACATCGAGCCTTTACTGCCTCCGCCGCCAGCTTCCATACGTGGCTCAGAATAGACACTGGGTTCTCCTGTTTGCTGCTAAAGGACCACTAACAACATCTCTGACAATTCTGAACCTGACTGACAAAACAATTAAAGGTAATAGATCATTTATTGGCTGATTTTAACATCATTTTTGTTTTTTTACACTGCCTTTTTGTGCTTAACTCATATTTTTCTGTGCAGTCTCACCAGATGTTTTTGATTCTTTGTTACAGGATCTGCAAACTTTTAGCTTTGAATGTGATTTGTCAGTTTACCATGTTATTACATTTTTGCAAGAACATTTACTTTTGCTGATACAACACATATGTTTACTTTTTGTATTTCTATTTCATTTTATGTGTTATATAATGCACATTTTAGTGTGTTTTTATGTTTGCATACTAGGTTGCCTCAAATTTAATTAAATCATTAATACTAACTACACATGTTTGTTACAGAATGAAGGTTACAATAATAACATTTTGCCTGATTGGAGCAGTTTTTTCCAATCCAGTAAGTATGCAAATTTGGCAACATTTCTAATCTTTAAACTAAAATATTTACATTCTTATTATGTTGTGCAGAGGCCTGTGCTGACATACTCTGTATTTTCTTGCATTTAATCAATAGTCATTACTACGGAGACTCCAGTTACAATCATAATGGCCTAATAAGTGCTGCTGTGTTTCTTTTACTTAAACTTCTATAAGCAGAGCATTATCTTTAACTGCAAAAATATCTATAAATCCACACAGATCTTGTGCATCAAGAGCTATCATTTTGGAAATAACTCTGGCGCTCTCTCCTTTCTCCTTACCCTTCTGTGTTTCCTTTCTGACAGATTTCATACAATGTTGTTTTGGAATCAAGTGAGCTTGAGGCAAACTCGGTGAGTGCCATCAGAAACGATCTCCTCTTTTCAAACTCTAGCTCTCTAGAGTTTGAAAAGGGGAGATCCACATAGTTTACACATAAATCATTTGACTGCAGTAGAGCTGCATTCCTCTGACAGTCAGCAGAAACACTTACAATAGGTGCGGTTACTCGAAACTTCTCCAGACCTCAAGACAATTCCCATCTCAGAGACTATTGTTTACTACACTGTATGTCTGCACCCATTTATGCAGCAATAGTGTAGCCGGGCGATGGCTGACATGAATGGATCTAAAATGAATGTGATGATTGTTGATGCTGCAGTTAAAAGGTATAATTAAACACACTGTGGTGTGTGTGCTTACTTTGTTTTTCTTTCCCAGACTGAAAGTTTATCTGTTTCACAATCGTCTGAAAATAACACCTCCGAGCTTCAGGTACTGTACACATTTATTCCAGTAATGAGTAAATGATTATTTTCTCGTGCAGAAGACTTTTTTCATCGTGTGTGATTACTGAACTTCACCTTAACGGATGTGTGTTCCTCTTTGTGTTGCAGAGCTCTGAAGAAAATACCTCAAATCAAGTGAGTCATTCTGATTTGTCTATGTTCTGCAAAGCTCGTTCAAAATAATCACTCTAATCATTCAGATTGTTAATCTAAAGATGTGCTGTAAATGTATCTGATGTTATCTATCTTTTGTTTCCAGAGTTCAGAGTCAGAATCATCAGAATCCACATCAGAGGACACGGTAGGTTGTATCTATTTTACTGTTTGTGCTTTATTGTCATCAGTTTCCTATATTATGTATATTTTAAGAGCTGTGGGTGTAGTAGTGCAAATTCTAATAATACAAATGAAAATAATTGTAATAAAACAGAACTGAAGTGGAAGATATAGGAAAATTACAAAAGAGGAAACATGTCCTGAGTGTAGAGAAGCCTGTTAAGTACAATTATATAGTGTATGTGTACATAGGTATACTTACAGTTGTCTTGATGCTGTTACAGAAGCTTTGCATGTTTTTCTAAAACAGTGTTTGTCTTTTCCAAAAAAATAACAGACTTCAGAAGAGAGTAACAGTCAGTCAGATGAGACTGATGGGGTAAGATGAAATTGAATTGAATATTTTACAAAACCAAGTTTATTAAATATTAACATACAGTAGAGCATATCTCTGGTCTCCACCTAGCTCATATTATTCACTGTATTTCCACAGTCTGATTCTATGGCTGAAACCAGAGATGACAGCATGGGCAGTGAGGAGAATGTTCGAAAGGTGAGATAAACATTCTGCACGTTCACTTGGTTTAAACCGTCCTGTTTTAGCTGAGATTAAAGTTGAGTAACACCATCCTTTGTTCATTATCTGCATCAGAGCTGGGTTCAAGTGTTTGCAAGTGTCGACAAAGTCCTGAGCACAGAGGACAACAGCAGCGCAGAGGTCAAAGGTGAAACGGAACACCTGAGCAGCGAGCAGCCAGAGAAGCAGCCCACTCTTGCCTCCACCGGCACCATCTTCAAACTGAAGAATGACCCCGCTCGGGGTCAAACAACAAACCTGCCCCTGGTGGGGAGCCCCACCGACAGCAGTGACACCAGCAGCGACAGCGCAGACACCAGCAACATGACTGGTGTTACCGCCGCCACCAGTGACAGCAGCGAGAGCACCAGCAGTGAGAGCGACGAGACCAGCGAGAGCAATGACACCAGTGATGCCAGCAAGAGCACAGAGCATAGTAACGCCAGTGACAGTGCCGAGCTGGAACAAATCAAAACCAAAGACTGTGTGAATGGAACTCAGAGCTGTGAAAGTGAGGAGTATTTCTTCCAGGATATAGGAGATGACGCCCATTACTCTGTAGACAACCTGATGGTGCCAGATGAGGATGAAAGGGAGTTAAGTCTAAGAAGATGATGACATGCACTTGTGCAGCTTTATATGTTTCCCCACTATGAACTACAACATTAAATGACCTGCCTGAAGACTTCAGGTTGACAAAATTGCTATTGCCCATCGCTTCTGAATGTTGACTGTGGCATTATAATGTTACCTGCAGCTGACTGATTTGTGTGTTTATGTGATTATTATTGTGATGATGGTGTAACCTCGTATTTACTTTGTTTTTTATAATAATAAACAAATAACCATGGTACTGGGAGCTTGCATGTTTTTATAGAATTAGACATAGTGGGTAGCAGAGAGCAAAATAAGTACATTTACTTTAGCACTAGTTTTAAACACGATTGTATTTTACTTGTGTATTTCCAATTTATTCATCTTTATACCTCTACTCCACTAGATTCTAGAGGGAAACTTTGTACTTTTACTCATTTACATGTATTTAATAAGTAGCTAACTTGTGATCAGCCTCTGATAATTTGCTGCAGTAAAGAAGTTCAAATTAGCTCTGTGTCTGCATCTGTAATGATAACCAATAATATGCTTTATATATATTTGAAAGTATACATATGAATGCGGCCATTTTACTTTTGATACTTAAAGCACTTTTTTTTTTTTTAACAGAGAATACGTCCGTGCTTTTAAGTAAAACCGAATTCAGGACTTCGTTGTGGTATTGATACATTTACTTTATTACTGATATTTTAAGCATGATTTGTCAACTTCTTCTATCAGACAAATGACTACATATACAGTCATTGCACCACGTGCTTAAGACAAACAAACCACCTAAAGCTTCCATTACAACTGGCAAATATAACTGGGTGTATTTGCTAGAATAGGCTTCTGTTATCAAAGCTTAAATGTTGAACCTTTTGAGAATGCTATTTTTAAGTCAATGCAGAAATAGACTTATACCACGATGAAACAAAATGAAATCTTGAATATATAGAATAATATATATAGCATTTTCCCCGTTACGTCAACATGGCCGGTTAGCTCAGTTGGTTAGAGCGTGGTGCTAATAACGCCAAGGTCGCGGGTTCGATCCCCGTACGGGCCAGCTCAACGTTTTCGTAAATTACTTTTTTTTTTTTTTTTTCCTTAACGGTTTGGGACGGTCACACTGCGCTGTTTACTCTGCTGTTGCTCTGCTTTCTGTCTCCTCCGGCTGCTGACTGAACTGGGAGAATAATCAGTGGCACTGGTCACACCTGTGCACCATGCACACAAGCCAGCGCAGCAGTCACTCCGTGATTGATCCCTTCACACACAACTCTGCTTTGTAGGTTTTGTTTCCTGTTCTTTGTTTTTACACCACGACATCCACGCAACACATTTTCACTCGGGTCATTTCGGATTGAAAGCGTGGAAACATTATTGAGCACAATGTCTGACAATGTAACACCTGTAGGAACATGCATTAAATAAGACTTAATATCCGTAACTGCAATCACAGGATCAGCCAGCCATATGAATGCTGATCATGGTTTCAACTCTATACTCATTTCACCCTTACTTTGAGCGCTCCATTTGTTCAAAGATAAAAGAATCAACCCTCAAATTGTGTTCAAAGAAACTTACTATTTCACTGAGAATAAAAGGGATTATTTTACCCTGAAAACACCACGTTAGCCTAAATTTGTTAAGCCACATTTGAGAAACAGGGTCTTTGACACCAAAACTCAAATCCCAGAGCTTTGTTTCGTAGCCCTGCCTGTATAAAATCTCAGCAGTAGATGGCAACAAAGTCAACCCTTCTCGTTGCTGTGTAAGGCCCTGCAACCCCCACTGGTGTTTTCACTCATTCTGGATGATTCTGCTCAGTTTAAAATTAAACAGAACTATGCTGGGAATTACATAATAGTGTCATCAAAATAATAGAGGAACCCACCACACAAGCAAAACTAAATTAACAAGGGAATGAGAGAAATGTCGATCAAGCAGCGTCCGTGAACACCCACGCAGATCTCAGAGGACTAGTCAGCCTCAGTAAGTGGAAACACCTGTGTGGGTGGACTACAGGTGTACAGGGGCCACTCTTTCTCCTCCTCGTAATATTTTAGACAGATTCACGCTCTGTCAAGTATTAGCAGTCCATGACTGTGCAAGTTTGTCATCATTAGGTAATAATATCAGAGAAACCATGGCCCCTTGCTCTGGCACCAAGCTGTACTTTGGTGTCTGGTAATGCTCCAACTCTTCTGCATGTCTTAAATACTCATTTTGTTTTTAAGGTTACCAGCAGATCTGACAGCAACACTATAAACTCCTCCAAACTCACTTGTGTAACCAAGTAAGAGATGTGTTATCTCCACAGCATCCCACTCAGTCATCACATTTCATTTTTCCAGGCTGGCATTATGTAAATTCATCAAGAAAAAAGTTTTTCTTCAGAGTCAAGATTTTCTTGTGCCATTGCCACTTTCAGCTCCAGCTTTGAAAGACCTGAGTCCCAAAACCAAGACCCTCTCTTTGAACACAGGTGGACCTGCAGCTTCATTTGAAACAAACTAATGTAGCAACCACTTTCATACTTTCTGTTTCATTTCTGTGGCAGATAGAGAATACAGGAGGTTAAAATATTATAATTCTGACAGCTTCCTTTTTTCTTTAATCTGCACTGAAATTGATTAAAAGCAGATGTACTATCAGAAAACTTGTTTTTCTTTCATCTTAGATGAAAAGAATTCACCTATTTAGTTATTACAAAATATTTAATGCAACATATTTAAACATGTTTGAAAATTGTGGAACAATAGATGATAAATCTCAGAACTTGTCAGATGACATCCAGCATGAATGACATGCAGCTGAACAGTGACCCTCCTCTTAAACATACTGACAAATGATGAGCTGAAAATGCAACAAAAGCTGTACATGAGCGTTGTGTTTCGGTCACATAATAATTGTACTCGATAAACATGTTTTACAAAACTATAAATCATAATTAACAGGCAAAAATAATATCCAACGTGCCAAGAGTCCTGCGTTCAACCCATGAACATCTGAGGAATTGTATCTTCCTTTAAGTCACACTCCTATCTGGGAAAGTGAGACTTCAGGTGCTCCTTCAGAGCTGGGATAGTGGGAAGCTCTTTGTGACACATGTGGCAGCGGAGAGGTAGTTTCAACAACTCACTCATGCCTTCTTTCACAGTGACTTTTCCATTTGTTTCAAGCATCTGAATGACATCTGCAGATAAGGACAAAATGAAAATTTACAGTAATGGACAAAGTGTATTACTGAGAGACTTCAGGTTAAAACAGACTAAATTTGCTCTCACCATGAGACTCAATGAAGTAGTCGGTTGTAAATGAGTTCCAGTGCTTTTTGTTCTTTAAACATGGAGAGTCAAAGTCCTGGCTGATCACATGGAGATGAACATGACTGTAAAATAAAAAATAAGCACTTTTTTTTTCATGTGTCTACATCAGATATGTGCTGATCATCGTCCTTGTGAACTTAAGACTTGAATTTGCACTTTAAGAGTCTTTTGTATTTAAAAGACTATACCAATGCTTTGAATTACTTTTTCCATTTATTACACACAGTGTATATGTAACACTGCTGTCATTTTTTGACTAATGTTTTGTTTTGTTTGATTTATGTGTACACCATCAATGAATGGCTCTTGATTTCTTTGTCTGAAGTGAGTGATCCAAAGTAGGCTTGCTTTTGCACACCCTATCATACCTCTTGCACTTGTTGTGGTATTTACTTTTAGAAACATAAAAAATATATACATGTGATGTTTACTGTAATTTAATGGCAAACTCGGGCAAGATTCAAGTCAGTTAATTTACATACTGTTCTACCTTGAAATCAAATCAGCAGCTTCCTGGAAGACAGAAAAATACTGTATGTTGATTGATTTAAAAACTACAGTTGCTTTTGAAAATAGATGGCAACAATGTAAAATCTAAATTATTGTATGAAATGGGATAAAACACAAGAGTTGTCTTTCAATGTAAAAGCAACAGTCAGGAAGTTATTACTAACCTCATACTTGGGATGGCATGGTACCCTGTGCGGAAGTGTAGTGAGCTAGCATTGGGACACTGCTGAACCATCTGGTCAGCAACTTGCTGCATGTGTTTCACCAGGTCACAGTGCTCCTCACGCAGCGCCTTCAGACTAGAAATAGACTGCCACGGGAGGACCAGCCAGTGGTAGCGTGCCTTGGGGTATTTATCTTTAATTACTACGACTTTATCATCCTTGTATACCTTGAAAAAATCAAAACAGTGATATTTAACAGCCAAACTTGGTGAGAAAATCATGCAGTCAAAAATCCAGCCACGTTTCAGATCAGTAAGCATCACTCCAGCTACCTGCATCTTTGGGTCTTGCATTGAAGTCTTCAGACCTTGGCTCCAATGCCCAACACTTTCCTGTATCAGATTGTAGGTAACATGTTTATTTTGTATAACATTTTTACCGGCTCTAAAATAATAATAATTCAAAAGAAGTTAAATATGTGCACACACACACTTCTTTTTTTTTTACTCACACTGGTTTTTGTGGCGTCTCCGTGGCTGACTGTCACAGAGTCCTTTTCTGTCTGTTTGTCTACTTTCATTTTCTGGGCCTCTCTCTGGCTGTCTCTGTTCTCTGAAGCTGACTCTCGTGGCCTTTTGGTGCCACCATGGTTGCTGGTGGGATCCTCCTTGAACTGTACAGTGTATGGATAGAGCTGATTGACAATATGAAGCTGCTGTCCGGGCTTCATTTTGACCTCATTGCCTGTACCCACCACTACCGAGTCTATGGAGGTGGGGTTCACACCCAGCTTTGGAATGAAGATGGGAGATGAAACACAGAGTGTTAAATAACCTGTGAAAGACCTTTCAGTAATCACTGAAATTTAAAAAATGAACAAAAAAATTATCATTAATACTGGAAGACTAAATAAAATGTGTCCAAACATTTAACAATGCATATTCAAAATAGCAATAAGGACTAGCAAGCTCAGCTTTAAACTTTATTCATATTATTTTCTGGGTTTAACATTGAAAAAATCTATGTTTTTACGTGTCTTACCTGCTTAACTTTGACATAACCTTTGTTGCATTCTGCTTTCAATTCAACTGGTTGGGAAGGGACAACATGCGCACAAATTAAAGCTTGTTTTTACTACATATAGATGTTTTTATTATGGTTTTTATAATATGTCATGAATGTCAGGTCTTGATGCGTTAAACAACGAGTAACTAAAGCTATAAATTAAACGTAGTGGATTATAGGATTATAGTGGAGTACAACTAGCATGAAATGGAAATATCAAATACTCAAATAAAGTACAAGTACCTCAACAGTACTTGTAAATGTACTTATTTACTTTCCATCAATGTCAATATCAGGTTTAAGCTTGGTCTCATAACGCTTAACTGCGTGACATCTATATCATTATGTTTACTTGCTTGCTCTATGAGTTTAGCTAACGGCTAACACAGCCAGTATATCAGTATATTACCTTGCTGTCGGGAGCATTTTTTGTCTTTAATAGTCGTTTCTGGACCTCGACCCAGGACAACTGTCTGTAAGTGGGGCAGCTGAATGGGTTTATGATTACCCTCCTCGCTGATAAGCCAGCAAACTGGCATTTTATCATCTCATGGAGCTTTTTTTGTTTTATAAATCTGTGAGAGGCGGCTCACGCCTGTTTTGGTGACTAGTCTGGTCGCAGGAAATTGACGTCACACATGGAAAAATCTGGAAGCGTCGCTGTGAACTGTAACTGAAGTGTGACCTGAAACTTATGAGGATTCACAATATTGTCTTCATATAAGGTTGGAAAATAACAATTCAGTCGTATATGTGTTGCTAATTCAAGTGTCATGTTTAATTATTTTTTTTGACTCAACGTCTGAAAAACAGCCTAGCTAGTGTGTTAGCATTAGCCATGCTATCACTGCCTCTACGTAGGGCCTGATAGATGTGAAACCTCGTTACTGTTTTCATCATGAGCATTGTAACAGGTAGTTGCTAATGTTTCGGCGTTAATCAATATTTGTGTCAACTAAAAACAAATATATGGTGTTCATATACGGTAGTTCGTGTGTAATAGCCGCTGTCTCCCCTGTTTCAAAGAAAAAAATCAACTCTTGAACCAAAACAAGCGTGACGTTTGAAAGTGGCTTATATCTAAACCTCTGTACATGTTATTCCACTTCAGTGTTATCTATTCGTTACATCTATGTCAGGTTCATGGTCCAAATAGAGCTGCAGTTGTATGCAAAAGGTTTTGGCACCCCTGGGCAAACTTGCTTCATATCTTGTTGATTTTTGAAAGTAAAAAAAAATAAAAATACAATCTCTGTTGGAGATGTGGCCCCCCTGCTAAGTCAGTACTTTAAGCTCCCCACCGCCTTTGGCAAATATCACAGCTTTCAGACGTTTTGCAGCCAGCTAACACTTTCTATTCTCGATTTAGGAATTTTCACCCATTCTTCCTCTAGTTAACTTCAGGGATATTTTTAGGCTGTTTTGCTCACACAGCATGTTTTAAGATCTACCAGCAGATATTCAGTGATGTTCAAGTCAGGGGACTGTGATATTTCTTAAAGTAATGCATGGTGGATTTTCAGGTTTGCTTTGGATCACTGTCCTATTGTAGAAGATAGTCTCCCTTAAGTTTAATTTTCCTGGCTGACATGCATGTCATTTGCATCTGCATTTTCATCTGCTGATATTTAGTAGAGTCCATTCTTCTCTCTACCTGTGCAGTGCTTCCCGTGCCACTGGCTGCCACATAACTCAAAGCAGAATAATAATAGGCACTGACTTCTTTTTTTTCCTACTTTGTTGACTTGAAACATGAAATAAAGAGTAACAATGCATTAATATTTGAACAACTAACATTGCTCGTTTTGTTTTTTAGGTAGGATTAATTAATAATCAGTCATCCTTTACCATTGACACTCACTTGCCAGTTCATCTGGTACACCCAGCTGATTAAGAAAGGTGCTGATTTAAATTTGTAGTCATTTTGGAGGCTGCACTTTCTTGTTTTCTTGAGTAGTATTGCATTATACTGCCAGGTATTTTTTGTTATTTTTGGGAATGCAGCACAGTTCAGCAGCACCATAAGTTACAGCCACAAAAAATGACCATTAAGTTGTATTAACATGCCTCTAAAACTAATATCCTTCATAAAAGTAAGATTTATTGGAAGATGATGTTATTTCAATCACAGCATTAGTTTAACTTGTGCTTTGCTACTAAAACTGGCAACTGAGTATAAATCTAGAGACACATTTATAAATATCACACAACCCTTATCACTGCCTGATATTTGGGTACATTTAGGTAGATACATATGATATATACAAAATTTTGACACATACATTAACATCCTTATGGTGCCATTGTACCTCCCTGTTGTTTTGCTCTTAGCTCAGAGACCAAATATTTGTAGGCGAGGTCATTCTGGTTAGATTTTTGTGGTAGGGTTTTGGAGATGTGGAAGAACTGAATACTGAAATACTGACTGTACTGCGTGTTTTCTGTCTTTTACTTTTTTAAGGTTAGCCGCAAACATGGTCAAGGAAACGGGCTTCTATGACACACTGGGTGTGAAACCTAATGCTACTCCTGATGAACTGAAAAGGGCCTATCGTAAACTAGCCTTGAAATATCATCCTGACAAAAATCCCACAGAAGGAGAGAAGGTAAGCTCCTTTTTATTACAACTATGAACATTAACACAAGCAGCTGCAGTCAGTTTTTCTTGTGTAGAAACCCTCCAATTAGCAGTGGTACTGAAGACACAGCTCTATTAATTAAGTCTAGTTTAAAATCGATCTGGATGTTATTAACAAATGAAACAGTGTAGGTTAGTGCATCAGATGAAACAGGTTACAGGTAGTTTTTGACAAATCAATTTTTTTCTTGATAGATTTATCACATTTTCTAGTTGCATTTATAGGATTAATGTAAAAGTAATATTTGAAGAGCTCACTCATTATCAGACCTCAGCTGTTATTTTGCGTACAGTGTCAAAAAGTTAGATATTTTTTATAATGCCAAAAATGTTTTGCCTTCCACATAATTATGTGTTTGTTTGTTTGTTGTCTTTCATAGTTCAAGCAGATCTCACAGGCATATGAGGTTCTGTCAGATGCCAAGAAGAGAGAGCTGTATGACCGTGGAGGTGAAAAAGCTATAAAGGAAGGAGGAACGGGTGGTGGCGGCGGTGGGGGCTTTGCATCGCCCATGGACATCTTTGACCTGTTTTTTGGTGGAGGTAGTCGGATGCACAGGGAGCGAAAAGGTATGGGAACGTTAGAGAAACAACCAGTGAGCTGAAAAGATGTGAGAAGTTTGTAAAGTGTTATTTGTGTATTTGTGGTTTGAGAGTTTTGAGGTCTTACTTACTTACTGAGTTACATACAGCACAAAATGTCTTTTTACTGACGCATCTTCTGAGTCAGAGCCAGTTCTGTTGAGGAGGAAGGTCCAGCATTGAGCACTTTCATTATTGATTAATCAATTAATTGTTTGGTCTATAAATCATCAGAAAACAGTGAAAAATGCCAGCACAGTATCCTAGAGCACAAGGTGACATCATCAGTGTATCAAATTCTCCTGTTTAAGAACCTGAAGTCATCAACATTTGGTATTTTTACTTGAAAAATTACTTCAACAATTATCAGAATATCAACTAATTGATTAATCGCTGCAGTTGTACTTCGCAGAATGCGTGACTTAGGCCTATCAGTCTTCATTATTTTCTCCCTGCAGCTGTTTTTAAAGGGAACAAAACAAGAATTTCTCATGCTCTAATGAATCCTCCCCACATTCTTCCTCCTGTTTGTCTTTGTGAGCAATCACACTGCAGCCAAAACACAGGGCTATCAAACAAGCGTGACAAATGTGTGACAGAATATGTCTTAACTCTGGCTGTACATCAGCTGTTTTATTTGTGACTGTGCAGTTTTGCCAAGGAAACTATTCTGAGCCTCTAAACACCGCTTCCCCCTATCTGCAGCCCACTGTCATCTTCTGTAACAGTTTTGAGTGACAGTATTTTTTGAACAGTTATTTGGTTTTGGTAGCAGAAGTTTAGGCTTGTTTATCTAAACATGTGTAGTAATGAAATCTGTAAGGAAACTGATATTAAAGAATCAAACACTTGGAGTGTAAGCTTATTCCAAGAAACAACATTTTTCTGTGAATTGTCTCACAATATAATGTTTTGTTCCACCCCAGGGAAGAACATTGTTCATCAGATTTCAGTGACACTGGAAGATCTTTATAATGGAGCTACAAGAAAACTCAATGTCCAGAAGAATACTATCTGTGAGAGATGTGAAGGTACGTCTTTGGCTATGTGAGTTACTTATATGCTTTCATTAGTATCCATCACTGGGCTTGTTAAGTAACCCAAGGAGGCTTTTCAGTACAGGCACACCCAGGCAAGTCATAAAAAGGCTCTTTGTCCAATAACAAAACACATCAGTCTTATAAATATAATCCAGCCCTTTCTTGCCAGGCCACAGCTTATAGCTTGGAAATAAGCCAGATCTAACACACAAAGATAGCCTTTAACTTTTTTTTTTTCTTTTTTTCTTGTTAGGTCGAGGGAGTCGGAAAGGAGCTGCACAGATGTGCATGACTTGCCATGGCACAGGCATGCAGGTCCGCGTGCACCAGCTAATACCAGGTATGGTCCAGCAAGTGTCCACAGTGTGCCACAGCTGTCAGGGCCAAGGACAGAGAATAAGCCACAAGGACCGCTGCAAAGCATGCATAGGCCGGAAGATCCTGCGACAGAAGAAGATCTTGGAGGTCCACATCGACAAAGGTGAGAGTGTGGGGAGAGCTAATGTATCTGTGATTGGTTTAAGATCAAATTAAAACAGAAAAAAATACCTGGTCACTGCACTGCCACAGGAATGAGAGATGGCCAGAAGATTGTTTTCCACGGAGAGGGAGATCAGGAGCCAGGACTTGAGCCAGGTGATATTATCATTGTCCTGGATCAGCGAGAACATTCTCGTTTCACCAGGTAAAATATTCTCTGTTATCACATGTCTTTGGTAACTGATGTTATCTGTGCTCGCACCTTTAGTGTCCTTAAATTGTTCTTGCTGTTGTCATCAGGAAAGGAGAGGACCTGGTCATGTCTATGGAGTTACAGCTGGTTGAAGCTTTGTGTGGTTTCAAGAAACCTGTTCCGACACTAGACAACAGAACTCTCCTCATCACCTCACATCCAGGTAAAACAAATTAATTAAATGCTTAGCTACCTGTTAAATGATCAGATATTTAGTTTGCAGTCAGACCAAATACCTAAAAGTGTGCTTTTCAGTGTCCTTGGTTTGATGTGATTAATATAAGTCAAGCCATAAAGCATCCATTTTATGTCAGAAAATATTTGCACCAGCAGATCCTGGTGAACAGACACTGGCAAAGAATTGTTTTATAATCCAGTGATTTTCAGTGGACAAATATCTTCTTTATTCACATTTCTATTTATTTATTTAGTCAAGGTGTGACTTATACCTCACAGTCGGTGTAGGTCATCTTGTCAAAAGAAATACTCAACCTTGACTGTAAACATTTATTATAATTGATAATAAATGAATGATAGCCAGATGGCAAGATTTTTTCAGATGACTAGAGGATGTAGAATATCACATCATCATCATCTAGTCAGTAACCAGTAAAAATACTTTTCATGTTTTCAGTTTTACATGACTAAGATGACCCATGGTTTTTAATTACAGGAGAGTTGATCAAGCCTGGAGACACAAAGTGTGTCTTGAATGAAGGGATGCCCATGTATCGCAGACCGTTTGAGAAGGGACGCCTTATTATTCACTTCTCTGTACGTCTTTTTTTTCCCAATATCTCTTTTATCCTTTTACATATCAACTTTATTTTTACCTTACATGTGCCTTCCCTTCTGTGAAGAGAAATTAATGTACTTAATTAATTAATGTACTTAATGTAGAAGTTAGCATGTTCACACATGTATATTAAAATATTAGCCTGACAAGCCACTGTGCTGAACTGTTAACACGGTTGTTATGGTTGTTTCCATTAGGTCGTGTTTCCACAAGCCAACTTCCTCCCCAAGCACAAGCTGAAGGAGCTGGAGCGATACCTCCCAGAAAAGATGGACGCAGAGCAGCCAGACAGCATGGACGACGACCTCTACATCTACGCTGACCTCGAGGACTGTGACTTGGAGAACAGAAAAAGACGCCACCATCAGTACTACTACATGGACGAAGACGACTACGCCAGCACTGGAGGTGTTCAGTGCCAGACGTCTTAAATAACTACAGTCTTGTTCTCATTCCAGAAGCCCAAACTCTCATCTCTAAAGCAAAGCACCTTTTTGAAAATTTGCGCACTTTTTATTTTATTACTTTTCTGAAAATCATAACTGTTTGCTCGTTGAAGTTTTCTTTCAAGCTGAGTCATACAACTGTGTCCCAACGCCCTTCTGATTTATTGTAATAGTTTTTAGTGGAGTATCTTAAAGTTCCAGAACTAAACTTGGATCCAGGTGAATGGGATTCCTTGTCACCTCTGGGACCTTATTTGAAATTTTTTATTTTTTTTCCCCCAAGTCACACTGTGATTATAGATGAGGGCTGGTATTACAGAGGCTTCAGAGGAAAGAAAAGCTTCTTTGTCTAGACAAGGACTGCCTGCCTTTATGCAGTTACACTAAAACTGATGTCCAATATTAACCTGGGAATAACCTTTTTTAATTAGTGTTAGTAAATCACTTGTTGTTGTGAACCACTTGTTGATGACTCACTCAATCAGTTGTGTGTGAAGACCAATCTTCAGATGGTGGTGGTTGTGGAGAGGGATATACATCGATACTTGACGTTAAACATTTATACTGTTCCACCCTTTCAAGGGCTATTTTCTAAACATTTCTAAACAATCTTGTGACAGGAAGATGTAAACATAATAATGATTTAGGCAGGAGAGTTTTTAGGTTCGAGCCACTAAATTGTAGATTGTTCAAGCTAATATTTAAGTTTAGTGTAATCTTTTTATTTCAGAGCTGCAGTCACTTGTTTGTTGTGATGTCACAGTTGTTTTTGTTTTGGAAACCTTGTATGGAAAGTGGAACATCTCATACATATGTATATATGTATGTATGTATATATATGAGCCAAATATGCATGGCAGGATAGGTATTCAGCAAACAAAGGTCAAACATGATTAAGAAGTCACTTTATTTTGAAAATAATGAACAGATTATGTGGGGTCTCCAGGGAGCAGGTTGGATAACTTTACCCAAACACAGTATAGATATTTAACTTGATTCTATGTCCAGATTTTATGTGGTTTGGGTATTAGCTGAAACTTAGATAACTCACAGATGGAAGAAGTCCCTAACGCCTTGATGGCAAATGTTTTCCTCTCCTAAAAAAAAGTGTAAAGTGCCAAGTTGCACCCAAGTTGAAAAAGAGTGGCTTATGTCTTGGTGTTGTTTTAAAGGTTTTCATGTTCTTGAGTTTATTTCAGACATGGTTTTAAAATCATTAGAAAATTTAGAGTTGAATTATTTCTCAAAATCTAGAATTTAAATGACAAATTTTAATCAAAGTAGCAAGTTAAACTTGTTGATGGGTTTTTGCTGGCGTCGGCCCACAAGCTATTTAGTGTGTCTTTTTTTTTTCCATATTTCCAATCCTAATTGTAAATGCCAAACGGGGCTTAAAATTGGCACACCTGATACCTCAATGAAGTGTCTGCCTGTTTGAAAGCCTTATCATAACTTAACTTGAAGTTACTTGATGACACAGTTTGTTTGTGTGTGTTTCATTGATTATTATTTTTTGCCTTGGATATTGTAAAACACAACTATGCTCCTTAAATTGTTCTACAGTTGTTCTTAAGAGCTGATGCAAATTTCTGAGTAGTCATAATGTCAGGGGAATTCAACTCAAATAAGTGTTGTCAGGGTCTTAATTTGACTGTATGTGTGTTAGGACCAATGATCCACTTGTTTGTGCTCATGTTTTCTAATTAAATGCAGTTTGATGGTCTTTCTAAATTGTGATGTTACTGTTTGTTAGAGAGATTTATTATTTTTACCAGGAGATCTGCTGATGACCTTAAAATATATGAGTCACATCACAAAATGACACAGGCATCTGTGCAGTTTGATGATGATTTCAAAGTGAAACTGAAAGCTTGAAACTGCAACAATGCCTAGGTCCTTTTCTGGAGTAACTCTGCTCTTATGTTCAGTCTGCATTCTATCATTAAATAGGGTTTCATTTTATACCACAAAATTATTGCTTTTATTACTGGTTAGGATATAAATAAAATAATGGTACTATTCTTAAACACTGGAACAAAAGCATTATTATAAATGTTTTTCTTCTGCCAGCCCTCGGGCATCTGTTTTGTTAATCAGTGGTTCCAGCCTCTAAATGTGAATGTTAATTGTTTTTAAGAATAACCTCAGAACATGGTTACAAGAGAAGGAAATAAATGTTGCACTAACAGATTTAAAGCCACTGTTAAACCATTTATTTATAATGTACAGACAAGCTTAGTTTGTTGTTTTACACAGACGTCATATCTTTCTAAATTTGGCTGTCTGGAAATTAGAAAGTGAAAAAATATCCGATAGCTCAGTGAAAAATGTGACAAATTCAGGTTTTTAAATTTTATTGATAATCATTTTTGACATGGCTGGCAGTGTTATATATATACAACAATGACTAATATAGAAAATAGAGTGCAATGACTGAACATTTTTTCGCAACAGTGACAGATAATTGGTTGGTACAGTGACAGGTGACAGATAGTACCAGAAAGTACAAATAAATAAATACCGGTCGAGGCAGTAGCTCTGTTTCTTGCAGGCATACATGTCCCACTGATGCACGAGAACACCAATTACAGTCAATACAACAAAATGACAGTGATGTGACCATGTTAAACACATTTATTATATACACACAGGGTACAGATGTGTCACTGGAGCTCCGCTGAGGTTTACCATTAGTTATCATGCATAATTTAAAGGAGTACTAAAAGTATTGTAGAGCCACATTTAGACACTGCAACTGAGGTAGCATGCAGGGAACACAGAGGACAAAACAAGTCATTACATCTGAGTCATAATCATCGAATCAAAGATACAAAAGTCTCATAAACCAAACGCTGACGAATCATATACCTGATATTGTTTGTTTAGGCCCAAACACGAGGCGGTTTTTATTGTGAATATTTTCACGACAGTTCACCATCATGCATTTTCATGTCTAATAAAGACAGAAGAGATGAAAATGGGGATTTAAACTGCACTGGTGAAGTTGGATCCATGAGGAAGAGTGTGTACAGTATGGAGGACCGAGACAGTGATGCAAAAGTTAATAAAGCACATGTACTAAAAATAGATTTATTAAGACCCAATTAAATGAAGCTTTTAAATGAGTTGTGTATTTATCTGCAGCTGAAAATAGTCCCCAACAAATTTACTATACACTGCTGTTTAATAATTACTTGTTAAAAACCAGTGCCCAGCTGTTACAGGGAATTATTTGCTTACAATCATAACTGTATTTTAGCGACCTGATTTTAAAGATTTACATCTTCAAGAGTAAGTTGTTTTTTTGTTGTTGTTGTTTGTTTGCTGCTTTGGGCAACAGCCTTATTTTTTAATTTCCGCTTTGATTCACCAACTTGTCTTGTTTTTACCTTTTCCACTGGTCTCCACTATTTCACCACTTTCCCGCTACGTGGCTAAGTCTTTCCTGAACTCTTTGACATTTAGAGATAACTGGCAAAAACTACTGTGATTCATTTAACAATATCACAAAACGTTTCAAGTTCATACTTGACCATGGAAACAGCAGTTTCGAAACAATTGCACCATATGTTTAGTAGCTGTTTTGGAGTTTTGGTTCTTAGAGTGCTCATATTAAAACTTGAGATTATATAAACTACAATTTGATGACAACTTGGAAAATCCATGTGCAGATGAAGATCATGTGATATGACCAAGAGTCTCAAACGGCCTCTAAACGGTCCTTGTGTTGAGATTGTTTTCACAATCAGTGAGCTGGTTTATAGTTTACTGATGGATGAACATATCCATTGGTAAGGTGTTTTATTAAGTGATCTCTTTAATGCACAGTTAAAATGGAATGAATGAATTGCTTTATAACCATATGTATGGCTCTCTCGGTCCTCCATATTACGATACAGACGACAGTTTAAGGTTTCCATAGCCTTAGGAGGCCGTCCTCGCTGTGTGTGGCGATCAGATTCTCATGTGGATGGTGAGCGATGCCAATGACATCTTTCTCGTGAACCTGTGGGTGCAGAGGAACACAGATCACTGCTCACTCTCTGCTGTTAGCCCCCTGTAGAACTGCAGCAGTAACAGTCAGATTATCAAGTCAGACAGAAAATAACTAGACGAAAAAACTGGCAGCCCAGTTTATATATATATATATATAAACTACATTTCCAGAGTGGATGAACTGCCTCCTCTAACAGACTTTGGTAATGAGTGAATATCAGCAGCAGAGCTTACGGTCAGCGTTTTCTCCAGCCTTCCTGTCGTATAGTTGAAGCAGTACAGCACTAAGTCCTCCCCCACACAGTAAATCCACTCCCCGCGGGGTGACAGGGTGCAACACACAAAGTCTGTTCCTTCCTTTCTGTCTGAGCTGAAGGTCTTCACAGTCTGAGGAGAGAGAGCAGAAGACATTTCGTTTCCACAAAGATGTTAAGGTGTCATGTGGGTGCTAGTTTAAGCTGGAGCAGCCGGTTCAGCTAGCTTAGCTTATCTTAGCTTAGCAAGACAGAAATGTCAAACTATCTCTTTTTGAGCTTCAGTAATTAGACAATTTATCAAGTGGTCATTTGACAATCAACTTTTTGATATTCTATTAATTATCTTCATTATATTATTTATATAATTCCTCTAAAAAATTGAGGATTTGATGGTTATCTACGTGATATATGATAGTAAACTTAGTATCTTTGGGTTTTGAACTATTGGTCAAATAAAACAAGGAAGCTGAATCATCACCTTAATCTGTGGGAAATTTTAAATCTGACATGTTACAGACCAAGTAATTTGAAAATGAAAGGAGCTGTTAGCTGCAGCCTAATTCCTTTAAAAACGACTATGGCAGAATTCTAGTAATGTTAATGCAGTTTTTCTTAATATATATGTACTTTTTAGATTTGAACAATGTTTATGGATAGCTTATAGGTCACAGAGCTCCCACCTGACCATGCATGTTCATGATGACCAACGTGTTGGAGTGGTTACAAACCACAAAGTGCTCTGGGTTTTGGGGTAGAGGAAGCACATTGTTGACGGGGACCTCTGATGTCCGGGACAGTGATTTGAAAGTGTGGATGCATTGGCAAGTCTTTGTGTTCCAAATCTAGAAAATACACAGGGAATAATACAAATTTCACCATATTACAACACTTTCCCATCTACATAATAAGACTGATGCAGCACAGACCTGAATTATAGTCATTTAATAATTGGGCTCATTGTACCTTAACAGTGCCATCAGATGAGGCACTGATGATGTGAAATCCATCTTGAGTGAAAGATGCATCATTTACAAACGATGAATGGCCATTTAACTCCTTTAGTGTCTTGCCTGACCTCAGTTCATGGATTCTGAAAATGACAATGTTGGATAATTGACAGACATAAAAGCTGTTAAAAAAAATACCCAAAACAAATAAAACAGCAGCCCTGACTCAACTCGAGTGGGGATTTTTCTTGAGAGCAGACAAAAACGTGTTGCTGAGCTGCAGATGTGTTATTTTTAGCTCCCGTGGAGAGACTGGGTGCAGATTAGCTAAACCATGACAAAATGCCTAATGCTCACTGACTCACTCCGTCTCTGGGAGGATGATTTAGCCTATGTAAACAATTCAGACTCCCCGCTCGTGGAATTGCAAGCGGAGGAACATGTTGCAGCTTTGTGCCTGAGCACATGGTATCTCAGCTACACCCACACAGCACATGTGCTTCCAACACAGAAGAAGAAGCTCAGCCTACACCCCCCAGTCAGAAATAGATCTTCAACTCCTCAGATATGAAGGAGATTCTGTGTGTGTGTGTGTGTGTGTGTGTGAGAGAGAGAGAGAGAGAGAGAGAGAGCGAGAGAGACAGAGAGAGAGACAGAGAAGAAAGCCTACCTTTGTAGGTGCACTATGCAAGCAAGCAACATATGATATTTGAAAGCCATTAAGTCCAGTTCCAATCAATTAACATTTAATGGCACAGTCAATAAATAGAAACTGACGTCATAATAAATAGCTTAATTTCTTCTTGTGGGTCCATTTACATCAAAGGTATCAACCTAATCCTAATTTTACCTGATATAGAAAATTAAGCAAATATACAATGAAATTACATCAAGTGTATCAGTGGCAACCTTTTATAACTAAGACAACCTCTAACTATATTCCATGGTAAATAAATAAATAAATAACATACCTTTGCCATGAGAAAGCAACTATATTATTAGTCTTTAAACTTTGTTATACACTTAGACCCTGTGGAACTGGTCTACATCAAAATAGTATGTTTACCTTAGAAAACTTTACAGTTAATGTACAGACCAGAGTGACCTCTCTGCTTCTGACTTCCTCAAGGGAATCTGTTTGAAAAAATCTGGTTTTGAGCAACGTCCTTCAGGTGAGAGCTAGATATGATCAGATGGGTCGAGTTAAATATAACTAATTTTCAGCAACAAGATTAGAGACATTACAGGGTTAAAAAGAGAGAGAGACTGCCAGATGCTTTCACCAGCTACTTTTCCTTGTTGTGGTAACATTTCACTAATCCACTGTGGGATGTAAAAAGAGCTCACTGCTTTCCTTCAGCTGAACTGACGCCCATGTGTCCGCCTTTGAAACTTTTGTGAGTCTTGTCTGAGGTCAGTGAGAGCTCTCGCTTCCTCCCACAGCAGACGAGCAAAGTTTTGCCACAACAAGATTTCAGAAATTGAAATAGACTCCTACCGTGTCTTTTGTATAATCTTTCAAAAACTATATGTGCATCATTTTTGAATTATCTTTAGAATGATACATTTATTTGTATATTGAGTTATTAATTGTTTTTAGACTTAAGTTAATCAGTTTTCTACAAAGTTAAATATTATGTCATTTAAACTCTCTAAGACCCCCAGGCAGCATATATGTGTGCACTCTGTGTTTACAGTTGTTCTCAGTTAAATTACAGGGCCACGCTCCTTAAGACTAAACAAAACAAATATGCATGCATATACTTTAGTCCCATCTGGAACAACAGCTTTAGTTTTCAGTGTGTTTCTGGTTCCCAGAGATCATGATACTATCACATCCCACCTGATAGTCTGGTCAAAGGAGGCACTGAGGATCTGGCTGCTGTCCTTGGAGAAGCTCAAACAGGTCACACCTTTGCTGTGAGCGTGCTCAAACCTGCGCAGGCACAAACCACTCTGGATCTTCCACACCTACCACCCCACACACACACACACACACACACACACACACACACACACACACAACAACATACACTTTTTAAATCTAGAGTATTGGTTAAGTAATGGTGATTATTAAGTTGTCAAAGAAGGGTGCTGTAATCAGCTGTTAACATAGACAAATATACAAAAGATAATTACGCAGCAGTATTAAATTAAAAGATTAAATAAATGATCTAACCTTTATTTTGCCATTCTGAGCTCCAGTTGCCAGTAGATCGGTATCCTGACTGAAGCACATACACAGCACAGCATCATCCATCATCATGAAGCTGTCCTGGGCCTGGTACTTTAAATCCTGTTTCATTCATGCAAACACCCACACACACACACACACACACATGCATAAACGTAACAGCAAAATGATGAGTTTCCAAAACTACATAAGAGAAAGTAAAAGCAGATGTCTCAGTATTTCAGAGTGTTATAATATGAAAAATACTAACCTTACTAATTTTTCCAGTGTTGAAGTTCCAGACCTCAACGAACCCGTCCACTGATCCGGTGATTAAGTACTTTCCATCTGGAGAGAAACGGGCACACTCCACGTGTGACCGTCGTCCAAACTGCGGATTAAAGTCACATACAGAGAAATGACTCATCATCAACACTCGACTGCCTCCCAAAAAACACACTTTCCTGTTTGGTTTGCAGTCTGTGATCCAGAGGCACGGAGAAATAAAGCACAAATTATAATCAAGTGACCTCGGGGAGACATAAAGTTCTCCAACAGTCTGCTGCTGTGTGGGCTGACCACGCTCACTTATAACCTTGGGCAGAGAAAAGCAAGGACGAGCAACTCAGGCAGCTCCATCTGGATGGAAGTGATGAAAGCACAGCCAGAGCCTAAGACAAGTGCCTTCAGGTGAGTAAAGCAATTAATTTATGTGTGTGTGTGTGTGCCAAATATATTGTGGGGCTAATGAACAAAGAGATAAAAAACTAAAGACAAAACATCAATTAAACAAGCTTATTTACTGCACATGCACTATATTATACAACTACTAAATCTGACTGTTGCCCCAAGAGAACCTAAACACTGATCTATAGAATATAATAGAATATGTGATTCTTTGTTAATCAGACCCTGTGTTGTTCACCTTGATGTGACGGTACAGCTGCGTTGGAAAGCTCTCTTTCTCCACATGTCTCTCCTTGTTGCCGGACGTGTCGATGGTCATGTCCGGGGAGAGATGACCCGGGTACTGCTGTAGTCTCATAGACTGAGGAGCAGGAATGAGAATTAGATTCGCATATGAAATTTGTATGAGTGCATCACGTGGCATTAGACAGGTTTCGACTGGCGCGATGGTGGCGGCCCTCTTAAACATTTCTATCCCATGAAACGTTTTGCTGGCAGCGCTTGCGTAACCGACGCGGGCATCACCAAGAACCTTTCCCTGGGGGAAAATGTACCACTCTCTCTGTTTAGATGCCAAAAATAGCAAAAAAGAAAAAAAATAACAGAGGGAGGAATTTCTTTAGGAAGTCTCTGGAATCACTGCTGCCACTGAGGTTTGACAGTCATGACCTTAGTGTTAAAATATTACCGTTACGTGATTGTAAATAGTGATAATAGTAGGAAAAAGCTGATTGAAAAACATGTTTTCAGCATCTTAAAGAGCTTCTAGTTGCTGTGGGTACACAGTACGGACATAACAGCAGTGAAAGTGAAAGAAATGAGGGAAATAAGAGTGCTGTGGGAATCAATTATACTGCTTCACTTGTCATTTAATTAGAGTGAGTATTAGAAGACTATTGATCCGTGCACTCACGCTGACTTGTTCCAGGAGCCCCATGAGGCGCGAAGGAGGCACCACACTGACCTCCCTCGCGAGTGCCTCGGCTATCGCCCTGCGTCGCTTCTCCTTGCTGCTGCCTTTCGGGTACGCCTGCAGACAGAGGAAGAGGACGTCGCTTTAAAAAGCAATTTGTTAATACAGTTGTTTAAAGGTAAGTAAAAACTTAACTGCCTCACCTCCCGAGGGTCGAAGTAGGAGCACGTCAGCAGGTTCTCCAGGTGGATGTACCTCTCTGGCTGAGTCTGCTTCAACATGATCATGGGGTCAGTCTGTCTGAGGAGTGAGCGAGCTGCACCCACCTCTCTCATTTCAATCAGCTCCATTACAACCTGTTGGGGTGGGGGGAGTGGGGAGGTCAATGTACATCATACGCTGCTAATTGAAGAATAAATCTAGCCCCCAAAAAAAGGGCATTAGCTGATCAGTGCAAAGCTCACCTGCTCATAAAGGTCAATAAGTGTGTTGTCAGGCAACTTCAAGGACTCGATAGCCAGCAGGACGCAGTCCCAGTGTCCGCTGTTTATATCTGCGATGAAACTGTCGATACTTTCCACTGTGTTGAGAGAGACGGTGGTCTCCTCCTGTAAGGTGGTCAGTGTTCGGTAGAGGTTGTTCTCCTTAAGATATTGCATTATCAGGCGGATCACACTACAGAGACGAGAGGGGATGATTCTTATTACCACAAGTTTGACCGATAAGCCTGAACAAAGAGACTGTTATGTTTCAGGTGTTAAAAAGAGGATTGAATTTGTATCATTTTCTGCCTGTGCCTGTGCAAATACTCAGTGTCGGTGCTTCTGTGTCGGTGCAGGATTTCTGCGTATCTTGTTTTTTTTTTTTGTTTTTTTTTTAGAGAGAGGTCGGCGTCAGTGTCAGTCACCTCTATCAGTCTCTAGAGACTCTGGGTGACCAGCTGGACACTTAAACACTTTGATTTCCAGATGTTCCAGCTGTGACCATGGATGGTCAAGAGCTCATGGCATTAGAGTGAAAATAATCGATGATAAAGACAAATAATAATAACAGGACAAGAGCAGGGATCCTGCTTCATGTGGACTTCTGTCCCACTTCAGAGCCATCTGCTGGGCGTTATCATACCTCTATCATCCTATTATGTGGCTGTCAGTGTCAGTCTGCAGGACTGGAGTTTTATGGTCTTTCACGTGCACACTCACGCAAAGACGTAGATCACCGGCACTGCCTGGTGACTCAATTAGCATCACCCACTGATGCTCTGTGGTGGTTCTTATTCTGAATTTTACTCCCACCAGAGGAAACCAGCCACAAGATGAGTTTCAATTCGACAACAATGTGTACTCCATCCCCACGTTTCCCCGCAGGAAGACAAGGCAACCAACCAATGAAAACAAACAACCCACATCCTTGCCAGGTAGAGAGCCTATTAGATCAACAGGCACATGTGGATGAGGCAGACACTGTGTATAGTGACTGCAAAACAGCCTGGACCCGCCTCTCTCCCCTTCAGCTTAATCAGCAAGAACATCAGGTTAAATGGCTCAAAGCGACCGTCTGAGCAGCCTCACGGACAAAACTGCTCATAGATATGCAGCATACTGACCACAATAAACAGTATATTAGTAATGAGCGCATCTGTGATTGGATGGGAGGCTCCACAACCGATTAGACACCACATGGGTGAAAAAACTGTGCGACAATAAATAACAGCGTCATAGAAAAAGACCAGTTCTTTAAATAAAACACCTCAGCACGCGTCATACCGTCATTAATATAATCACAAATTACCTACAGGAATGAACTTTTTAGACTGACGCAAGCATCTCGGGAAAATAATAACTCCCCAACGGACGACATAAACACAACATACAACCTCCCAACTTAATGCGTAATAACCATAACAGACCCACGCATCCTCCAATAATTCATGAAAACTAATGTTTTCTTTTTGCACAGTCACACATGAGGTCTTATCACTATTACTTTTCTATTATTGTCCCCCACCCTGCCACTAAAAACTTAATTCTTTACTAATTAAAACCCTCATGGAAAGCGCACTCACTCCGCGGGCTCCATCTCCGCAGCCATGCTGATGTTGTCTCCTGCTGGTGCTGCACCGGACTGACTGTGCGGCGGCTCCGGCTCGGGCTCGGCGCTCGCTAAAGCCACGTGAAAGCCGTGTGCTGAGGACCACCCACTACACGTGCTTCTCTTGTGTCTCCAGGATTTTTATTTTTTTTTTATTACCTTGTGACAGCCGCTGCCACACAAAAGTCTTCGTGCTACCACCCCCCTCCTCCTCCTCCTCCTCTTCCCCTGACGCATGCCGATGTGTAGAGGAAAGCTTTTTTTGGGGGGGGGGGGCACGTTGTGTGCCGGAGCTCGCGGTCTACGCTCCGCTTGATGCTGCAGCAGCAGCAGCAGTGAGCCACGACAACAGCAGCAGCATCAGCACCACGGACAGAAACCTCGTGGCTCAGAGCGTGCTCGCCTTTAGGAACTCACTGTACAGGAGCCAAACACCGCTCCTAAAACGACCTCTAACGGAAAATCGCATCAGTCCATACTCATCAATATGCAGATACAGAGCTGGGTGCGTCTGTGCCTTATGAACAGCTTTGCCTTGAGTAGTGTGTCATTTCTCAAACTTAATCCCAGTATTCGTGGTGATTACCAGACATCACTGTCGCTTCCTGTAATTACACGCCACGGGTATAATGCTGTAGTGGGGCTGTTGAGTGATAATCAGCCACGACGTCCCACTAAAGCGAGAATAGTTCTTTAATCTGCCTGTCTGTGCTCATAGGCCCACACCTGCAAATAAACCTGTTGGTAAGCAGGTGCATAACAGAGGTTTTTATTACTGTTCTGCAGCGTTGAACCAGCAGAACATCAGAAAAACTGCAGAATAATCTTGTAAAAACCTTTTCACAACAGATGGCAAATCACACAACACTCTCTCACATTTTATGAATACAAATAAAGACAAGTAGCGTAAATGAAACCAATGCTACAAATATTATTTATGATGCAACAAGTCAGGTATGAAGACTCAGGCTGGAGGTTGTCAGGTTGTGGTTTTGTGACTGTTTGAGAGACCAAGTGGCATGAGTTACCTCCAGCTTTGTATTCAAAGGCTGTTAGCCTCCCTGGTGTCATATACTATGTTCTGTCAGGTGTTACTCGTGGACTCACCGCCTGCAGATGTTCACAGTTCTGTTCACAGACCAGTGGCAGCAGCAGCAGCAGAGCCCCTGAAGGAGGATTTATTTGACCCTTGTGTTCCCTTGAAGGCTGCAGTAATTTGTTATTATTATTCTTTAAATTCCCAGGCATTAGAATCATCATTCGTTGTTGATCATTTCTCAGAGGGCTGGAACAAAACCACAGGCTCACTCTGTGGTTAGTATATTCTCTGTGTGCTGCAGAAATCAGGTGGGAAACGTTGTTTGATGTAAGGATGTTCTTGAAATAGTCAAAAAGGGAGACTTCCGATTTAGATTAGTGGGACTTAACATCTTCATCTTTCATTCCTCAGAGAGGATCAAACAAAATTCTGATTCAGGTGTATTTGTCCTGTTAATGTACCACGATTAGCGTATCTCAGAGCTGTGATGGCCGAGTGGTTAAGGCGTTGGACTCGAAATCCAATGGGGTTTCCCCGCGCAGGTTCAAATCCTGCTCACAGCGAGGATGACTTTGGTCTTCATCAGCAACTGATGCGCGGGGTCTTTGACAGGCTCTACTTTCTTAGAAAAGACTGATATTAACTCTGTGGGAGTGTGGCAAATTATTAAAGAAGTAGTTTATTATGAACAAGGGAAAAAAAAATGTTGAGTTCACATTGTAAATGTTCCTCACTTACTCCGTAATTTAAGAATAACTTTCAGGGAAACACAGGCGATAATTTGGTGTTAAATAAAATGAAGTGTTCATTTGGTATGCATACATCATATGCAAAGTAAATATTGTTAGGGAACTGAATATCGGTTAAAAGCTCCTGAACTATCACAGCTACAGCTGTCTTGTTGCCATAGAAGAAACAGACAGAAAAATACACAACAAACCAAGATGCGTTGACATATCGCGAGAACAGGCAGAGAGATTCCCAGCAGCAGCAGCAGCAGCAGTTTAGGGACAACAGGTGAATGCTAATTGATTTCTGACCGCGTGATGCGAGTGAGAGTTTTCCCATGACCCAGCGTTGTTCGGGGTGAGTGATGTATTTTATCAACTGTTTTAAGCTGATAACGTCTTTAAATAAGCCTGAGTTTAAATCTTTAGTCACTCACTACACTGTTTTTCCGTTTTTTGAAAGTGTGCGAAACATGCCGATGAACAACAACCAGGTGAGTACAATCGAGGAAAATTAACCGTCCGTCGTCGTCATCTGAGTTCAAACTGCATCTACACCAATTTTAGTTTTCTGTGTTAATTGTCTCTAGTAACTTTAAGATACCTCTTCTTGCTTGAACGAATCGACTTAAACCCGTGTCTCCCATTTTGATATTTACACGTGAACTTTAGGGAGATATTTTTCATTAATGTGGCTAGAATTGTACAATACAGAACAACTGTGCAGCAGTTGGGATGGGAGAAATTAGTACAGCTTTGACGTCCAAACGTCCCTGTAATTAAACAGTTTGTTTCACTGTATCTGGATCTAAGCTTTTTGTCTCTGCTGTTTTCTTGCAGAAGGTACAGAGTGCAGCTGCCAGACTCGCCAGCCTGCCTGTGGTTCGCTCAGCCTGTAACAAGCTGTCAGTCTTGTACATTAACACTAAATGCAGCCACCCAAACCTGAAGACAGTGTGCGAGGTGCTGGAGAACAGTGTGACAGCTTTAGGCACAGCGGCCTGTGTCAGAGTTTCACCTGTCATTGTTAAACTGGAGCCCCAGAGTGAGTAGTCACCATTAGGACTGTTGTTTGTGTGGGTTTTAGACTGCATACTGCCTTTCTGCCTCAAAATGTCAGTGTGTTTTAATGTCAGTGAATTTACAATAGGGCTAAAACTTATCATTTTTTAAAAATAGCTGTTAATAAATTGTCAGAAAATGGTGGAAAACACCCATCACAAGTTCCCACCCCTAAAGTGATGACACTTGTCCAACCATCAGTTCAAAATCCAAAGACGTTCAACTTGAAATCATATGAAAGAGAAAAGAGCAATAAATCCTCACGTTTTCAAAGTTTAAACCAGAAAATATTTGGCATTCAAGAATGACTTAAACAGTTACTAAATTACTGACATTGTTGACTATGTCCATAAAGGGACCATTAGAGCTCCATCACAGGGTGAGCTTTCCAAATCCTGTGAGCCATGGCAGAAAAACTCAGAAGGACAGAGCACTGGAAAAATATTTGTGATATATTTGAGTATTTTTGACAAATAACTTATTGACTGAATGATGTAGGAATCTATTTCAGTAGATTACACCCTGTTACTAACAAGTGATCATTTATCCCTTATAAGGTCATGCTGCTAAAAATAAGTTTCACTCAGTAGCAGTATAGATGTAAGATGTATGAATAATTAATCACCAGTTAAAATTTGAGTGCTAATTGGTTCTGTGTGTTTAGTTTATACATAAAACATGCAGAGAATAGTTAATAACTTTATAGGGTCAGTTTCTGCCATTCGTTGTTGTATTGAGAACTTTTCACCGAAATATTTTTATAGTTTACACTGCAAATGACCTGGCTTGTAAAAGTCTTGACTGGCTGGAAACTACATTCCCTGTGCTTCACACACCCACAGAGCAGGTTAGTTTTCCTTTCCTCTTTTAATTCTTAATAAGCTCCATAATTTGCACAGTTCAAGAAGAAAAGATCACCTCTTCTGGTTTTATCTCCTTCGCCCAGATTGCTGCTGTGGCCAAGAACAAGATGCATGAGGTCCAGGATGTGGTGAACATTGCAGCTAACGGAACCATGGACTGTGTACAGCACACGCTCACATGGGTGGTGGAGAGGATGCAACAGGTCGATGATGGGACCAACCAGAGTCTTGTGGAGAGAGCCGTCAGTGTGGCCGGTGTGGGACTGGACTCTGCTCTGAGCATGTCGGAGGCTCTGGTGGACCGAGTGCTTCCTCCCACCGAGGAAGACAAAAGTATGTAGAGTCACTCATGTTCAGATGATCAGGTGCACACACTTCGTCTGTGTATCCCTCATAACACCTTCTTGCTAACAGAAGAAGAAGCTCACTTGGTGGAGGGATTTGAGGCTGCCACACTCAGGAGACGTTACCCTGTGCGACTGGTTTCACTCACAGTCAAACTGTGTCGGAGGACCTACAACATGGTCGAGGCCAAGATGCACTCTGTTCAGGTGCGCTGTGAGTTTATTGGTATAGTTTGATATTCTTGGAAATATGTCGTAGCTTTCTTTCTGAGCATTAGAAGGGAAGATGAATAGCACGTCTTGAGTGACAATAATAAACTCTAATGTCTGCCCAATGTGACTTGAGACTGGCTTAGTTTAGCATAAAGCCTAGAATCAGTGGGAAATGTAGCACAGCTCTGACCACATGTCACAAAATCTGCCCACCAGGGTTAGGTGAATCTAACCCTGAACTCTGAGCTGACCCTATTTTTACTCTCAGAACAATATGTGACAGTGAACATTTGTCTTTCAATACACAGCAGCAGTGAAAGAGTTGGAGAAGAGTCAATACGTTAACACTATCACATTTTATTCAGAGTAGTCCACTCACTCATTATTAATTTATGAATTCCCTTAATGGATGATAAAGCTGGAATCCTACTGTTTGTGACATTAAATATTTATTCAGAAGTAACCTGATGGGGACAAAGTGCTGCTGGCAGTAGGAGATGAAATCAAACAGATGAGACAGTTTATTTATAGTAATAACCTCACAAGTTTGGTGATTTGTAGCTGAAAAAGCATCCAGATTGAAACGGAATGTAAATTTTGAGATGCCTATTTTATAGGACCTGTAGGCTAGGTTTACAGAGTAAGTTATCATAGTAACTGACCTAGAGTTAAAGTGATCTCTGTTGGTGGAACTGAAAACTCATCTTCCCTCAATTGAGGATTAACAAACTCAGTTTTCACTAAACCTGTTTTCTGGACTACAACCCAGCACATCTGTACTTCACTAATCAACACGTTGTATCTCATTTGTTTAATCTGTACAAAACCGTTAAAACACAAATTATGATATCTCGAGGTGTGATGTGGGACTATTTCTTGGATGTGTGCTTGACTGTGTCAGTTTACAGGAAATACTGTGCAATTTTTCCTCCCTTGCTTGCCTATTCCTTTAGCAAGAGGTGGTACAGGGAGTCTCAGGCAGTATATGAGCATGATTGGTTATAGTGAACATCAAAATCTAAATATTTTTTTTTTTTTTAATCCTGCTTTTGATCCACAAGGTTGGCTGGCCACAGTTAGAAAAGCATAGCTGTTACTAATTATATTAATGATGGTGACATTGTGTGTTAATTGTTCCAGCAAGCACAATACCAGGACCTTGAAACTTAAAACAGTTAAATAAAATTCATTCAGTTATTCATGCCTGTGCTTTTCCCACTGTGGAATGTCTTCTGTGAAAAAGGCATATTGCACCATTTTTAGTTGTTGCATACAGTGGTTGATCTTTATTAGCTTGACTTATCTATTGCATCCAACTTACATTTTGTCCTTTTACTTAACAGGTCATGGAGACTTTGTCCAGGTCTTCAGCTCTGGTTCAGGACCTTCAGGTTGCCTGGCTGACCTTGGCCTGGAGTCTCCAGGGGCTGCCTCAGTACCTGCAGCGTCAGGCTGTGTCTGTGTTGTTCTTTCTCTCACAGATGTACAACTTAAGCCACTCACCATCTGAACAAAACCAGTCTGGTCAAGTTAGAAGTCATCTCAATGCAGCCCAGGTCCCCTCCCCTAGCAAGGATGTGGTCCAGGTCCACTCACAGGCTACACCTAGTTTCCGAATTAGGAAACCTACAAAAATGCCTGCGTTTGACAATGGGTGTAATGTAAAGGGATGTGTGCGTCGTTGATGTAGGACAGTTGATATACATGTTTGTGTGTTGGGTTTATGTCCCACAGCTCTCACAAAGTGGTGCAACTAAATACTGGTGTAAAATATAACTTGTTTGAACATTCATGAACTTTGTTTCCTCATGCTTTGAGTCTGGCAGCTGTTGATGTTTGTTTAGCACAAAAATGGCACACACAGACTATAGCCACCAATTTAAGTGCAGAACCTGGGGAGATGCAGAGCTCATAGAACTGGCAGATAAATCACGTAGTTGCTACAAAACAAGATATCCTCCCATTTTAACTGCTATCTTTATATGGATGAGTATTTAGAAGCTCACACATTTTCCTGTTTTGTGGTTTGAAAAATCCCTCTGATCTTGGGGTAACAATTGGAGCTTTTGATGCTACTGACTTAACTGAACATTTCAAGGCACAATTTTCAGCCCAGTATGTAGAGTGCTATTAACCTCACAGTATGGCATGAATGGTTTATTTCTAGAGGGGGATATTCCAGTACATATCAGTGACTGTTCTGGCTCTTGGATGTATCTTGGGGTTTAGGCACCTAGCATAGTGATTCATTATTTATATTATTTTCAATCTGAATTGTCTACCATCATTCAACTGGCAAACCTGCAATAATTAAATATTTAACAATACTCAGTTCATGATCTGAAGGTAGTGAAAACTAATGACAATGAATTACATTACAGGCCAATTTTTCAGCAAAACATGACTTTATTTGACTGTTGGGTTTCACTTTTGGCTGGACTCTGACTTGGATGTGGATGCCCTCAGAGAAGAAAGGCGGCGCCTCTTGGCGATCTGTTCCTGGCGCTTCTCCTTGGCCTCCTGTTGGCAGGAACAAAGTGTCAGTGAAGTGATTCAACACAAACCATTTTACACCCAAAACAAGTCAATGATCAAATTACCCACTTACAATCAAAATGTGTTATAAAAGATTTTAAAATGCAACTAGAGAAGTCTTGACTTTGAAGAAATTAACTGCACAGATAAAATGAAACTGTGACAAACATTCCAAGCAGCATCAGTGTACCAGTTTGAGTTAACACAAATTTCTCAGTTCTGACATCCTGCATACAAATTTCTACTGGACTTTAGCCACTGGAGCAGAGTGGTATTATGAAAGAAATGTTTATAATGAAACATGAAACAGCTCTGTGTGTGTGCAAACTGTGATAACAGAAGTACTGATAAACACATACCTTCATCCTCTTGGCCAGCAGCTTGGCGTACTCAGAGGCCTCCTCCTTGTTCTTCTGGGTGCGCTGTCTCTTGAGGGCGATACGGCGGCGCTTGTGCTGCAGCACACGAGGCGTCACCAGTCTCTGGATCCTGGGAGCCTTAGTTCTGGGCTTCTTGCCTACCATCGAGACACAAGATGCAGTTAAGCAACAGGATGACTAAACCCCAGGTGTGGCGATGAGGTTTATAATAACTGAAGTGGTATCATGGATGCAGGTGTATCACTATTCTATTTTGTCCAATAACCGTGAACTCATTTTCTTTTTTCCCCAGCAGTGACCAAAAATTGGAAGTGATGAGAAAAACATTTGCTACAACCTACACTTACAAGTAAGCTACATTTTGTCCCTATACACTGTTCAATGTGACTGTAACACTCAACAAGTTAGTGTTTAGTTAGCAATACATGAATGCTGACAAGGCAGACATATGAGAAGGGCTTTTACTTTGAGTCTAACTGGAAGAGAAAAAAAAGACTGACGTGTCTGTAAAAGATCACACCTGTCTTGAAGAAGACCCAAAGTATTTGTTAAAATTGCATTATGCATATTTATCAGTTTGTAAATTGACTTGTCAAAAATATCACCGGAGGGGTTCATGAGTCATCTCAGCTCTTTCCCCTTTTACAACATAGTCTGTGTGAAATCTAATTGCTTCACACTTTGAATTTGTCACATCTGAAGTCATGCCAATAAACCCACAGTATTAAATATGGAGAGATGCTGAATAAATAAGGCTGACACTAAACTGTATCTGTTTAGGCTTATGTTATTTACTGTTTGTACACACTGGTCAAAGATTAGGTAGAGCTTCACACAGTTCTGTTTCTAAGCATCTGATTACATCAACATATGCAGCATTACAACATTCTACACTAACAAATGTAGTGATGATGTGTATCAAGTATTTTAGGCTTTATAACAAAAAGTCTAAACACTTTCATTTGAAATATGCCAATAAATCAACAAAATGACTGTTACAATCTATAAATGCAAAAATATTTTTGCATATCCCACCTTTACTGTGTGAGGTTTTCAAACCAACTGCATGTCAAATTTCTAGTGACATAATTAACTACAAAAGCCAATCTGTGTTTACATTACCCTTTCCAATATCCTAAGTATTTAGAATTAATATTTTGGTCACAGCCTTGTACCCTTAAGTTAGTTTTATTTTACACCAGTCAAGTGGCTCCTGATGACCTCAAGCTTTCGTGACAGTCAAATCTAGACCCAATAAATATCACCTACAGTCAATGATCCTGAGAACAACACATGCAGGCGTAAGTAAAAAAAAGTAGTAACCCAGGCCTTACCTTCTTTAGTCAGGGGTCTCCTCACAACATACTGCCTAACATCATCTTCCTTGGCCAGGTTGAAGAGCTTGCGGATCTTGCTGGCCCTCTTGGGACCAAGACGGCGAGGGACGGTGCTGTCGGTCAGCCCAGGAATGTCCTTCTCACCTGAGAGTAACCAGGTCAGGACAAGATTTAGTTCATCACGCTGATTAAAGTCAAAATTTAACTCAGAAATTGCACTGCTTACATCTTGAGTGCTTGCACGATTATCATGACTCAAGTCAAAATGCAGAAAGGTACAGAGTACTTAGAGGGCTGTCCACACCTTGCAGAAACACTTAAAACTGTTTCTCATGAGTGCCACGCTCACTATCTTCAACTGCTGCCCCCAACACCCTTTTACCTTAGTGTCACTTGGCAGTATTTATAAGAAGAGCAAGCGCTTTAGTGCCATTCTGATACAAGTGTAATCAGTGAGAGAGCAATGCAGTTCAACCATCCATGGTCACTGGGTCTGGTCGCATCTGGTAAGCAGCTCCACAGTTACTCTGGCAACACGCTGTCCCCCCTTAATGACTACAGGCCAATCAAAAAGGGTCTACTGGTGTGCCATCAACATAACTCACATGTGATACTAAGACATTCCTAAAGCTGTATATCCACCAAGAATTATCTGTTGGTTTACAGGTTAATAGTTTGCTTCTATGTGCAACTTACTACTTCCATAAAATAGCTCATATGAGTCAGACTGAACATGTCACCTTTCTTGACAATGACCAAGTTGAGAACGCTGAGGTTGGCGTCAACGATGCAACCACGGACAGACTTGCGCTTGCGCTCGCCGGTCCTGCGGGGACGGTAGCAGGAGTGACCCTTGCTGAGCAGCAGGCGCACACGGCCGTGGGTCAGCACACCCTGCTTCATGGGGAAGCCCTGCTTGTCGTTGCCTCCGCTGATGCGCACCACATAACCCTGCAAAAGAAAAAAAGAAACTTTTCAATTTAGAGTACCTGGTACAAAATGTTACTTAAGAACTTTTCTGCCCTAAGGATTAAAACTGCAGTTGGATAATCAACTTCCTGTATTGATCACATGGCCAAAAGAAGCAACTGCAGGGTTGCTGGTTGAATCCCGAGCTCATCTTGTCCTTGGGCAAGACACCAAACTCCATCTGCTTCTTCTGGCCAAGCAGGTACATTTGTACGACTAAAAAAGTAGCTGATTTACTACTAACTTGGCCTGCAGCCTTCCCAGAATACTGCAAACCCAACCTTTTTAATTTTAACCAAATTTTGCAGGTTGATGTCTTGTTTTCTTGAATTTTAGCAGACTTGAAATTACAGAGCTAACTAGTCATTTAGTTGGGGACGGAAGGGAACTGAGAGAGCTATACCGTTTCGATCAGCCACAAAGTATGGTCTGATCACATCTGGTGAGCAGCTCTACAGTTTCTTTGGCAACACGCTGTCCCCCCTTAATGACTACAGATCAGTCAAGAAGGGTCTACTGGTGTGCCACATTAAGTCTAGAATCCATAAAACTCATTTCACCTAAAACAAATTAAAGTGTACACACACTGTTCTGATGCTCACAAGATGATAGCAGGTCTAACAGACATAAAGGAGCGTGCATCAGTACTTACCTTCCACTCATCTCCCAGAGGGTCAGCAGCCACCTCAGTGGCCATACGCTTCTCATAGAAAGTACGCAGCTTACGCTCATCATCAACTTCAATCAGCTTCTGGCAGCCAGTAGCGGGGAATGAGATGTTCAGCTGCAAAAGAGGAGAAGCTGTTACTAGATGTACCTGGTCATGCCGGGTACCACACAGGCAGGTACAGCAGGTAAGGGTCAATGTGGATAACGAGTAAATAGATTAGGCTGGATTAAAGTTACTGGTGGACTTAAGGGAAGAACAATGTCCATGAAACGTGATAACTATCGGGCGTATCGGTTAGTTTGAATCGGGGGGTACAGAGGAGGCCTGTTAGCTTCTCTGCCGGCTAGAACCTCAAAGCCCGCTAATGTTAGTCCTCTGAACGCTGCTAGCAATAATACAACCGGTTTAACTGCTAATGTTAAACGAATAACGCGGCAAGTTCATTTAACACTAGCTTCTGAAGTCTGAAAACATTTTATTACAGTCAAATGAGACTTGAACTCGGTGCACATTGCTCGCCGTGTTCCGCCATGTTTCCACGGCTCACTTGCCGACAGGACCGTTCAGGGCTAACTGTCATCATAATCAAAGCTCATCCGAAGTGCCAGAGCCGGGACTACTGTATTAAACTAGTCCGATTTGAAGTTCACAATCATGGCTTTAATCATAGTGGAATATTTGAAATAAAATTGCTTTACAAAGAGAAACGCAGTTAGAGAAGTGTTGTACCTTCATTTTGCCAAACCGACCCTACGACGGTCCGCCACGGAAAAGAGACCGGATATCCGCCCCGTGGTCTCACATAGGGCAGATATGTTATCGCGATAACTGGCTCGGTGTAGTTTTCAGATGAGACACCAGCTGAAGATTATTAAACAAATTCCCGCTGGTGAAAAGAAAGTAGATATAATCAACTACTGCACTTAATTACAATTTTGAGGTACTGATATTTTACTAGAGTATTTCCACACAACATTTCAGGGTGAAATATTATTCTTTTTGTTCCACCATATTCATTTGTAACTGTAGTTACCTTTCAAATTAATATTTTAAAAACCTAACAATGTAAAGTTTGATAATATATCACTCGCGAGGGCCATTTGACTGTAGAATACGTATACTTTTGATACTTTCAGTACATTTTGCTGATTATACTTAAGCAGGACTTATGACTGAGTTATCGCAAGGGCAAAAGTAGCAATGACGTTACTACAGCAGTGGGAGGCAGCAGTGTACTAAACCGTGCCTAGTCTGCTGGAAAAGAGAAGAAGAAGCAGGCATGTGCAGACCGTTATAAGAAGCGCAGGAGTGAATCCTCTTGCAGCGCCTAAATCATCTTTGGCTCTGGTCTGAGCAGCTGTCAGTGTACACAGCGGAGCGTCACGACAGACAGCAAGCTTTGTGGAAGGACGGCGACTTAAAATGCAGCTCGGCGACGGTCCCTGCAGTATATCACGTCGGGTCATGTACAATACGTGTCCGGTCTTAAACATTCACATTTAGCGTGTGTTTAGCGAGCCGAGAGAGACAGAGAGAGGTTTTCTCGGGTGTTTTTTAATCACTGGTGTTGTCTTGGTCTGCACGGTCCGTCCGACAGAACTAGTCCAGACATGAGTAACGTTAATCTGATTTTTTGGGACCAGTTGCAGGCTGGCAGCTCGGACGTGGACTGGTGTGAAGGCAATTACCTTATATACCCCAGCATCGCTGAATTTTACAACACGGTCGGTTTGACACTCGTTGGACTTTAAGCTAACGATATGTGCCTTTTTTGCTTTGTGTAACACAGTTTTGTTTACAGTCACAGCTAGACCACAGCTTTTCTGGCTTTGTTTTTCTTTGTATTGCACTACTTTCTTGTTTCTTTTAATATTATCCACTGGTTAGCTGTAGCTAGCTGCAAGTTGCACTGACTTTTAACAGTTTGGCTGCTTTTCAGCTTCAGCATCACGATGTTTACTGTTAGCATCAGGTTACAAATTTTCCTTTTCTTCATTTCAGCTGAATGTCAGTTTGCAAGAGGCCACTGAGGCCTGTGGTCAACTTTTGACCAGCATGTTGTCATTTCGACTATGATGTGTTCTTTGCTCATAGCTTTTCCTTTGTTTATCATTTCAGATCAGCAACATTTTGTTTTTTGTTTTGCCGCCCATATTAATGTGCTTGTTCCGCCAATATGCAACACATTTCAACAGTGGGATTTACCTCATATGGATTCTACTGGTTGTGGTCGGTAAGTTTGACTGGCAGACATTTTTAAAAGTAACCTCTTCGTTTATGTGTATGTATGACAAAAACATTTAATACCATAATCACATATTTCTGCTCTATGTAGCATTAAACTATCATATAAAAGCTCATAGTTAGAGGTGGTGTTGTACTGAACTATATTGTATAATATATGATTAAATTAACACCTCAATGACAGTGTCAACAAAACCTTAGCATTAGGCATCACACACTTAGGCATCAGATAAGTAGATTTAATGGCAGAACAGTTGTATTGGAATGTTTTAGATTATACAAGTGTACCCGATTAAGCGGTGTTATATGAAACAATTAGTCATGAACAGTCAACAGACAATCAGCAAGTTTGATCTTGAGTTAATTTGGGTTTGGGTTATTACTGGTTCTGCTTCTTAAATGTGAATATTTGCAGGTTTTCTTGGATAGTAAATTTAAATTTGGGTTTTTTTTGGACACTTAGTCAAGCAAAAGAAGCGAATAGATTTATTCACCTTCTGCAATGGGCATTTTTTTTCAGTATTTTCGAATATTTTATTGACCAAACAATTGATTCATCACAATTGTGAAAATAATCATTATTTGCTGCCTGAAAATACACAGATATTGTGTGTACATATACAAAGTGCACAGGTTGTTCATTTTACAACATGTGTAACTTATGTGTAGGTACTTTAATGTTAAAGTTTGGTTGGATCATGTGTGTACGTTCTCACACTTGTGACCCTGCATCTTTAAACTGCAACAACCCTCTTAGAAAAACACTTCATTATGACTACACTTATTCATCCAACCAATGAATAAGCCTATTGCCTAGATTTCATTTGATTTGTCTCAGTATTTAGGTTTTAAATGGTGCTACTGTATATAAATGACAGCACAGTCCTGGGGAGATTACATTGCCTTGTTCCCTTGGTGCTGTTCGGGAAACACTCTGGTTGCACTGTCAGCAAAGATAACCTGTCAGACGCCCCACTGCTGCCGAGAGGTGACCTTAGTGGACGCTGGGGAAAAAAAAAAAAACACTAGAGTAGCACTTGAATAGGATTTGCATAACTGACTCAGCCACAGGCACTTGAACTGTGGGTCAGAATGTAAAATAGGTCTTTTATTCCCAAACTAGACTCTGTTACTTTATATTAAATATATCTGTGCATGTTAGAGTGGTCCCATGTGTCCTATCAAACCCCAGTTTTTAACATCTGCCTCCCAAGCCAGTGATCAAACTCTAAGGGAATAAAAGCAGCCTCTTGGTGCCGTTCACTTGCCTATTTGACACCTAACATTTCTTGTTCCATACCACAAATGCTTCTGTATGTGGCTCAGGAGCTCTTGAGCTGCATCTATTTCTAGGAATCTGAAGGCTGTTAAAACTTAAAAACAACTGTTGTCCGGGGGGGTCACATGGTTTCATCTCTGTTCCACTGTCTCTGTTAGTCGGGGTCGACCTTTGACTTGAGCAGAAAAACAGCTCTATAGGTTCGAGTAAGAAAACAACATGCAGCTGCTCTTCTTTGGCCTTGGCCTCAGCTGTGTGTGTGGACTGAGTTATTTGTATAGTTTTTGGATGATTGCATTGCCTGTCACCAATACCCACGCTTATACAGTGTTTCTATGTAGAGCTGTAACTAATGATTATTTTCATTACTTCTTACTCTTCTGGTTATTTGCTTGATTAACTGTTTAGTCTATTTAAAAAAAACAGGAGTAAAACTATTTCTGAAAGTCCAATGTGACATCTTCAAATGTATTGCTTTGTGTGTGTAACAGCCAAAAAACCTAAAAACTGAAAACTAAGCAGCTGATATTTACATGTGAGAAGTCAGACCCGATGAATGTCTGTCATTTTTGCAAGAAAAAAGGTTGACTCCAGCAATAATCTGTTATTGAAATAGTTGCTGTTTCCCATGAGATTTCCATGAGAAAGTTAAGGCGCCCTCTGTATACATTTTCTTTTAACAGCCTGTGATATATGAGAACACTGAGAGGTTAGTAACTTGTGACTGAGAGCAGCAGTCTATCTTGGATAAGAGGTTTGCTGAAATGTACAACTCTCCTGCTGTGCCTGTTATGAAAACAGATAATGCTGATAATAAGAGAACTGTTGGACCGTGATAACAAATGGGCACTGACTGATCCGTCCCTCCGCAGCATTTCAGAACTCCGTTACAGTAACTCTTGAGTTCCAAGAAACCTTTTGTAATTAACTCGTCCTTGCCATTGTGGCTCTTTGCTTAAAGCAGTTGGCATTTCTCAGTATCAGCTCTTTAAGCTGCTTTTGTCTTTGGCACAAAGTGAGTCAGACAGTAGATCTCTTTGACTTTCCTCACTTTTTAAAAGGGTGTTATTAAGGGATGAAATCTCACCTACCTTGGCTCATTAACACACTGAACAGCTTTAGTTTACATCTCTCTTCTGACAAACGTGTGTGTGTCTCTGTGTCTCTTTCTCCCAGGTATTGGATCCACATATTTTCACGCCACCCTCAGCTTCCTTGGCCAGATGCTGGATGAGTTGGCCATTTTATGGGTGCTCATGTGTGCTATTGCCATGTGGTTCCCTAAGAGATACCTACCCAGGATGTTCAGGAGGGATCGGTATGTTGACCAGTGTGATTATGGCATCAAAATAACTTTATCTTTAAAAGACAGATAAGTGTGTGAACATGTTGGTAGAGACTTGTTGCAGCACTGTAAATATCAGGCACACATCTGCGTACAATAATGCAGTACAACTATGTAGATTTTACTCCAATTTATCAGGACAGCAGCTGATTTGCAGGCCTTAGATGGTTAAATTAAATCCAGAGGATTTTATCAGAACATTTGGCTTAGTGTTTAGATGCATGCATACACACAGCTGGAGACTCTGATGCAGCTGTGATTGTGTTATTCAATGTTACAAATCCGTTTTCCAAACAGCAACGTTGTTTTCACTGTAGATTTTCCCACATTTTCACATTAAATCAGTTTCAGGTAGTTAAACTGTATTTGTGTTCCGTGGGTTCATCTGTAGCAGCTCACTGTTTGCCACTGGTTTTGTCATATGATGTGTCCACTGCTGTGACACCCCTGTTTAATAATAGGCCTGTCTGAGATAGCTGACACCAGTAAAAGCTGCATCACATGTCTTTACTTCTCTTTCCATTGTCACAGAGCCGTCAGAGCTGCTCGTTCCCTTCAGGCTGTCACTTAAAATTTTCCACAGCCTTTTTAGCTGCATGATTCTTGTTTATAATCTGAATAAGTGTGTTGAGGGGCTTTCTGAGCCGTCCCAGCATTCCTTCTGTGTTTCACAATGCTGTTCATAGAGTGAAAAATTGCGGCATACTCTGTTTTTCTGATTTGTTTCACCTCTCCATCTAGGTCAAGGTTCAAAGTGGTCATTGGCATCTTGTCAGGAATCACCACAGGGTTGGCCTTTGTTAAGCCTGTCGTCAACTCGCTGTCGCTCATGACTCTGGGCATCCCCTGCACCGTACTGCTTATCACTGAGCTTAAAAGGTTGGTGAAAAGTTTTTTTTTTTTTTTTTTAAAGCAGCAGAGGAGAGCAGGAGCGGGCATGTCGTCCTGATACAGGAACATCATACCACATATCACAGTCTTGGATGGCCTTCTTCTGTGGCCACCAGCTTTAATATTATGTGGTTTGTATTGACTTAAATAATTAGTGTTTTTATGCGTTCATGTTACTTTACACCCACAAGTGTGAGGATGTAACGCCTGCAGTCTACAGAACTGTGACATTATCACCTTTTGTACTTACAATGTCTAATAACATGTCATCTGTTACAAGCTAATTATAGAGCCTTATGATGTGAAAGAATGTCCCTGAAAGCACATAGCAAGCTATTCATGCCCATTACTGTGTCCGTAGGTGTGTTTATGTCTTTAATGCTTTCCTCCGTCACAATAATGTGGAGCCGTGCTCTCTTGTTTCCGTTTCCCACAACCCTTACTCACCACCGTCAGTCTTGTAACCTTAAGTCATCTATTGTTCAACCTGTTGGCAATTCTTGACATTTCTGCCAGTGCCGGTCATCTATTGAGGTCGCTTGTTTTTGTTCTGCTAAGTGGGAGAGAATTCCTGTGGCCCCGGTCATCAAAAAGGACTATTTTGTTGTTGTTTGATTTTCCTTTTACAGTACATTGGCTGGCCCTTGTCCAAGACACTTCTAGGTGAACAAAAACAACTTGTCCAGTGTATAGGATACAAATATTACGCAAATTGGAAGTGTTGATGCAATAAAACCAGTCATAGTTGTGCTATAACAAATGAGTCATTCATAAAGGATAGATATGATACAAAACAATGTGATTATGTCTGAAAAAATGTGTTCTGTTCCTGTGAGATTTTCATATTGCAAAAATAATGGGTAGGTACCATCCATAGACCGTATTATACCAGCTATTGAAATAACAGATGTGATCCTTGACTTGAGTCTCACTTGTAATTTAACTCTTTGCTGTCTTGCATGGCTCTTTAAAAACAGCTAAGCCTATAGTACAACCAAATATATAAAATATACACACAACAACAAAAATAAATCCTTTGAAAAAAAAAAAAAAGTCAAAATAATCTTGAAAAATCTTTAATCTGAAGTATTTTTACTTGTGTTTTCACCACAAGTTAAAATATACTAGAATTACTTTTCATTTTTTAGATTTTATCTCATCATCACAAGAAGCTGATTCTTTTCAGCTTTGAAAATATAACATTAAAAACTTAAAATCAGTTCATAAAGACCTACTGTATCTTTAGTGTTGTCCAAACAGTGACAGGCTTTAGATGTTATGGAGCCTCTTCCTCTCTATTCCCCTGAGTGAGAGAAGTGTCTTAGCAGGACTCCACCCCAGACAGACAGGATGGCCTTTCCCTCATTTATCTTTGCGTCCAACAGTTCAACTCTCCATCACACTCCCCAACACTGCATCTCCAAGGAGAAGTCCTTGTTTCGTGTCATGTTTCTTATCTTACATGCCTCTGTTTGAGCTGATAGTCACTGTATTCCAGATATGTGGCTGTGTGGTGATCGTTTGTTGGTGGCAGGAAGGAGTGTTGGCTGATTCAGGGCAGTTCAATGTATGTATGTATGTACAGTCAGTTAATATGGTCTGCTTGCTGACTACCTGATGCTCAGTCAGAACTTCCTCCCATGTGAATATGATCGATCGAAACACTTACAACTCTTAAAGTATAATACAGTATTGATGGCAAGTTAATGGCCCATTTCCTTCTGGAAAGGCCCATCATTGGCCATCTATTTTTACTTACTTCCTGTTTCTGTTGAGCAGCGTCGACACCATTTTTTTTCTACTCCCTCTCTGGACAAGTTATGTAAGATAGTGGCAGTTTGCCTGTTTGGTTCAATATTTGACCTACTTGACTTAAAGTGACACCATATAACTTCTGAAAAAAGCAATAACACATTCTCCCTCTTATGAATGAAAAGCTGAATGCATAAAACACACCCTTGTTCAGTTTAGTACAGTCAAGGTTTTTGTTGCTACAGCCTTACTTGGTCTGGTGTGACCAGTAGCTTATGATAGCAAATGTTAGCAAACCTATTAAAGCTGCACAAACGCATACTTTTTTTAATTAAGAATTGTGGATGTTTAAGTTTTTCTGGCCCCAGTACCAATTTGAGTCCTTTTAATACTGGATATCTTGGTGTAACAAGCTTGATTAAACACTTTTTTACATACCTTAGGTATGTATCTGACAGACCTTATTATTCACCAGCTCCTAGATCCAAATATAGAATACTCAAAACCTGACGAGCTTAAATTATTGATATTAAGAACTGTTTAACTGGAAGAACGTGGCTCCTCAAACTGATGTGAATTGATCTGCCAGAGAGACAACGTATCACAGAGTAATTCATCCTTTACCTCACAAACTATCTTTGGCAGAGTACAGGTGCTTGCTAGCAGAGAGCACACAAACTTCACAACAGCCAAGTTTATTTTGCCCTGCCATCAACTTCCTCATTAATTAAGCAACAGCTGATGTGACCTGCTGCTGACGATCATTTTAACTGGTGAAAGCAACCGTCATCGCTGACTTAAAGTGAGAAGCTGTTAGCTCAATGCTTCGCACACTGAAAGAGAGGAGATAACAGGCTCGTTACTGTTGGATCAACACATTTTTGGTTGTCAGAACGGAGTGCAACCAAACCATTTTTCACATTCAAACAGTCTTCACTCTCACATGCAGTGAAATGCTCACAGTGTAGACCCTGCAGGCTGAGGTGGATAAGTAGAGTTCAGTAAAGAGAGGATCAGAACAGCTCTACTTCTCCACAGTTCCCCTCAGCTCTGCAGAATATTTTAGCCCCTTTTTTAGCTCATTGTTTTGGTTTTAAAGCCTGCAACTTAACTCTCATCACCCTCATTTCCAAGCTGCAGTAGGCAGCTGTCTGCAGCAACAAAGCTCCGATAAATCCACTGTCCACTACCTGCCCAGCACCAAACAGCAGACAGACAAAGATAGTGACTACATAATAAACATAGTGGAGCAAATAGTGAGCTGAAGAGATTTGTGTGTGTGTGTGTGTGTGTGTGCACAAATATTTGGCATTCTTTCGGCAGCCACAGACACCCCAACTCCAAATGAATCATAATGGTGTTCTGTAGGACTTAGCACTTGAAATGTTCCATGGCCTCTGCAGCTGATTGATGTTTGTTGTTTGTCTGAATCTTATTGCGCTTTCTGGAAAGAGTTTGTGTCATCTTGACATTCCTTTCACCTTCAAAACAATGGTAACCCAAATTTAAGGCTTGTAAAATGGCATGACTTCATTGAACGCTCTGTCTTAAGGGACAGTGACACACTGTGTCACGTCACAGTGACCACAGTCAGCCTTCCTTGTCCCAGTCTTTGTTTTGACACTCAGCGTTTGTCTCGGCTGTGACCGGTGTGTACAAGAAGGGAGAGACTAAGAATAGTTTATCAGCAGCCACTCTGGATTAGCTCATGTATCTGTAGGTCAGTGGAGTGTCCACTAGGAGATATTTGTGCAGAGAAGTAGACCAGAATACTTGGTAGTCAGGTCACAGATCTGTCCGGCCCCAAAAAGAAAGAAAAGGTAATCCCCTCATCTAAAGATAAATGTGCTGACCTACAATTTAACATCCTGGATATGGACAGCTCAGGTGTAAATATAAAATCACTCTACCAGCCTCTTTAGAAAATGTCAGAACCAGGTGGGAAATTTGTAGTGCACTGCCAGAACTGAACTGAAAGCCCAGTGTATTCTGAAAGAGATCATCCACACCCTACATGAATCATGAATTACTGCCCACTGGGAGGCTCAATATGCCTCTGGCTAGAAAGAATATTTTCAAAATGTCTGTCATTCCCAATCCAACTACAATTTCAAACAAGAAATTGTAGTTTTATTTTATCCCAATTTTTATTATTTTAATTTAATTATTATAATTTATTATTTTTTTCCCTTTGCTCCCACTCTACCCCTAGTGGAGGGCACCCCATGGGTTGTCTGTTTGTGTGTGTGTGTTGTTTGAATGTTTTATGTCTTAATGTTGTATTCCACAGTGCAGTACAGTTCTGTTTCCACTACAGGAGACAGTAAAGCTGTATTGTTTTATATTGTTAGTAATAAAATCACCAGAATCATGACAGATTTAAATGTGAAAGGTGTTGCTCAACTCTGCAGTTCCCCTCAGTTTTACAGTGTGTGTGAGTCTCTTTCAGCTCACATAAAAGCAGATAATATGTCAGCTTGTGGTTTTATGTGTATTTGATACATTAGCTGTATTTTTATATTACAAGTTAAACGTAATTTTACTGTATAATTGGTTCTGTTTTCTTGCTCTTTTGACTCTTTTATCAAAGATGCCAAAACATTACTTGGATTTTTCAGTTTTGTGTTTTTGCATCCACAGGACTTTAAATCAAACGTTAAAGTAAACAGTAACAGTGTACTGAATGTACTGCTGATGATTAATGTGTGTGTCTGTGTGTGTGTGTGTTTTCACAGTTGTATCCCTCTCTCAGCGCTCTCTTCTGTCATTGCAGGTGTGAAAACCCACGTGTGTTCAAGCTGGGCTTGATCTCAGGGATCTGGTGGGCGCTGGCTCTGCTTTGCTGGATCAGTGACAGGATATTCTGTGAAATGTGGTCATCTGTCAACTTTCCCTACCTACACTGTGCATGGTAAGCTCATAACTGACTCAGAAACTCTGCACTATTAAGGTTATGATTATTTATTGACAATTAATGCACTCTTGTGACACCATATAGGAAATCACTAACTATAACTCATACTGTTAGACTGCAAAGATGTCAATCTTGTCTGTGTGTAGTTTGATTTTAGAAATCTTATTTTCTTCACACAGTGAGTCAGTATCAATCTGCTAGTGCAGTCAGATCATTTTGAAATTTTGATAAATAATACAACGAAGGGCATTTGCATTGGAAACAATGTGCAGTCAGAAAACATAGATCATTTCCTTGTATTAGGAAAATGAGACACTCAAATTACAGATGACAATAACCTGATGAGAAGGAGATTCACTCTGCAGTGATTGTTAACCTTTCACAGATGCACCTGTAAACACTCGTGTATATATACAGTAAATAATTTCTCAGACAGACTGGTTCATTCAAACTGCTCCTCCTGCTCTTACAGGCACATCCTCATTTGTCTGGCGTCGTACTTGGGTTGCGTTTGCTTCGCCTACTTCGACGTTGCGACTGAGGCCCCGGAGCGAGGACCCGTCATCATGTTCTGGCCCAACGAGAAATGGGCCTTCATCGGTGTGCCCTACGTCTCCTTCCTCTGCGTGCACAAGAAGTCCACCATCAAGGTGACTTAAAGTCTGACCCGAGTCTCCTGCTCAGCCGGTCGTACTTCCGCACTTCTCACCGGGATGGGTTTTAAACAGCACAGCAACAAGACAACACCACCACGTCGGGTTACGTCCGCTGGTGCTCTAGTGACTGGATGATGTAGGTAATAGCACGTTTTGGCCAAGCGCGGGGATTTATCTTTTCCTTGTTCCTTCCCTGGTCTGGTCTTCGTTACACAGCAGTGTTTATGCAACTATGTCAAAGAACAAAAGGTGTCACAAAATGAGTCTAACGTGACACAGAGTCACTTTCTTTAAATAACACAATATCAAAGCCAAGAAACCTTTACTGTTTTCCAAATGCATTCTCAGGCTTTGCATGAGAGATCATGTGAACTCTTTAACAGTGAAAGTATTAATATCATGCATTTCAGGCTTCTTCTTTAAAGAGAAGATTTTGTACATTTTATAGTAACTCAGAAAACCTCATTATAAAGCATTCTATTGCCTTTATAAACAGAAACATAGCATCTCATAGGTGCAGTCTGGCCAATATGAAACCATGTTTAGAGGCAATAAAGCACTGGATTCATTTACTGTTTAATGCATAATGCATTAAAACTCAAAGAATCAACAAGCTGGTTCATCAGATGTTGCAGAAGTGTTACGAGAAGGTTATTCACACAAAGCCTTGTGTATTTCAAATACATAATGGATTCATGCTGTTATACCTGCCCTTTGTGTTAACAGACATTTTAATGGAAAAACTCAAGCACAAAAGGCTCTATCTATTTTGGGTGTGCTATGTTTTTTTGTTTTGTTTTTTTTCTCCCAGCAAGCCACAGTGATTGTTCTAGATAGTATATAAGAAATGTTTAATATATTCCTGTATATGTCCTGTTAACTAACAATGTAATATGCAGTTATTAATAAGCATATCATTGATATATTATTGAATCAATAGGTACCCATTGATATTGGCCACGATCCAAAGTTTAAAAAAAGTGAATGTGAAAATCAAAATGTATTCAAATAGAATTGACAATTCAATGAAATAATTACTTATTTTGCACAAAATGAAGAATGGTTCTCAGCCTTGCACAGTGCATAGCATTTCAGAACATGACAATTACTATTATTTACTCATGAAATAGTTTGCAAATGTACAGCCTTTGATGATGAAATGTTTTCACAGCTGTGTTTTTTCACCCAGACATCTCATCTCTTAAACTGCTCTTCAGGGTTATTTATTCCAGGCTCAGTATTTTAGACTTTGTGCTAAATTCACTGAACCTGTGTAAACTGTGCAAAAAGCCTTACTTAACCAGGGAAAACGGATTACAGGCAAGTGAAAGTGCATTGTGTCCTTAAGTTGATGATGTATGTGCTTTGCATTCTTAGAAACTGTTTGCTCTGAGAGGTGGAAAAAAAACAGCGTGTCAGTTACATAAAGTAGTAAATGGGTGTGATTTGTAGCTTAATAGGAGGTGAAATAGTGGGACAAGTTAGGGTTTTATTACCTCTGACTTAAAACTGAAACTCTAATTTAGCAATTAGCAAAACAAAAAAAATAAATAGAGATTCTGTATGTAGAATTAAAAAGGGAAGTATGTTTGGGTGTAGCAAAGCAAAACACTAACCCTAAAGGACGAGGATAACCAGAGCTTTTTCACCTCAGACCATTGTTGTACATGTTGTTCTTGAAAACTGCCTCAAGCTGTTTAACTAATATTATTTTACTCCTCTCCTCCTGCAGAGGATTGTGGGAGCTCAAACTGCTAAACGAACTTTGCGCTTACATGAAGGGTCAAATGAAGGATTATGATTTAAAAAGAAAAAAACAATTTTCCTGAAATTCTGAAGTGATATTTTTTAAACAACATGAAGTATTTTGTTAAATCCAAAACACTTTCTATTTTTGTAAGTAAAGTGGAGCCAAAATCGAAACAACTATTATTTTGATATTGTATTATTACTACCTTTTGTATTGCCAAACAATGTTAAAAACAGTTTCTTTTTTATCGTACCTTATGGAAACACTTTGGAGACAGTGTTGACAATGTGAACAGAGTAGTTGTACTGCCAGAAAATACTTAGATTGTGCTGCAAATCGTATTGAATCATGCATCTGATCCATAGTGGTGATAGTTTGTATGATGCAGAGAAAAGTTTTGAGTTAAATTAGCGACTGATAAAGAACTTTGTGTGAACAGAAGAGCCTGTTAAATGCTGCCCTCTGCATGGTGATGTTTGTCTTGGCATGAGGAATGATAATGACATAACAATGAGTGGTCTTTTTCTTTTTTGGACTAAATGTGTGTATATAATTCTCAGTTTTTTTTTTTCTGCTTGCATTGACAATACAAACAAACTGCACATAATATTTATTTTCATAATTTATCCTGTTTTGTAAACAAATATTTGTAGAACATTAGTACTTTATTTTATTTTATGCAATAAACCAAGCCTATACTCAGAATGAGCCGTGGTGTTTATTTTGCACATCAGACATAAAATCTTATTGGAATAATAAATGCATCCAAAATATTCACAGTTAATTCTTCATTTGTAGCTTTGTGTCTTTTACATGTACTGAACTATGGACTCACTATGGTGCAGGTGACAGTTTTTGCCACCAGGGGGCAAAGTTTTTTCACTTTGACTTCATCTCTCTCAGCAGAATACCCACTAACAATCTTCAGTTTTCAGTATAAAAACATTAGAATCTTCACAAATATGTGAATAAATTAATAAATGGAGCCGCAGCTGCCCTTCACAGCAGACTTAAGAACTGATATACAGACTTTTAAACAAATGACAAATCAGACAGTATATGACCTTTCGTCATGCTTCAACGCCCACCTTTCAAAACCCCCCACACACAAACCTAACCAAACATATGCCTACACACACACACACACACACATTTAAAAATCTAATCACTTCTGCTTTAATTCTATTTATAATATTTATTCTAATTCTTTAAAGATAAATTACAGAAGTTAGAAGGTGTTAGAGATGTTCATCTAAATCCTGAACGATGTCAGAGTGAAAAACTAACAAAGTATGATGTTAAATATTTCATGTGTTAAGCAGCTTCACAGTTTCATTCATATAGGCCTTCATATGGGCAAATGAAAAATAAATAAATAAAGATATTCCGAAATAAATGATCACATGAATTAATACAAACAAAATATAACCATGATATTATGGAATAATCCAGTGTTGATTTTTGTTATGAAATGTTATTTTATTCTGTGTATTTTGAACTTTTAAACAAGAAAGAGTTTTTCTCTTCTTGTGGAAAGAAGCAAAATAAAATGACATTTCATAAAACTGAGGTGACTTTAAATGATTATTTTTGAGTATTTCACAATTTCACGATGTGTTGTCTGCATCTAATATTTTTTTTATCTCTTCATTCCATAATGTCTAATTGATGTATTAAACACTGCGTCTCCATGGGCTAATAGATGTATAAAAGTTTAATTCAGTGGTCTTATTTCCCATTATAAACCTAATGCATTAGCCCGTGATGAATAAATGATACACTATGTGATTATAAATATCTTGGCATGCTGTATTTCATGGTCATGTGAGGACCCTGTGCTGGAGGAAGTCCCGCCTCTTCTGGCCACTAACGCTCCTCATTGGTTACCACGCCTGTCAATCACACAATAACAGCCATGTCTAGATTATGGGTCAGATAGGAGACCATCGGCTTGAATCTGTTTGACTTCAGCGGATTTATTTCACCGCTGTATCTTCGGATCATCGGCATCAGAACAGACAGGTATCCTCAGAGGGAGGGCGGAGGATAAAACGGCTCCTCTGTCGCCTCATCTGCGCCTTTTCTCCGCGGAGAAACAGGATGGTGTTTATAATTAGACGCTGAAACAATTGACGGCGCGTTTGTCGAAGCCTTAACATATAAAAAAGAAAGAAAAAAAAAAAAAAAAAGGGTGTTTCCACGACCAGGCTGTCAAACATACAGAGGAGCATAGATGTGATTCCTTTCGACTTTCCGGGCGGCGTTTGAGAAAAGAAAAAAAAGAAAAAGAAAAAGAAAATCCATCCAAATGATGTCAGGAAAGCATTTCAAGGCTCATGAAGTGAGCTGCTGCATCAAGTATTTCATCTTCGGATTCAACATCATATTCTGGGTAAGTGAGCTGTTTGCTGTTTGCTTCAGGCCTCCTGTATCCTCAGTTTAACACACTGACGTGACATGTTTTCATCCTGGTTCTGTGAGGGTCGAGGTGTTTTCTGTTTCCTGCTGGTTTTCATGGATGGTTTCATCCCTGCTCCTGTGCACTTGCTCCCACTATCAGCTGTCAGCCCGCTTTTGTTTTGTCCCCGTGTTGTTATGAGCGTCTGTGTTTTTTAGGAGCCCCGATGAGGGTCTGTTAGATAACATCGTTTGTTTACATCATGACATGTACCATGTGTGTCAGTGATGTTTGGGTGGAGGCAGTGTGAACTGTACTCAGAGCAGTCAATACAATGACAGAGAAAACAGACCTCCTCCCGTGGTTCCCCCTCAGCAAGAATCTCCCCAAGTCCCACTTTGGGCCTCCAGCTACTTATTTTAAACAGGCTGCTTACTACCTCTGTTTACTGAGGAGAAGAAGAAGTGGGATCAGACATTCTTTATAAAGGTGTTAACTGGAATAACTACTGGCTTAGTAATGTCATCTATTTATTCATACATATTATGTTAAAGCATTCCTTATTTGACAGTACCTGCAGGCCATATGGATTAGAGCTGAAAGAGAAAAAATATTTTTAAACTAACTGGCAGCAATTTTGATAATGGTTCATTTTTAAAGCCATTTTTCAAACAGAAAGCCCAAAACATATGATGATTACATGTTCCCGAATATAAGAATCCACTTGTTTTCTAGGTCCTACATTAAATTAAACAGAATAATTTGGGGTTTGGGACAGTTTGTCAGATAAAACAAAAAGTCTGCTCGAGCCCTGGAATATTATGTCAGCTACAGACCAAATGATTGAGCATATTATCAGAATTCAAATGGTTTGTCGCAGCGTTAATATACGTAAGGGTTGATTAGGGCTGGAACTACTACATTGTTTTGATAATGATTATTTCTACCAGATATTTGTTGTAGCCAACCAAAACTCATATACATTTCATTCGCAATGATACAACAAACCAGGAAGCAGCAGAATGTCACAGTTAAAAGGTTGGAACAGAGAAAGTCTGACTGAAATTATTCATTTGTTATCCACATCCTTGCTCGTTCATTTTCTCTTGCTTGACCAGTTGATTATTCAACTCACTGTTCCAGCTATAATTGTGATGATATGGTACTTTATCTTTGTTAATTGTTAATGAGCTAAATGAGCAGATGGGGATGTCCGTTTTGGCAAATCCAGTGAATTAAATACCTCACAATCACGCTGATGCCAAAATCCAACACAGCAGTCCTGCTCATTGATTTGCAGTGTGTCACAGAAGAGCTTCTGTAGGCAAAACACCTGTGCTTTTCTTGCTGTGACATTTCATAATGTCCTCAGTGAAAGGACCTACATTCATACAGTATGAATAGCGACATTAAAACACTACAGGAAACTGTTTCACAGACAGATGAAAGTGAAAGTGACAGTGAGAGGACAGCACTTTAATCCACAGACGCTTGTAAAACTTAACAAGCTAAACCCTTTAAATCAATTTAAATCCCTCTGACCGACATAGAGCAGTGTGAATGTGTGTGTTTTCCTAATGTTGTTTCTCCGTCCTGTTTGTCATCTAATTTATTGATGTATACACTAGCTTTCATTATTGCTTTACATGTACTGTAATCAGGGCATCCTTGTGGCCCTCCCTGTTTAAATAAAGGTTATAATAATAAAACAATCATTTATACTGTCTTACAATATACATTATATCATCATACTGCCTGCAAATGTTTGAATGTTGCACCATAAATGGCACCAATATGTTTACTGCCCTTCGTGGACCTCTGAAGAGGAAGGCCACCTGTCAGCCCCCACAAAGGATCTCAGCCAACTGTACAGTCCACAGTCCCTTCACTATTCATATATCATCAGAGGAAGTTGGCTGTGTCAAAAGCATCTGTTCCTCTTTCCTCTGCATCTCATTCATGAATAATCTCTCGAAGAGTTAATCTGCAAAGTCCTTTATATCTGTTTAGGGGAAAAAAACAAACAATGATCCAGCCTCTAAATGGGTTTTTAAAAAGTGAACAGTTCATCATTATCTGTTAACTTTGTGGGTTTAAATGAGTTTTTATTCTTATCACAAATTGTCTTTAAGTCAGATTTTTGAGCTTCATTTCAAAATAAAAAAAGCTGGTCAACCAGATGAAAAATGCCAGCAAGAGCATTGATTCCTAACTCGAAATGTGGTTTTGAACTCTTACACTGTAGGTGGAAACTTGTACAGTCATAATGTGTTCAGGCTGTTTAAAGATGCGTTCAGGCTGTTTAAAGATGCTTTCTAATGTGGGAGTCTTCTGCTGATACTGCAGACTGAGATGAGAAATGTTGAGTAATGGATCACGGCCAGGAAAATCTCTCTGTGGTTTCTCTGTCTGTGCTTCTGTGTGATGACTACATGTCGTAGTAACAGCAGAATAATCCCCCACTCTCATCTATCTTCTCTCTTTCTCCTTCGTCTCCGTCAGTTCCTTGGAGTGGCGTTCCTTGGCATTGGGTTGTGGGCATGGAGCGAGAAGGTGGGTTTAATGCATTTATTAATTGTGTGACTCTTTTCGCTTATGGACGTCTGCAAATAACTCATAAACTGAGCGGATCATTTACATTCACCACTTGTTGTTTACGCCCATCTGTCTGCACGAAATGGAAGCAGTGGCTTTACTGAATCAGAAAGGAATGTCATGCTTTCCGGTGGGACGAACCTCTGAACAATGAACACTGAATGGATCTGATGCATCTCACAGATTCATTCATTGCATACTCTCAGTATTGGAGGTGGTAAAGGGGGACAGACAGTCCAGTGAGAGTGTCTTGACTTTCACTGAAGAACATTTAAAGACGATGATTTGTTAGATTGTCGCTTCATTTTTCACACATGGCTGCAGCTAACAATTGTTTTCATTATTTGTTAAGATGATTATTCTCATGGTTATTAACTGTTTTGGTCATAAAATGTCAGAGGATAGTGAAAAATGCCCATCCCAATTTCCTAAAGCCCAAGATGATGTGTTACTTTGATTCCCAAATCCAAAGAGATTCATACACACTGATATAAAAGAAAATAAGTGTGAACCCTCACACGTGAAAAGCTGGAACCAGAGAGTATTTGGCATTTTTGATTAATCGATGATTAACTGCATAGATCAGCATTTTGGGAAATAGGCTAATACGCTTTCTTTCCAAGAGTTAGACGAGAAGATCGTTGCCACCTTAATGTCTGTATGTTAAATATAAAGCTGGAACCAGCAGCCAGTTAGCTTAGCTTAGCACAAACACTGGAAACGGGGGGAAACACCTAGCTGGGCTGTTTGTTTGTTTTTTGTGTTCTGCTTCATAGTGGTTTTCCAGTGTGGGCTCCAGGAAGTTACTGCTCCCAGCCAGGAAATAGTCTGGCACATTAAATCAAAACTTTTCATTCTTACACTTTGTTATTTTACAGATTAAACAAACAAGCCACAACATGTAAATTAAGGAGATTTAGAGCCAGGCTAGCTGTCTCCCCCTGTTTCCATTCCTTGTGCTAACCTAAGCTAAGCTAACAGGCTGCTAGCTCCCGATAGTGAAAGTAACATCAGATTGATTCTATTAAACAACTAATTAGCTCCAGTGTTGCATTGTTCAAGTTTGGTTTTTAGGGAGAGTGTATACCTACAAGCTTGGAAGCTTACCAAACATGCTCTCCCTCAAGAATAATTAGTTTGACCTACCTGTTGTAAGGACAATGTGATAATTTCTCTTTGAATGACTCGACTTTTCTAACCGCTCGTTCTCGTCTGCTTCCTCACCAGGGCGTTCTCTCCAACATCTCGTCCATCACAGATCTGGGGGGTTTCGACCCCGTCTGGCTCTTCCTGGTGGTGGGCGGTGTGATGTTCATCCTCGGATTCGCAGGTTGCATCGGAGCGCTGCGAGAAAACTCTTTCCTGCTCAAGTTTGTACGTTCCCGAAAGCCTTCGTCAGAGATGTTTCGGTCTTAATAAATAACATTTGTTACATTCAGAGAACTGTGAATGTTTCTGTATTTTCAGTTCTCTGTGTTCCTGGGTATCATCTTCTTCCTGGAGCTGACTGCAGGAGTCCTGGCCTTTGTCTTCAAAGACTGGATCAAGGACCAGCTCAACTTTTTTATTAACAACAACATTCGGGCGTACAGGGACGACATTGACTTGCAGAACCTGATAGATTTCACCCAGGAATATGTGAGCAACTGTCTTTCTTTATCCTAAGTATTGATTTCACCCCAGTGTTGTTCTTTGCCTTATGAAAATCGTGGTTGTTCATTTCTGTGGGACGTTGTTGACAGATATGTGAGGTTTCATTGTCTGTTTAACCTTGCAGTGGGAGTGCTGTGGAGCTTTTGGAGCTGACGACTGGAATTTGAACATCTACTTCAACTGCACTGATTCGAACCCGAGTCGAGAGAAATGTGGAGTGCCCTTTTCCTGCTGCACCAAAGATCCAGCGGTATGTCTTCCTCCAAAAACACAAGCCAAGTCAATTTTTTTTATTTATATGTCCCAAAATCACAGATCACAAGTTTGCCTTAAGGGGCTTAAAAATCTGTACAGCATGTGACACCCTCTGTTGTTAGAGCTTTGAATCAGACAAGAAAAAAACTCCTCATGCAAAGTAGATTTACAGTTTGGACAATCAGGATGACAAAACTATAGATTAAGTGTAACATTAATGGAGGAATGTGATCTGGTAGGACCTCCTCCTCTCCACCATGAGAGTGTGTGGAAAGAGGATGAGACCACATGTCTGGGAGAGGGAAACAAACAGGGAGAGAGAGACTGAGGCTGAGACCCCAAAACATCTGGAAAAAGGCACCAACAGCCAAGAGAGGGGGAGAGGTCGTAGGACATCCTGATGGTCCAGCACGGAGATCCTGAGTGATGGGGGAGATCAAGACAGGAAGAGAGAGAGAGATAGGCACACCACAACCTGGATGCTCGTGCTGGAGGATTAGAGAGATGAAGTTGTTGTCAGAAAGTTTACTTTAATCTTGTTGGCAGGGCAACGTGGACTTTACTGTACCTAGAAGGTTTAATGGATTCATTGAGACTAAGACCGACCCACAGACAGAAGGATGGTAACAGCTAGCAGGCCTTAGGTAATCAAAGGATAAGCCACTGAACTGAAAGTTAAGGCACAACTCTTTCTAAGCCAATTCAGTCCCTTTTATGGTAAAGAACAACAAGCTTATGGTTGTACTTTGGTGTTTTTGTGTCTCAGAGTTGGAATTTAAATGGAGCAGGTCTCTGTCTAACATGTTGAAACCTTTACAACTGCCAGTAGTTGGGGCGGAAACTGTGAAGGTCTTCCCTGCGACAGATAGCTCGGTTATCTGTGTCCTACAGAAGGCTGGCTGACGCTGTCAACTATCATGGCTGACTTCCAACAGGATGTTCAGGCCTCAGTGTTTAAGTCTTGTCAGACTCTGCCAACACAGCAATGTCTCAAAGCGGCCTGGAGGAGGTACCTTGACCAAGGCGTTTTTTTGTTGGTTTTTTTGGCAGAAAAATCCACTCTAACTCCCTGCACGCTGTGTAATGCAGTGACAGCGCTCTACTTCAGCAAAAAAGGCTCGCCTCACTGAAATGAAAGTTGCACAAGAGTCGTTTTTATTTGTTGACCCAAGGACATGCCGTTCCAACGAGGTCATCCTCTTTGAGAGCAACATTTCATGACAATTCACTTCAACATCCCAGAGGTCAGCACTTGCTCTGAACACTGACTTTTCTGTCTTGTATCTGTCAAACAAAAGACGCACCAACCACACCAAAGAATTTCTAGGTCAAGGCTTTGAGATGTTAACACTTACAAGCTCAACACAGAAGTATTTTGTTCTTGGATTTTATTTATTATGATTTCATGTCACTTATGGCTGTATGCAGTTTAAGTGTCATCGTAGATGTATGTGTGTCGTAGTTCTTGGGTCTAAGGACAGAGGGTGTCACATGCTGTACAGATTGTTAGGCTCCATGATACAAGGCTATAGGATCAGTTCATCCCTGATTTTGGTCTTTTAATCCAATTTGTCGACAACAACAAAAGTATATCACCAGATCTCACAGCTGAGTTCGTGGTGATTGACATGACCAAGTTATTTCTATGCACAAAACAAATAATCAAATGTAAGAAGCCAGCATGTCCTACTTATTTTTCAATTGTGTTTTTCAATTTTCTGGGTCAAAATGTGTGTCAGGTCTCACAGCGGAAGTCCAATTGGAGTCCTGAAGTCCTAATTTTAATGACCTACAGTACATCTGACTCCAATACAAGTGCTGAGTTTCAGGTCTGCAGCTCTGGTTGTGCACAGAGTTGCACAGATTTAGTTAACTGGAAACACTGCTGTCCAGTACATCCCCAGAGGACGAACCCACTACAGTAATATGCTGGACAGCAGTGCTCCCGGTGATGTAATAGTGCAGCATGTTGACATAAAGTGACAAAATCGAGTTAAAAAGAAGCAACATCGACTTGGCAACTTGCTTCTTCTTTTGAAAAATGTGTAAGTGTGAACCATCCTCTCTTCACAGGAGGATGTCATCAACACTCAGTGTGGATACGACATCCGAGCGAAAACGGTGAGATAACTTACATTTTTAACGGAGACTCAGACCCTTATCCGAAAGTAATATGCCGGTGCTGTAAAACAGTATGAGGAGTGAAAATTGCTCTTGCTTACTTTGCCTCAGGCAGGTTTTTAAGACTGCATGAGGTCATCATCAGGTACTCCACCCTAGGCACAATATTCCTCTTTCAGTATGTTTCCCAACTCCTCGCTCTTCAAAATACAGCAGCTGGCTCTCCATCAGCACTTTGGCTCCTGTGGTATTACTCATGCTTCAGCAATGCAATGGGACTCACCCCCCCCGCCCCCCCTCCATCATCATTAACTTTGGCCCTGCTCCATGGTAACATAATGTAAGGAAAAGGGCTACGTTTGTTTTTTTTGTTGTTTTTTTTTACTTTAAATGTGAGGGAAAAGGCAGAGTAAAGCAGTTTTAATCAGTCGAAGCAGGAAAACAGTGAGCGGAGTGTGTGTTAACAACAGGGTAACGTTAGTTCAGAGGGATTTTATTGTGAAAGTCTTTTTCAGGAGACCACAAGATAAAAAGGAGAATCATTTGCTATCATTAAAAACGTACAGTAAACCCCAGTGCAACTGCATACGGTGACTAAGATTTAAAACTTCAATGGATAATCAAAGTAAAAGCTAAAACATTTAATCTGCATCTGATTATTAGGCTACAATGCTGGTTTGACTTTAACTGTGTTTTGGAAATGTTCTTCCAGGACTCTGAGCAGCGAACTTTCATCTACATCAAAGGCTGCGTCCCTCAGTTTGAGAAGTGGCTTCAAGACAACCTGACAGTGGTGGCAGGCATATTTATTGGGATTGCATTACTACAGGTGAGGAAGAGTTTACTTTTAAATCTCATCTCTGTCAACTTCTTGTGAACCTGACAACCTGACAACCTGACATGATCTTTGGTTCGTTTCCTGCTGCAGATTTTTGGCATCTGTTTAGCGCAGAATCTCGTGAGCGACATTGAAGCCGTGAGAGAGAGTTGGTGAGTGTCAACAGTTTGTTCATTTTAATTCAGTTTCACTTATGAACATCAGTGATCATCTCGTAATGCATTACCTACCTGACTTTCTTGCATGATTTTATTGTGAGACAGATGCTCTGAGACTGAACTTCCAGTTCACCTCAGCACATTCTCACAGAGCTGTGTGCACGTCTTGTTGTGTATTTGTGCTTTTTATATCTTGATTTTATTGCACTTGTTCTTAAATCTGCCCTGTGTTTTTGTGCAGTTTGTTTACCTAAGACCTCCACAGTGTCTCCAAAGGCAAGAAGGATGTACCAGGTAAGCGCAATCTGATTCCATCACTAACACTGCAGGGTAAACTACTGATCCCCCACCTGCCCCTCGCCTGTGGATTGTGTTCATACAGAATTTTTTATTTTTCCCTACAGGACTCCGCAGTTTGGACACCGGCAATGAAGGGAAATAATTAATCAGCTAACGTGTCCAGAGCAAAGAGTCTCATTCATTATGTACATAATAAAATTTTAGAGTTATTTTTAAGAGTTATTTGTGGCCCTGTTTTTGAATGAGGCACAACCTCTGAATGTACTGTAGCTCTCATACAGTACAAATGAAACAAATGCAGTATAGGCAGGTTGATGGTAAAGTGGCTCAGTGATGGAGGGGGGGGAGTGTCACAACTTGTAAAGGGGACGCATGAAGGTAGATTTGATGTTTTCTCTGAGGTAGCACTTCATTTATAAAAGGGCCTTGGTTTTCTATGTCTCACAGCTGCAGTTTTTAACACTGCATGTAAGGGTTGTGTACAAAGCTGAAATGATTCTGGAAATGCACTGCATGCCTATTGTCTACTGGTAGGACATTGGCTCTCCTAACTGTATTTCAATAATGTTAAGTATTTTAAAATATTTGTAAAATAGTCACTAGTTTAGAGTGAATCGGCTGGTTAGCACCTTGTTGAATGTTTAATGAGATCTACTTAAAGCTACGGAGAATTAAGTTTAAATTTATTTCCCATCTGTGAGATGATCGCACTCATATCGTACAGATGCATACAGTTTGTGAGCAGAGTTTTGTGGATATAGCAGTATCATGAAGGGAAATCGTGGATGTAATAGGTTTGTAAATCTGCAGTTTGTGTGAGTTTGACAGAAAGAAACCAGAAGACGTGGCATGTAAATCAAAAAGAACTCAGCCTTAAGCACTTTAATCTTCACGTAAGAGTGACGAAGCTCGTTGCAGCCACTCAGCTTTGGTCGACTGTTATTTTAGTCAAGCAGCAGCCACTGGAGGGGGCACTTACCTTAAGAAAAACGTACAAACTGCATCTGTAACTTCATGGTGCTCCATAATTGTCAGATCTTAAGTTTGTCCAAAAGCAGCCTGACAGAAAAAATGTTTCAACACACTTTTAAGTGTTGTGCCGTTCCTTGCACATTATCTTTATTATCAGTGTTTATTCATTAGTTTTCCTCTGTTTTTTTATTTTTTTTCTAATGTGTTTTCTTTGATGAAATGAATCTTTGTTGGTTGCATTTGAGTTCTCCTGTTTTAATCTGTACGTTTTCACTGGAAAATTAGGATACAAGCTATTTTCAAAGCTCACAATGAATGGCATGCTGATACCTCTTGGTGGCACTTCACTGAACGTAGAAATAATTTATAGCCTACATACATATTGTACTTGAAGTCAGAGCACACAGGCTCTCTCACCAGCATTATTTTCAATGCAAACTTGGAATCTAAGATACAGTTCATATGTGTTAATGTCTAGATATTACCTGGAAGCATATGATTTACAGCCAACCTTTACTAGAACAGCATAGTATAGAAGTAAAAGCAGCCATTTCATGTAAAGTCAAAGTGATAAATGTATAAAGCTGCCACTGTGTCAAATATCTTTTTCCCACTAAAAGCTTCATATGACTGTTGGTATTTACTTATCACTCTTTCATACCACTCAGTGCCATACTTGTAATTTCTACATACTCCTGATTATAACTTTACTTTTGTTTCATGTGTACTCCTGACTCTTGTAAATACCTGGATCATGACAAGTTGTAAATATATATCTTAATAAATGTGTTTCTTTGTAAACTTCTGTCAATGTATACTTCATTTGTATTGTAACACGATGTTTTGGTGATCTCTGCCACACGTATTCATGTAACTTTTTCTACTCACACTTACAGTTAAGTACGGCCCTGGGTCTGTGTCTGGTAGGTATCCATCCAGTAATCCATCTGTGAGAACATGACCACCAGCAGAGGGTTTATTATGGACAAATGTCCCTCACATACACACAAACACATCTAAACCAAATAGGCTATCACCACTTTAGAAACAGTGATAAATATAGGCGACAAACTAATGTCAAATTGTCATTTCTATGTAACCCAGGAATGGAGTTGGAGACCAGCTTTAGTGTAACACTTAAGTAAAAAAAGGGGTGATACTGCTATTCAAATATTATTTTATTCCATTTAGCTATTACGTATGAAAATATTCAGACTTAATCAGCAAGATATTCAAATGTGCTTTGGGAAAGTAGATAACATCATCAGGCATCATTCAAAAGAAAAGTCACTATGATAGCTACGCAAAATATTTGGTGAAAAAAAATTGATGTTTTCAGACTTTAAAGAAAAGTTGGGAAATACATACAGTGGTTTCAGAAAGTATTCAGACCCCTGCACTTATTATACACTTTATTGTGTTGTAGATTTAATAGTAAATGAATCAAATTTCCATTTTTGCCCATCAAGATACACTCATTAACACATAATGTCAAAGAGAAAAGAAGGTTTTAAGAATAAAAAAAAAATGAAAATAAAAAAAACCTGAAATCTCACATTTACAAAAGTACTCAGACCCTTTAATGTGTTTGCTTTAGCTCGACATTGTGGTCAGGTGTATCCTGTTTGCTTGAATTATACTTGAGATGTGCTTAGATCTTGACTGGAGGAAAAGTGAATTGATTGGGTAATAGTTTAGAATGACACACACCTGTGTATATATCTGTTTCAAATCAAATCTACAACACAATCAAGTGTGCAAAAAGTGAGGGGGTCCAAATAGTTTCTGAAACTGCTGTACATGTAACAGGTAATTTTTGGAAGTGAGGGCAGGGCTTTGTTTCTCTGCTGTTTGTCTGTTGTGTCAGACTGTTTTCAGTTCCTTAATTGTTCTTTGTTGATTATTCTGAGGAGGAGTCACTACACCACAGTCAGAGAGGGAAAGCCACATTGCTGTTTTCTCTTAAACCTCGGCCACAGAGTGAACAACAAAGATTAGTGAGTTAAACGCACACAGACTTTTCTTTCAACACATCGCAGATAATTTGCAATTTAGATACCCAGCTTTGATAAGTTGATCTGTTTGCTGTGTTATCAGGGACTGATTACAAACCCCTGATCTGACCTTTGGCCAGATACCTCAGTGTTACTTCCGGCCCTTTTCTGGACTCCATGGAGAACAACAGCAGACTCACTGCTGCTGATATAATCATCCCTCATATCCTGTACCCTTCTTATTGTTTTATTTTGTTTCTGTGTTTCTAATGAAGAATTACCCAAATCACATCCTCTCTGTAATATGCAAGTTTTCTTTCTAACTAAAACACAACAGATTGATTTCACTGATCAACACAGAACCAGGGCCGGTGCTAGAAGTTCTGTTTCCCCTGATAACAGCTCTCACACAGTAAATATCTGTTGAGCTCTTCTGCCCCCTAAAACTTTCAGGCTCCCTTTGACAATTTACTTTGTGTACTACACCTTTTCATTTTTCCATTATAGACTGAGTGACAGCCATGGTGCACATATTGATCTTAATTTAGCCACCCTCCATTGGCTCCCACTAAGTGATTTTATAAAGCTATTCACAGTCTTGACCCCATGGGTGCTTGTTTGAAACCTGTCGTTGTTACTGGCAAATTTGTTAGCTGTATTATCATGAGAGAGATCTTTATGGTAATTTTTTAGTTTTTTAAATCTTTTTGTAGTCATTTTGTGTCTATTTATGGTCATTTTGCATCTCTGTATGGTTGTTTTGCGTCTCTCTGCGGCCCTTTTGTGTGTCTCTGGCTAGCTTATTTGCCATAAAAAAAAGGAAAAACCTGTTCATTCACTGTTTAAATAAGCAGTAATCATCCCTCGGTGTGCCACAGGTCATGACATACTTCCTGGCACTTTATCAGTCACAGCTGATCTGTGACAGATATGGTGTCCACCGGAGAAGCCCAGCAGGAGCAGCAGCAGCAGCAACAGCAGCTTCTGACTGCTGGCTTGAGTTGGACATTGACATCAGAACTATTATCTACTGATAGACCGGCTTCCTAACTTACAGAGACACGTAGCTTCAGGACACTGAAGGAATCATTGGATGAGGAGAGCAGAGATGATGTGTGTGTGTTTGTTGGACAGGGATTGTGTAATTTCAGATAAGATTCATCTTGAGAAGGTGCAAACTGGTAACCACCTCTGGACAGGAAGACACTGACACCCACTGGCTGCTCAGATAAATTCACATTTACTGTGATACTGTCTCCATTGAGAGAGATTTCAATCTTTAACCACATTTATTTGAAAGCTATAACTTCTAGCTACTTTACAGATTAAGATTTTACACACAAAACCAGATTATAAACTGTAATGCATTGTTATGGAATAAACACTACGTTTAACAGTGTAACTTCAACTTGACCAGCTGCAGCATAATGAAGCATCAGTGATAATAATTGAATGATACAATAATATACCACAGATGCTCTTTGTGTACATTTGATGTGGATACTTTTCTGCACTTTTACTTCCATAAGACTTGAATGCAGGTCCTTGTAATACTTTGGTACTAGTAGTTTTACACATCTTCTACCAATGAAATAGTTACAGCAGCAATTTCCACCTTGTTTGTAACTATAAAACACATAACAAAACAAACTAAATGTCTTGTAAGAATGGGTTTTCTCTCCTTTACCATCTTGTGTGTACAGTACATTTAGGCTGCGGATGCTCATCGCTGCATGGACCAGTACCCGTTACCGAGATGATCTGTTTTCCTTGTAAGCCTGAGCAGCAGTCACAAACCTGTCTTTTCTTTTGTCTAATCTTTTGATTAAAAATGTTTTGTATACTCACCATTTGGTAGAGCCAGACCACTAAATCTACCAGGCTGACACATGGATCCGCATCATTCTGTTATGAGTTCATGTTAAAGTAAACCTGCTTAAAAAAAATAATAAAATACAAATGTTTAATTTACTTATGGATCTTCACAGAACATACTAAACCGATGAATAACATATTAAAGTGAGAACACTAACACAGTCCAAAGATGTCAAAAAAAATATCACTACTTCTCTGTGTTAACAAAGTTGCAATGTTATTTACAAACTAGCTGGATCAGTGGTTTTGAGTTTGTCTCTTGTAAATATCATTAAAACATCAACAGTCTCATCAAACCTATATCAAAAGGCATAAATGCTTTAGGACTAAACACTTTTACATCACATGAGATGAGAGCTGACCATAATAAGATCAGATAAACTGTAGAATCATACAATAGTGTTATAATAGAGTGAGCATTCATCTATCTCATCCAAATAAAGACAGCAGTGTAATGTCTGCTGCTCCTCCTGATGAATAAATGATTAAGGCTGTCATCATTTGTAATGGCTCCTGTAAGAGGCAGACTCAATGGTCATTTCGACTGATGGGATCTTTAATCAGCCTCATAAACTCATCCACCTACGCACACACACACACACACACACACACACACACGATTAGAACACCATTCTAGTAACACTGCTAAGAATTTTAATTAAACAGATTGAAGTTGCAGCATCTTCCACAGCTGTAATTGAGTTTGATTGTATATAACACATTTCTATGTTGTTTTTAAAAAAAATCTTCTGCTCTTCAGCTGAAACCTGCTGAGTTTCTGGTCCTCCTCAGATGCTGTAATTTGAGCCAGAGGGCTGGTTTCACACACAGACAGACTGCCCATTTCCTCCAGCCAAGACACAACGACAAAGTGCCGACTGTTCATCCTGAGGAGAAATTAGGTGAAAGGTGTTAAACGTGAAGACGTCTCTCTACAGCCTCCTGGTAAATATAAATGAATTCCTCTGTCCAAAATAACATTATTAGCCTGCTGTTTGTTGACTTGTCAGGGGCATGTGCTGGAAACCCAAACATCCAGACATCAAGTCTCACTTTTTCGCTTGATGAATTGAATCAATCAGATAATCACTGATTGATCGATCACGTGTCCGCGCTCAGACGCAGCAAACACCGCTGGTTGTATTAAAAGAGGACACCTGGCTGCATCTGCCAATGGCAGACGCTCCTGTCAAATCTGTACTCCTAGTTAATGATTTGCTGGTTATCTCGTACTTAGTACTTGAGCGTGGAGTTTGGAGTCTGCCCTCCCCTCCGATAAAACATAATAGGAGAAGCTTGGACTTGCTTTGCCTTTCTTTTTGGCCCTTTGCTGCTTCTCCAGCCACTGACTCTGACTCAGGGTTTTTTGTTTTTTTGTTTTTTGTGTGTGTGTCGGTTTTGGTTCACCTGGCCGCAGAGAGAGGACGCACAATGTTAACTCTTGTTGTGTTTTTGCTTTGTGCAGCCTCCTCTGTCTCAGCTTCTACAAAAGGTGAGTGGATGGGTTCTGATCTGGGTGTAGATATAGTTGGGATGTTTGGGGCCAACAGGATCCTTTAGCAAATCATTTTAATGAAGCTTGAAATAATCTACTTCATCCTCAGTTAGTAGAGGTATGACATATTTGTGGATCAAAATGTCACTTTCCTGTTCTTTGGAAGCTCTGCCACAGATGACAAATGGGAAACTAACTGGTGATTGTTCATAGTATGTGTTTGTGCAGCTTCAGTCTATATTGACTCTACAGAGACTCTAAAATCCTAAAATGAATGAATGAGGAGATCACACAGGGTGATGTGACAGAGCCCTCAATGTCAGTGTCTTATTCATTTCTAATGCACTGGGTTCACACAGTGCTGCTCTGTGACATCACTGATAAGAGGTGAAAGAGTATAGTCAAGAATAGTAATGAAACTATGTGGGTTCCCGGTTGGTGTTTTGCTCCGGATGTTCTTCCAGATATTTCAGTCAGCTGTTGACAAAAGACAAACTGACCCAGAGCTTTTTATTTGTTGAATTCAGCTCCACGCTCCTCAGCAACCGGTGATGAAATCAAATACTGACACGTGGCCTAATGTCATATCTAACGTAGAGCTCGTCATCAATGGAGCAGAGGAGAGATTTTTATCTTCTCTCACTTTGAACACACCCAGTTAAACGGCTGCTGATCCAATCGCCTCAGTACTATACTGAGAGGATAGTTCTGAAAAGGAAGTGAAAATGGAAAGAAAAAAAGAGCAGTGTGTTTAGTTGAAGTTCATCTTTGAAAGAGACTTCCATGTCAGTGCCTGAATTGTGTTTGGAAAACTAAAAACACAGCACTTTAGAGGTTATCCAGCCCACAGCTAAAGGTACCTGGTATTCTGATATAAGAGAATAATGAGAACTGAATGGTAAGACCTACTGCAAGACTGATGTGTGTGTTTGTAAATTATTTGGCTTAAAAAAATGTTGACTGACTCATCTTTACTTGTGAAAGCTTTTGTCACCACTGATAATACAGTTAAACTAGGAAGGTGTCTCACAGGGTGCACCCATTTGGTATCTGGAAGCTCTGACATCCCAGATCCAAGCAGAAACTTGTGATGGTGCAGAACGTTTAAATTGAAGAAGTTGAATCGTTCCCATCAAAGTTTACTTGGCTGCTGTGATGGATTACTATTTCAAGTCGTTACTAGTTAATATTCACAGTGTAACATGAAATGAAACCAAATGAAACCAAACCTACAGCATCACACCTTCACACCACAATATGGTAATAGCAGAGAGTTGTCTAATAGATCTCCTTCGCTTTCACCTCTCGTGTTCACTCACCAGCTGTGTTTCCCGTGTTTCTTCAGGTGGTGCTGCTGGGCCCCGGCTGAACAACAACCAGCTGTACAAATTCAGCTACACCACCGAGGTGCTGGTGGACAAGGCCAGGGGGTCAAAAGAGGGCAGTGCTGGCTACAGGATCTCAAGTGATGTTGATGTCAACCTAGTGTGGCGAGATCCCAGCAACAAGGATGACCAGCTGATTCAACTGGCGGTATGTTGCTCCAGTGATATGTTGAGAGAGGACGTGACGTCATTATGTCGTGCATTTATTTAAATTTAAATCAAGTCAATTTTAAGATAGGATAATCCATGTTATTTTTCTAGCTCCAAATTCACTTTTGATAAAACTGGTTAAGTCTACATGCTTCCTTTTCTTCAAAGTAGCAGGTGGTGTGTTAACAGTTAACTGCAATAAAGGACGGCAGGCTTCGGTTGAAATTAATGAAACTCTCTTTAACAGATCTCAAATGTGAGGCTGGAGCCTGTGTCCCGTCGATCTGAGAAGAAGAATGTCCTCCATGGGTCGACAACTGAAAGCGTTTTGGGGAAGACCAAACTGGCAGCTCTGACAAAACCTTTCTTGGTGCATCTTAGAAATGGGAAGGTAAGAGCATTAACAATGCTACTTTATCAGCGGCTACATCACTTATTGCTGCTTTTATCTGCACAACCTCACAGACTTTTTTAAACCTTATTTTGACATACTGACATACTGTCAAAATATAACACCTTTTAGTATAAAGGGTGAGTATTTTTGGTAAACATAAAATGATTTACATCCATTTCAGGTAACTAACATCAGTAGAAATTCCCAAATATTATATTAATTATTTGTTTTCAACCAATTGAGAGTCTTAAACATGTAAGAGATGGTTACATAAGTAACATTAGTCAGTGTTGTACCTCCGGTGCTCCACTGTTGTTGTCTTCGTAGAATTAGTGACCTTACTTTCACTGTGCTGGAGTGATGATGCTGGCAGGGGAAATACCAGACGGATGTGTGTGCGTGCAAAGGTCAGCAGGTTCAGAGGGTCAGTGAATGAATGAATGTTCCTGGTTTATAGAATGGCTCTGGGTCAGTGGATAAGGCTCATTATGCGATTGTGAGATGTTTGAGCCTGAGCCAAACCCATTATCTGTTATCACTGTATATTATCCATTAATGCATAAAGAAAACGAATAAGCTGATTGTGATATTGCTGAAGAAACTTCTAGCTGCTAGTAGACGCTTCAATATCTTACTGAATATATTTTATTTTACTTAAAGTTTCCGTGCAGATTTTATCAGCTGATAAAAGTGCTCACTTTAATGTTGGTTAAAATCTCATGTTAGTTCAGTGTGGAGTAAAGTTTGAACAAATGAGCTGTTAGTGTGTGTGTGTGTGTGTGTGTCTGTGTCTGTGACACATGATATATCAGTGTCTTCCCTGGTGTTGTTCGGTTATTTATACTGATGGCAGGCTGTGGCAGGAAAAATATACAGAGTAGCACTGGACGGTCTATTTATGGTGGTCATATCTGATATTGTGGTTGAGCGCCACAAATAAATCACATACTGTATAGGAGACAGTGTAGGATGATGTAATAGGCTGCCCTCTGCACTCGTGACCAGGACACAGAGTCCATTATTGAACCAAACTGAAACCTCATTGGAGAAATTTGTGGTGTGATATGATATTATTCAGGATTGGTTCAACCTGAGCTGTTATTTGAGCTGACTGGGCTTTGGATCCATTTTTAAAAAAATCTGACTTAAAAACAAAAAAATGTGCTAAGAGTAAAATAAGTAAACTGTCTGACTGATATAGTAGCATGACCTGTGTTATACAGTAGTTTAACCTATCATGTATACATGTCTTTTGAAGTGTCTCGCTCAGAACAACTTAAAAGAAGCCTCATCAGATATGTGGTTTCATATTATATGTTCATGCTGAAAACTATATTGGTTGATGAATCATTATCAGACTCTTAGATAAACTCCAGATTCTAACGTGCTCGGGATTCATTCTCTCTTTAATTTCGATGCGCTAATACCAAAGTATTTTTGTATTGTTTTTGATCTGCACTTCAAAGAAGATAATGTTATTTTTGTGCGTCATGTAAATAGGCGCTGATGTCATGACCATGCACACATGTATAAGTGTGCATGGGAAAACTGACACCCTGAAAGCAGCTGTGAGTTGCAGCACGTAGGCACGTTGTTTGCCTCAGTAGCTGCTTTAGCTACCTGTCAAAGTGTCTTGACATCCATTGTTTTAAAGCATCATATTTCTGTTTAACATGTCGCCTTCTTTTTACACATCTGCTGTAGACGAAAGCATTTTATTCCTACTGGGCTGAACCTGCAACCGTCAAGAACCTAAAACGAGGGCTGGCCAGCTTGCTGCAAGTGCAGCTCAATACTGGGAAGGTTATAGAGGTAAATGGCAACGATAACTCTCCCATCACATTTATGCTTTTTCATATTATAATACATGTAACACCTTAACTTGCTGAATGTCTTTACACAGAATGACGTGTCTGGAAGGTGCACAGTCGAGTACAAGGCAGCAAAAGGTCAAGTGACAAGAACCAAGCTCCTGGAGACATGTAAAACTGCAGAGACTGGATTCACCACACACAGTCAGGTTAGTCAGCATCCAGACCAACGCACCGTGCTGAGATGTGGACATCACTGAATCACTAATACACCATGTCTCAATGTGTCCCCCCTTCAGGTCTTGGGTGTGAGCAGGAAGTCCAGTTCTGTTACGGTGTTCACGCTCGAGGACGGTTTCATCCGCTCAGCCGTGGCTGAAGAAAAGCACTCAGTGGGTGTTAACGCTCGCAACTCTGCTGCAGCTAAAGTCGTGGCAAGGTAAACAAATAAATCTGCGGTGCCGTGTCTAATAGGCCCATCAGCACATGTTACATTTTGTTACATTTTGTCGTTACGTTTTGTCTCCCAGGCAAACCCTCACGCTGGTGGGCACAGAGGCTGGACCACTGGAGGCTGCTGGGAAAGATGTCTCTGGGGTTGTCAAGTCAATTGATGCTAAACTGGCAGCTGTTGGTATCGTGGCTGAGAAGGTCAAAACCCAATGCAAGGGTTGTCCATCAGTGAGTGCCTGTTCTCTTTCATACACCACGTCTTCACTCTCATACCACAGACTGACCCACTTAGCAAATGGTCTTAATAGATTTTGGATATGAAAGGATAATTCTGGCAATTCTGGGTCATATATTTGTAGTTTTTTGCCGTCAAGACATGAGCCACAAGTGAAGGATCACTCAGGTTTTAAAGAAGGAAACAGTTATTCAAATGATCTAAACCAAAAAAGAAAAGACTTTGTACGAGTCATTATAAGTTGCAGGTCAAGAGGACCTGTTGTACACATATTTTTTTATGCAGGCTAATCAAGATTACTGCACACTGCTCTTGCATTGAAGACAGTTGTTGAATCAATACAACATTTCAGTCCATTTAGAGCTTCTCTGAGTATTAAAAAGGTCCAAGCTGAGTTGTACCAGTCATTAGTGCAAAATGACTCTTAAATAAGATCTCTTAGTAAACAGATACTGTATATTTCTGTACTGTAATTATTGACTGAAGCCGATCTGTCTGCTAATCCCCCCTCCTCTGTGTTCTTCCTCTTAGCTTTTTGAACATTGGCAGACTCAACAGAAGCAGCTGGAGCCAGCGAGCCTGTCCAAAGCCACGGCTCCTCGCAGCTTCCTGGCCCTCATCCAGAGCATTAGGAAGGCGTCCAAGGACGAGATCCTCAAAGTGCTGAAGAGTGCCAGCAAGACATCTCTGTAAACAAGCTCCTCCTCTTCTCCTACATCTTATTTACTTCCTACTGACACCCATCACTCTGCTGTTCTTTGAATTAGTGTAACTTTTACGATTCAGAATGGCCAGATTCAAGAAGATTAACTCAATTACTCTGTTTAACCTCTTCCTGCTGCTGTCAGACCTCAGGTGGTGGATGCTGTGACCTCCTCCCAGACTGCTGCATCCCTGGATGCCATGCTTCAATTCCTCAACTTCACCGATGCCAAAGGTTTGGTCCTGCAGGAGAGATTCCTCTACGCGTGTGGCTTTGCTTCACATCCCAATGAGAGAATGCTCCAGGCTCTGCTGGTGAGTGTCATGTTGGCGTCACAACAAAACAAACACTTCTCATATCAAAAATGATGTTAGAAATATGTTGTAAAATTTAGAAAATTTCATCTTAGTCATAAGTGTGAATAACCAAGTTATGATATACTTATCATTATATACCAGCATGCAATGTTTTCAATGAATTTTAATCAGACTTGTTTCCTTTTAAGGACATTTCCAAGGGAAAGATCAGCAGCACTGACATCAAAGAGTCTGTGGTGATCATTATGGGAGCCCTGGTCCACAAACTGTGTCAGAAAGGAGGGTGCAACTTACCAGTAAGCATCTAAGAAGATGATATTAAAAACTAAAAGCATGTCATGTAAACTATTTAGGATGGTCAGCACTCAGACATGGAGGTGTACATTTCCTCTTTGGAAACTCAACCAGATTAGGAATGAATGTGAGAGCAGTCTGATGATCCCCTGCTGCATGTTTACCTCTCAGACAGTGGTGAAGGTGAAGAAGCTGATTTTGGACGGCCCTGACAGCACACAGGATGAGTCCGAGGTCCAGATGTACCTCCTGGCTCTGAAAAACTCACTGCTCCCTGAGGCCATTCCCATCTTTACCAAATACGCAGAGTCAGAGGTCGGAGCTTACAACACCATCTCTCTCACCGCCCTGCAGAGATATGATGTCAAGCTCATGACAGATGAGGTATGCCAGAGTTAACATTTTATTTTAACTGACGTGTGTGGATGTTAAAAATACGTTGATTTAATTAGCGTGTAACGGACACTGAAACCATGTATTTCTCCGCCATCTCAGGTAAAACGGACGGTGAACAGGGTTTACCACCAGAATCGACGGATCTATGAGAAAAACGTGAGAGCTGCCGCTGCTGATGTCATCCTCAGTAGCAACCCTTCATACATTGAGGTCAAGAATCTGCTTCTGTCCATTGGAAACCTGCCCCATGAAATGAACAAGTACATGCTGTCGAAGATCCAGGACATCCTCCACTTCCAGCTGCCTGCCAGGTGTGTGACGGGACATTTGATGGACCTACAGAGATCAGAACTTTTTAATGGAAAAGGTGTAAAAACTGACAAAACATTATGTGTGCTTTAACTAGTAAATTATTTTCTGCACTTTTCAGCAAAGTCATACGCCAAGCTATGAGGGACATGATTTCCCATAACTATGATAGATTTGCAAAAGTTGGGTCATCATCTGCGTTCTCAGGATTCATGGCACGTAAGTAATCATCTCTCAGTCTACAAAAAGGGGAGAAATTTCACAAAATGTTGTTGAAATATTTACAATCTGATATAAAATGTGGAAAAAGGATGTTAAAATTGTTGTGAGTCTTATTCCCCTATGTTTTAAGCAAGAAGACCACTAACATCGTAGCTACATGGATACTAATGGAGTACTTTATACAAAAAAAATTCACTCTCTACAGAATCTGCTGACGTGACCTCTACATACAGTTTGGACATCCTGTACTCAGGCTCTGGCATCCTGAGGAGAAGCAACATGAATATTTATGGTGCTAGTAAAGGAGCAATGCTACATGGACTACAGGTAAAGAAACAACAGAAATGGTTAGAAATGTTCAAGTAATGCAGGTGAAATACCAGGAAAGATCAAATGTCTGTTGGATATTCCTCATGTCTCGTAGGTGGCAATTGAGGCCCAGGGTCTTGAGTCACTGATTGCTGCCACACCTGACGAGGGGGAGGAAAACCTGGAGTCGTTCGCTGGGATGTCAGCTCTGCTGTTCGATGTCCAGCTGAGGCCCGTCACCTTCTTCAAGGGTTACAGCGACCTCATGTCCAAAATGTTCTCCATGACTGGGGAGCCTATGAACGTGGTGAAAGGTCTCATCCTGCTGACTGATCATTCTGAGGTATGAAGTTACTGCTGCATAACACGTCAAAGACCCATTTGCACAAGAGCTACGTATGGTGGCCGAACTTCATCCTATTTTTTAAAGCTGACAGTTTGTGTAAAAGAGCAGCCAACAGTAATGAGTCATGCATGCAACAGGTAGCGACAGCTTGTTTACTTGGTCGGGTGCAAACAGTATGTTTGTGCAGTCACAGATAGCCTGTGACTCAAGTTAATAACTTCAGTTGTCGAACTTAATGATGTGAGTGTGAACAAGGTCTAAATGTGTACAGCTGATGCAAGGATGTGGCATTTCTGACCAGTTATAGAGCAGCTAATTTGAAAGTAATGCTTCTATATTATAGGTTAAATATGGTTTGGGTTACTCTATATACAATATATATATTGTACCATAAAAAGACCAAAACCGGCAATGTGTTCTCCCATCTTTCAACACTTTCTGACTTGTCTGTGGCACTGATCTCCAGGTCCACTGACTCTTACAACTCCGCAAGTCTTTTAAAGCAGGTCATAAATACACATTTTAATTTTTGACTCGTTGTTTGCTTTTAGTCTTTTCACAGAATTTGATATAAACAATAAAACATATATCTCTATGAATCTTTATCACTGTCAAAAACTTGAGTGAGACATAATCAAGTCTTCCATTGAGTTTTTTCTTCTCCTCTTTGGTCCTGCAGGTCATCCAGCTTCAATCTGGTCTGAAGGCGAGTACAGAGTTTCAAGGAGGTTTAGCCATTGATATTTCTGGAGGCATGGAGATCAGTCTGTGGTACAGAGAGTCCAAGACCAGCGTCAACAACAGGTACAGTCCAGACAATAAAATAAGCAACTGTTGCAGGTGTTTTTGTCTTATAGCTGAGTTGGGGCACCAGCAAACCTTTAACCTGATGTTATGTGCTATGTATGTGGGTCACAGAGTCAAGAACAACCATGTAATGATAAATTATCTCACAGAGTACATTTGTGAAGTACTGTATGTACAGTATGATGTAACTCACACACACAGGGCAAAGGCCATGATAGACAGACAATTCTTAGAAAACAACCTTTGTGACTGAAAGGAAAGTTGTTTTAAAAGTTTGAGCCGTGTCACGGCACCGCAAATAGATTCCTGTTGATGTTGGATTCATGTGAACTTTACAAAGGCTTTAAGTGCTGTCTGATTCATTTGTTCCACCGTGCCGCTGGCCACGCTCCAGTATTGTGCCTCACGCCTGTCTCATTTCTAGGTTTGTGTGGATATGACGTCAGCTCTGTCTGGCCCTCTATTTTAAAACAGTACAGTCAATGCACAACACTAGCCGCTGAAAATGGAGCACATCATGACGCCGGTGTCGGTTAGCTTGCGGCATCTGGTGATGAAACAGGGTTTAAACTACAATGCCACAGATTTTTAACATTCGAATATGGTGTGATTTTCCTGTGCAGGGCTGCATACGCACCTCAGTACTTTTTAAGGACCAACCCTTTTTTGTCCATAACAGTAACTGAAAACCAAACTCAAGAACCAAAACTTGACACTGAATGTTTGGTCAGCTTCTTCATCTTGTTCACTTGGTGTTTAGTCAGATATTCTTTGAATTTTAATGCACAAATGTATTTTACTTAGCAGTTTAAGTTACCAAGTTAAGTTTCTTGACTGAACCTTGAACCTTTTTATCAATTTCCAGCCTTAGCATTACACTTGCTTTAGTGACACATTTAATTAAAGGCTTTACACGTAAATTTCCACTAAGAATGGCTTTCAAGAGATGAGAAGAAAGAGGGGGTTTAATGGATGAAGAAGCCAAAAACACATGAAGCTGTGAAATTAATACCTTTTTTGGAGCAGCATCACAGACAATGAAAATGTGGTTTAAGACATACGGAGCTTCATATTTCTGTTTTGAGGATTTCCTGCCCTTCACCATTGTTAAGGGTAAACATCATGGATTTGGACTCCAGGATGATTTGACCCATGTGTGCAGGGGAATGGCAGAGGCAGGTGAATGGATCAGCATAGTTGTACCTCTTCCACTCTGATAATAGACTGGCAGGCTATCTATAGAAGCAGAACAAACCACACTGGCATCCCTGCCAAGGCATGTCTCCATGGGCAAAGTTACAGAGGTTGGATTTTCAACCGGTTGGCACAGACTTTGACTTGAAACATAAGGAGAAGTTGTTACGTGGTAGTTAAAGTCTACTTGTTAGTGTCTGAGCTTTACTGTGCTTTTGAGCCACTGATACAACAACATGGCCACAAAGAAGGACCATATGCCACAGTAGTTATACCAAGACTAAAGAAATCACACTATGCTACTAGTTAACTAGTAAAAGTGGTTAAAGCAAATACATTTTTAATGGATGAGGGACATTGTGACTGTTGAATTTTCCCAGAAAACATGAAAGGAGCGGAATGGTTTGAATCAGTCCTAATACACAGCTTTGTGCAGATGGCTTCAGATGTCTATCTGAAGTCAGATCTAAGCCTTAGTCGAAGTCTGTGAAACCAGCCTGATTTATTCAGCTTTGTCTGTTGAACACATTTTAACTGGTTTTCACCTGCTTGTGGTTTCAGAGGAGCACTGGTGGTCACTGGTAACATTACTGTGGACATGGACTTCATGAGAGCGGGTGTAGAGGTCAGCTTCGAAACAGAGGCATCCCTGGATTTCATCACCACTGTCCAGTTCTCTGAATATCCCTTCTTGGTGTGCATGCAGATGGACAAAACCACCTTCCCCTTCAGGTACTGTAAGATCTTCCCCCCAATAAAGAAACGATTCATCACTCATTGGGGGTTTTATTATTGTGTCAACTTAAACAAAACCCTAACTTTCCATTCTTAATGTTCTGTTTTCAGTGAATACGTGACCAAATATGAGAGCCTGTCATCAGGGAGGAACGTTGTGTCGCGTAGGAGCAAGAAGCAGCTGGTCCCTGGCTCTGAATTCCCTCTTCACCAGGAGAACTCAAACATGTGCAAGAAGGTTTTCGACTCCAGCTGGTAGAGATACAGTGAACTCTCCAGGAGCGAGTCTTCTCTATACTAATGGGCAGGTTATTGTAACTCAGTTCACTGAGAGTTCATTGCATTCAGGGACAGCTGTCACACCTCAGCCTTAAGCAATGAATGACTGTGAGAGAGAAAATTGGTGAATGTTTTTTTTTTTTTTTTTAAGAAGACATGCAATGTTTACATTCCTGTGAGTATTTAAGTCATTTTAATTTGACATTTTGTTTGAAATCAGGAATTCTTACATTGTCTTTTTATGGATTTCTTTGAAAATTTATTTATGACGGGCACATAAGGATGTATGTTTTATTTGATGCATAATACTCAGCACAAATAGTACCACTGTAATTTTCCCCAACACAGTTACAGTAAAGCCATACATGTAAATATCCCACTAGAGATGGTGGATTAACTTTCCCATTAACAGAAACGCTCCTTTCAGTCAACATTCCTTTGTTTTTTAATTAAATGTGTTTACTACAAAGGAGCAATTTATTGTTTTTTGTCACACTTGAAATACCTTATGTACTGGAGTAATGATTAGCCATTAATTCCATTGTTTATAATCATGTTGGTGATTTGTTAATTGCTCCTACAGAGATGAAGTGTGTGTATTGTCTTTACATTGATGAAAATCATACTTGTAAAAGTGAATTCATCAACACTTGAATATATATTTTTTTTGTACGCGGCTGTAATTGCTAAAAATGCTTGGGCAGGGCAGAGACTCTTGAGCTACTTTGAATTTGTGTTTCCATATTTTGGGATCACTCTATTGGATTTGTAATTGGCTGACATTAAATGTGAACTGAAAACACTGTGCTTTCTGAGGTGGCTTATTGTATGGTATGAACAACAGGACTGGATCAACCTTCTGGGAGCTCCCAGAGAAAATTGAATTTCTTTTGTCTTTAAAGGGATTCTACAGAGACTTTTAGAATCAATGCCATTGAAGCTGTTCTGGTTACTCAGACACTTAATCTTAGTTTTTCCTTTAATTTGTCACCCATCTGTATAAATACTGTATATATACTAAATACCATGTATAGAATCAGTCCAGATGTGGGTGTAGCTGTGGGAGGGCTATGAGCCAGATAAAACACAATATGTGGCCCAAGTATTCTCTTGAATAATTTTGCTACCTTAGCCTCAACTGTTCTTTGTGTTAGTGCTAATTAGCAATGTTAGTATGCTAACAAACTAGCTAATTATGAATATTGTATACCTGCTAAACATCAACTAGAATGGCTGTAGATTCAGTCGTACTGACAGAAAGTGGACCCTGTGTAGGAGTTCTTACTATCTGGTGGCTTCAAGGAAAGAATAAACTTTAATAATATTTAATCAGAAAACTCAACAATTTGAACTTGTATAGATCACAGCAGATTTAGGTGAGGTTTTCTTTCTACTCCATACTGTGTAGGTTGTGTCCACATTAGCATGTTTGTTAGCTTCACTGTTTTAAGTGAACCCCGAGCCCTCTTTTGTATTGGTGGTTTGTGGTATGTCTATGGAGACAAAATGTACCTTAGTGGTCTAAATGCAAGACACACTTGTTGATCCAGGTGAGGCAATAAATCTTGACTTTTCTTGTGTCACAGCTGTGACATCAGAGCCCCTACTGGCATCCAAACACAACAACTGGGCCTTAATGTAGATTCTTTAGAAACCACTGAGAGCAGCTGGGGGCAAACCAGTGTCTGCCAGTCTCGCTGCATCCATGGCAACCAAATAAACACAACAGCAAACTGTCAGGTTAAACTTAAGCCTCGGCCCGGGTGATGTTTCAGTGTCACCAGAAAGCTAACCTTGCACGCTGGCAGATGCCAAATGTGTACTTCTGTTGGCATAAATCTGTTCGATTGCCTTTGACCCATGTCATTTACTTTTTGGTGTTTTCAGTGGTGAAACTTTATCGGCCGTGTATCAAACTGCAGACAGCCACATTAAGGTCACGGAGATAGAAGGAAATAAGATGCAAATATGGTCAACACAGAGTATCACAGAATAAGAACACGTGCTAATGTTCAGAAACAGTCTATCAGCCACAATCAAAGTATATAAGACTGTTTAAGTGTTGAGGGATGGATGCATGAGGTTGTTCTCTTAAAAATACTGATCATTGCAAGTTTTAGCTTTACTGAGGAACACTGACACATAATGTTGCTAAGTTTATTTTCTCGGGTCCTAAATTTGATCAGATCATTCTATCTTTCTATCTTTGGTACCACTCTCTAATAAATCACCATTTATAAAGGTTTTATATGCTGAAACTATAATGGCCTCATTAATGATTGATTCATGTTTCAAGATCAGTTATAAACCATTAATGGGAGCAACTTCTGGGTTTCCGTGTTGTCAAACATCCCTTTGGCTCTTCTGTTTGACCAGCTAAACATATTTCTTACAAGATTTTAAAAATGGTTTGATGAATTAAGAAATAATTTATTAATCACTCAATCAATCAATTAATCAACTTAAAACTATAAAAATGTAAAAATATTCAAACAACTTAAAAATATTTTAAAAATATTAATTTTTATATGGCTGTCAACAGTAACGCGATAACTCTTGCTATTAACCCAGAAACCTTAACACGCTGTTTATTTATTTGTTTATTTTATTTTAGTTATTTATTTATTTTTTTTTACGCAAATTAACCTTATTACTAAGTTTGAGCACAGCGTCCTCCCATAATTCCGGCGCGAGTGTTTACCGCTCGGGGTGAAAGGTCAAATGCGAGAGGTAAATAGGTGTCTAGACATCTACAGGTGTGCTTAAGGGAAAATTTCGCTTTCAGATGGAAGTTTAAATAAAGCCAAAGTTGTGTGCACGCGTTGCAGTGATGAACTATCTTTCCACCGAAGCACATCGAGTCTGAAGCGCATCTTTCCTGATGCTAACAAAGATGCTAGCATCGCGACTGGATGTAGCCGGGCTCGTCAAACTACACTGGAAGAGTTCAGCCAGGGTAGGCCTGTCAACAAAACCACTACAACTACGCTAACTAATGCTAAGCATTCGTTTATGTAAGATGTTACTTTACAGTTTACAGGCAAGCTGTTTGTATTCACTTTGCGGCAGACGTTACTCTTTAACTGCACTTTATGTGGTTGTCTGCTGTTTTAAGTCAGCTGTTCTCTGTTGATGTTACTCAGCAAACTAAGAGATTCTAATTCAGAAATCATCAAAACTGAGACATTTAAAGAAAGTTAAAAAATCTCTAACCAGTTTATCATAAATTTCTACATATTACACCATATATATAATTACACCATACATGTATTTGTTTTATATCCCCACAGAATACAATACAAGCTAGTATTTTAAACTTAATTGTTATTAATCATAGCCTGTTATTGTTATTACCTCAGTTAAAAATTGTAATCAATTGACAGCTCTAATTTTTTGCACTAGGAGCCGGCTGCATGAATATGATTTTCCATTATATTTTCACAACTTCCTGGAGTCTTGATGATATCTGTAACAAACAAAAAGTGTGGTGTGATTATAAATATATAAAAGTTGTCATTTCTTCATTGAAAGGTGCACCTGTTTTGAGGGCTCACATTGGATACCAACAGGAGCAAAAGTCTTTCACTCAAGCGCAACTTGACCTTAAAGTGATTTAAATTCACGGACACACACATGTTCAGTAGCTTGCATTTTGAATTTATTGCAAACATATGTAGGCTTGTCAGTCTACATTACATTCATACATCATATTCATCACTTTCAAGCATGTAAGTGCTGTCACAGCACTTACTACTTCTCCTTTCAAGGTACTTCTCTGCTGTCATCCTGACCTCTGTCTTTTTCAGGGGCATCCATGCAACACAGTTGACATTAGGCATAAACCATATACAATGCCACTTTATGACCGTGCAGCCATTAAGGCATTTCATTCAAACATGTGCCCTTTTGCTTTGAACATTCACATACTGTATGCACTTATCACAAACCATCTCACCTTCAGTTTATCCTCTTTCTTTAAATACAAAAGCAAGCCTTAATACAGTCAGTTTCCCATATTTAACCTCAAAGTCAGCAGGTTTGTTGAAGGACATCTGGAAGAATGTTTTCATTTAACACATGATATTATCTATGTTACAGTGCATCTTTGGGCAAAATTCATCAGAATTATTACAAATGTTTCACTTTACAATAAGTCGTCATAGTGCTCCTGCTATCACCAGGGTTTACAGCCATTCATTGCTGTCAGTGTTGGTGACAAAATAGTGGCAATCCAAGTGCATTAAGTACATTAATATTCACAGATAAAGGTCATACAAGAAACTTATAATATCTAGGAGAAAGGTTTTTGTGATACTTACTTATGACAACATTATAATAGCTGGTTTATTGGAGCGTACAAATTAAAATATATTTGTGAGTTACTTCATTCTTCACAGGGTTTTAAAATGATATGTAAATGTGCTAAAATAAATAATCTGAAATTAGTAAAATATGTTTATTATCTTTCACTTTTGGACAACTTGCTGTTCAAGCATATACTTTTAAAACTCTATGGCAGGAGGTAGACTATCACATCTCTCAATCTGAACTTGTTTATATAAAGAAAAGTTACTTTTGTTATTTTTCCTCTTTGGATACTTAGCAAAATTTATGGATTTTTTAATACAACAAATCTTATCATTCCTAAATAAACAACCGTTTTACTTGCACTGCTCTCAACTGCCTCAGGGGCAAATTAATTTGCAATAATAATTAAAATACTATTATTAAGAATGACGTGTTAACGAATTAAAAGTACAAATTTAAGTTACATTTCACCTCAAAATGCATTACATATTGTAACGATCAGGTTGCTCTAAAGAGCAAACCATGTCCAATCTACTGCACAGTCAACAACAAATCTTCCAAATCACTGCATGAATTCATATTCACTTATAATGAAGTCAACTCATAGGGCAATTTTTATAAAGTCTGTTGTCACAGAGGCATAATAACATGTATGTTACAGAATTAAGGTACACAGACTGACCAGCAGCTCCAGATACCTTTAAAATGTGTTTATTTTTGAAACATGCTAAAAATAGCAATCTATAGTTTGCATTTTTCCTACATGTAATGCTGGTATAATTGAGTCAAGTAAAGCAGAATGACCTATGATGCCCCACTGCATATTCAAAAGGAAACAGGAAAGAGATCATAAAAAAAAAAAAGATCTTTAGTGTCATCAGATAATGTATAATTTTAATGAAAACCTCACTTTTACACACGTTTAAAAGAAAGAGGTCAAGGGGTTTAGACAAGAGAATATGGCATTGCTGTGTGTTAAGTCGTAAAGACACACCCAATACATGTACAGTCTGTATGCTCCTGTCTACAGTGAAGTAACATGCCTCCTTGTTGTATGCTCACAGAATGCTGAAATGCCACACATAACTCACAGCCACTCACACAAACACATTCAGACGCACATGCACTAACTCCCATCTCATTACACAAAAGTGTAAAATAAACCAACACCAGTAGAGGAAGTTATCCCCTAAATGTCTAAGCTGCTTCTGACTCATTAGGCCCAACACTACTTAGTGACCTAAGTACACTGTAGACCAAGTACCAGAGTCCCAGCTCATCTGCTACATCTGAGCAACACACTCGGTGTGTTTTTCTTTTCTTCTCACTGTAACATACAAGGAGCGTGCTTTTTAAATTTATGGTACACCACTTCATACAGTACATCAGTTGTGCAGGTATTAGCAGCATTTTGTGAGTCATGACACTGAGGATACAAATACTTCAAGCAGAACATGGGCCACCAACTGCTAAAAACATGTAAATGTTATTGTGAATGTAAAAAATATGGGGGTGGGAGGGGTGTAGAAATATGATACATAAAAATGTCAGATATTTAGAATTTTACTGATTCAACATTATGCCTTAGTTTTTTGTTTTACTTCAGTGCAGATATATGGTCCCTGTCCTCAGAAAACTGTGTAAAATACACATTATGGGCTGTATTTACTGTAAATAATATTCTTATTGTGTGGATCAAAGTAAGACTATGTAACTTTTGGTGAGCAGCAGCCACTGTAACCCCAAGAACCAGTTATAAGATAATGCCACAGTGAACCCACCACCCCACCCATTTACCAAGATAGTTTTGAGTCGCCTACTTTAAAGACACCACCATTAGCCCACCTTATTCAGAACCATGGATTTATCATGAGAACTGGATACTGGGATACTGAACACCAAGATGCTGCCAGTTTATTGAGGGAAAGCTCATTATCAAGTACATTTGCCGTAAAGTTGTCTGTCTTTCTGGTTTGAGTTACATGTTAGTGTCTCTTTCTCTAGCCCCACCAGCCCATCTACTTTATATATAGACTTTATAGACTTAATTTGTTGCTGATGGTGTTCTGTTGATTCTTTTACAGATATCCATACATCTATCAATTTTCCAACATTGATCCAGGATCATGGCAGCAGAAGGCAAAGCAAGGTAAGCCAAATGTCCCACTCTCTAACCATGTCTCCATCTTTTCCTGGAAGATCCTGAGGCACTCCCAGGTCAGATGGGATAAATCCCTCCACTATATTCTGGGATTGCCCATGTTTTTGTGTGTGGACCAAAACCCCTTGGATGACTCAACATGAAAGAGCAGCAGTTTGACTCTGAGCTCCCTCTGCATGTCTGAGCTCCCCACCCTCTGTAAGGGTGTGCTCAGCCACCCTGCACTGGAAACTCATTTCAGCCAAGTGCAATCTCATTCCTTCGGTCATTACCTAAAGCTAATGACTATAAGTGAGGGTTGGAACGCAGATTGACTGGTAAATTGAAGGCTTTACCTTCAGGCTCAGCTTTCTCTTCACCACAACAGTCTAGTGCAGCATCTACATTATTGGTGACCTGGCACCAGTCCGCCCATCAATCTCACCCTCCATCTTACCCTCACTCAAACATACTTGAAGTTCTTCACTTGGTGCAGTGACTCACTCAAAACCCAAAAGGAGTCATCCATCATGTACTCTATCCTCACTCTGTGTTGCTTCACACATGGTCACAGATCATCCAGTGCACACTGGAAGTCATGGTTTGGTGATCTGCAGAAAGCAACAATGCAATCCTGAGGCCACCATATCAGACACTCTCAACACCTTGGCTTTGCCTCGAAATTCTATCCTTGAAAATCACAAGCAGAATTTGTTACAAGACGAAACCCTGGTGTAGCCCAGTGCCCACTGAGAACACACTTGACAGCCTGCTGAGAATGTGGACACAGCTCCCATACCAGGTATCGAAGGACCAAATGGCTCATAGTAACAACCCTGGTGCGCCATACTCCCGCAGTACCCAACACAGTATATCCCGAGGGACAGTCATAAGCTCTCTAAAAGTCTGCAAACATGGATAGCAAACTCCCATGACCCCTCAAGAATCCCTTTTAAGTTAAACAGTTCGTCCACTGTTCTCGATTAGGACAGATTTGGTATTACCTCTACTGAATCTAATGCTTGACAATCTGTCTGAGCCCTTTTTCCAGCACCCTGCATCCTAATAACTGACACGCACACTGCAGTTCCCTTTTCAAAAAATGGGAACCACCATCCTGCCAGTCCAAAGGCACTGTCCCAAACCTCCACATGACAGTGAGGAGGCAGATCCACAATGCCCCAAGCCTTCAGTATCTCAAGGCAAATTTTGTCCATCCCCAGCGTCTTGCCACTGTGGAGCTTTTTGACTACCTCAGTGACCTCTGCTAGTTAAATGAACAAGGCGTCCCCTGAGCCTTCCAGCTCTGCCACCTCCATTGGGGATGTGTCGGTCAGGTTCAGGAGTTCCTCTGAGAGTTCCTTCCTTTCACCATCCAACAATATCCACAATCCAGGTCAGCAGTTCTTCTTTCATGCTGAAAACAACCTGGGCTAAGGCCTGCCTCCCTGAACTCCTCCCATACTCCAAATACTCCTATAGTTTTGTTTCCTCAACCACAGAAGCTGCAGCCTTCTGACCTCCCAACACTTATCTGCTGCTTCAGTAGTCCCTTGGGCCAACCAAGCCTCAGCTTGAAAGCCTCCTTTACCACTGGTGACCACCAGTGGCTTCTTTGGTTGCCACCATCACAAGCACAGGTGATCTTCTGGCCACAACTCCAGTCACTTCTGCAGTGGAGGCTTTGAACATGACCCACTGTGATTCAAAGTTCCAGAGTTTCCTTGAGATGCAGGATAAGTTTTATGTCTCCTTAATAATGGTGCATCACTGTGAAAATACCATAATTGAGCAGCAAGGTATTTTTGTTGCAGTACCACATTTGGCCACTAGGATAAACTGGTAGCAGGGCCAACTCGCTGGGATGTATCCACCTCTCTTGAGAAATCCATGTTCTGAACAGTGTAATGGGACATTTCACATTTCAGTAGTTTTACCTTTGTCTTAAACCACTGAAATGTTTATCTATAATATCCTAAAATGTAGTGTAACAGTAACTAAACTAGATGCATAATGTCAGGGGACTGGGTAATTAGTTTGCTAACATTAGCTAACACTGTCGTACTGGCAAGGTTGTGGCAGCAAATCCAGAGTTTACTGATTTATTTTATTTCTTTCAAAAGTTACATAGACTTGCTTTGACGACATGCTAACATTAAACTTGTGATTTCAAAAAATGGTGGTTTGGCTGATGATGAATGACACTGAACTGTAACAGAAGACCTGCCTTGTTTCCTTTTGAATAGACATGTTGCGGGGTCCAAACAGCATTTCAACAGAGATAAGTGTTCTAGACAGCAGCTGAATGGAAAGTATTTCAAAGCTGATTCATATGGCAATATGGCAGAGCATCAGCCAGAGGACATGGCTGAATGCATTTACCCTACAAAGTGCTGTGATGCATAGAGAATACAGTAATGTCTGCTGCAAGGATAAACAACACAACAGATGGGGGTATAAATTGTTGTTGTTGAAAGTTGTCCTGGGGAGTAGATCGCAGGGAGGAGTGACAGTGGTGAAAACTGCGCTTACGGTGAATGAAGGCAGATACTTCAGGGGAGATGTCTAAAGGTGATAAAGAACAAATGAAACAGGTGTTCAAGTTAGATGGATTCAATGTAAACAAAGTGAGTTTTTAGAGGAGAAAAAACTATTAAGTCTTTGTCCAGTTTGTGTTAGAGGCTGTTGTCATAAGCCATTGTAATGCAGTGACTTCTCAGTTTGCAGTTCCTGGTTGTGAACCAGCTGACCAGATTCAGCCGGATCACTGCAGAGGGCACGCTACACGATTTGTTTACGTAGGAGCACTGGAGGTCGGCAGAGCTCTCCACCTCCTTCTCCCCGTTTAGGAAAAAGCAGAGGGGGAGGGGGCTATAAAAAGTTGACCCCATCTCAGCCCTGCAGACTCCCTTCCAAGCTGGAGCTGCAGCAGCATCTGATCTCTCCGAGCAGCTGTCCTCTCCCTGCATCAGCACAACAAATACTTTACATTGCCTGACCTTTTCCTCCTGCATCACTATCCCAGCAATGCCCCCATGTCCCTCCGCCCCAAACACCACCCCACCCCCCCACCACTAGCTACGAACACACACACACACGCACACCCTGTGTTCCCCTTCACACCACTACTCAACCCCATGCTAGGCCCCTGCCTGCCACACACCCAACTGACATGTATCCCTCATGCTCATGCAGTTGTATTATTGCTCTGACACATTAGCTGAGAATGGACTGTGACTAGTTGTAAGTGTGTATCTTAAAGTGTATGACAGACTGAGAATGAAATTTGGGTTTGATGAAGAGAGGGGATTGCTCTCTCCTTCTGTCTTTCTGTTTGTATTTCTGTCTTTATTCTTTGCTTTGTCTATATATATTCTTGTCATATTCCTGTTTTTCTGTATTTCTTGCTTGTCCATTTTGACATACTCATTTCTGACCTCATCTCCAGCAGAATGGATTACCACAGTGATGTCCTACTGTCTGGTCTCTCAGCAAACACCTGCATCAACTTGATAACTGGAAACACAGCACATTACTGCTGTTCTTTACACTTAAATCTAGCAAACACCCACTATTATTTTAGATCTTTAAACAGTCAACTAGTGGGGCCCAGAGAAACCCTGACATTGTGCATGCTGAGACACTTTAATGGAGCTCAGCCCTCATTAATGTTATTTGTTACACCAGTGCTTTCCCTGCTCTGACATGCCAAAATGTCTGCTGTGAAAAAGCTGCATTAAGTTTAACTTGGAGGTTGAAGTCACCATAAAACAAAAAGGCAGATTACTGCATGTGATAACTATGTTAAGAGAATTTAAGTGACATGAGTTTAAGAGTCTGTATTATTGAATCAATATTGTTAATACGGTAATGTAAATGTGACATGTTAAACTGGAAAATGTCATTTAGTTGGCCAGATTTAAGATTTCACTTGGGGCTGTGCAATATGATGATGCATATTAGATGACAAAATTTCATGGCCTCGCAAAATTTTGCCATAAACTTTGTTTATTGAAATTTAGTTTTCATCATTTGGATGGTTTGCAATCTTAGATGCCACCACATGGATGCAGGCAGAAACTCAAAAACCAGCATGGCAAGTGTAGTTGAGACAGAACTGGATGCTCCGAACAGGAGAAAGACCAACCCAGACAAATGGAGGAGCTTGTTCCAAAAGGAGGGGCTACCTCTGTATCGTGGACATGGTTACGAAAAGTCTGACACAGACCAGAAAAGTGCAAATTATGCCGCACATAGGTTACCACAACAGACTCAAATGAGAGGCACAAAAGAACTGTCAGGTGCTCAAATAAAACCCCCGAGTCAAATGTTAAAACAGGCTTTTGCATGCAGCATGCCACATAGCAAAGAGTAGCGATGCTGGAAGGAGATAACAGCGGCCATTGCAACTTATAGGCCCTGTCCTCTACTTGTAGTCATTATATCTAAACTATTAATTCACTGATTTTGCAGAAAATATACTATATCGTGATATACGTCATTATCGGGATAGTTTTTGATCTGATCCGCCCCAACAAGTTTTCTAGTTTTTTCCTGATTAGAGCTCTTAGTGTGGGCATGTGTAGATTGTGCTTGATAGCCCACATCAGTGCATGGAGTTAACTGATATTGTGTACACCCAACTTCAAGGTGAGCAGAGGTCTAATCAGCAACAAGTAGAAACACCTGTGTGGCTCTGCCAGGCCAAAATGTGAATATTTAAAAAGTTTAAACTTAAGGAAGTTGTGCCAACTCTGACAACATAGAGCTGAACACCATGTTTATTGAACAATATATTTATATGTTATTTTTTGTGAACCAGTCTTTTTAAACTTTATACTTTCAGTTTTCCATTTGATTAGTTTCCTGTGAATGAAAGTAAAGAATAAAAGTAGTCAACCTGTCCAGCATCTTTTTAATTGAAAATGCCAATTATAGTACAAAACTATAAAACTGTGCTTTAAAAAGACATGTTTTATACATTGACCATGTTTTAATATTTGTTTTTACTTTTAGAAAGTTTCCTGAAATGTCACGAACAAGAAACGAACACATTAAAGAACTGTAATGTTATCTGAGTCATTAAAGCATTTTATAACGCTGATTAAGAATAACTTGAAGTAAGGTGTCACTGACTGGAATAGTTTCCTGTGACACTTTCCAGCCCTGAGAATAAACCATGTAAACAAACTCGTCTCACACTATCAAAATAGCCCGACGGTGTGTAATGCAGAGAAAAGGGAACTCAACCGACTTGCTGTGGGCCGTGACTGAAAATCCAATCTCCCACCAAGCCCAGCCGGAGCTCACAGGAGTCAGGTTACCTGTCATTAAGCTACTGCATGTCTATTAACACTGACATGCCACTGCTGCAGCAGCCGAGCCGGACTTCTGTTTAAGCCACATTCAAAACTCAAAAAATAAAAACCAAACCTCACGTACTACATCAGTACCTTTACATGTCCCTGTGATTATCATGCTATTATGTTACGAGACCATAAGCTTAAGCATCAACAACCTCAATATAAAACTTCCTAATCCAATGGGGGCTTGAGGCATAGATGATTTACTTCTATGTAAGTGATAATTCGCCATTTTCACAGCAGATATTTTGACTCGTCATAGTAGGAAAAGCAGTAAAAGTTAATGCTGAATGTTCTATTCAAGTGTCCCACTTGAATACATATTTTATTTGTTTTAAATTCAATTAATTAATTGATTAGTCGACAAATAAAATTAATTGGCAACTATTTGGGGAATCAATTAATCATTTCAGTCTCTTTTCAGGCAAAAATAATGAAACAAACTCAGCGTGAGACCGAAATAAATTGAACTGCAAACCTGCATTACAATGGCATATACAGCAGTTATTAATGCACACAAATGCACCATTTCAGTTTCAGTGACTGTATAGCAGTTGGCAGTGCACTTGTCTGCAACATTTCTAAAATAACTGGATATTTAGCATGTTGATGAACAGAAACACACATTCATAGACACAGAAGAAGAGGGAATAACACTTTCACTATACCTTTTCATGTCAAAAGGGATATAGGGGTGTGACCATCATTCACACAGCAACTGTCACTCTAGATGTGGAATTTGTGCAAGCTTACATGTATGATGAGATATTTTCTTGGTCACCGATGCTCCACTACAAAGCTCATTGTTGTTCCGTCAAAGGAAGGAGGGGCGATGATTCTTGGACCTTGTTGCGACGTGATGCTGATGACTGGCTTCCTCTCAGAGCTTGTCGCGCCTCCTCTGGTGGTCACATGTCCCAAACTCACAGGTAGTTGCAGTGGCCCCTGTGGCCCCTCTCCTGTTGCGCTGTAATACACGCTCTCTGCCCCTGCTGTGTTTGTTTCCGGCCTGGGACTTCTGGCATTTTTTAGCTTGTCTCCACCTGCATCCTCAGAGTGACACGGAGACTGTGGCAACACCGCCTGAGCTGGGAGGGTGGGCGAGGGGATGAAGTTCGGGTAGATCATGTAGGTGGGGGCGTACGCTCCTGGGCTCAGTGCCAGGGGGGACAAAGAGAGAGGCACGGGGGTGACAGGGGTGACAGGCGACACGGGCGAATGGGGCATGGGTACATCCACGTACTGGCCTGTCTCTGGGTCGAACAGTCGCTTAGTGGTGGCCTGTATGGGAGTGTCCACCAGGTAATAATGTCCTGTAGTGGGGTCCAAAAGCATCTTGCGCTGGGTCTGTGGGACTGTCTCTCCTGTGGAAGAGGTGGGTGACACAGTTGGGACAGAGGGAGAGAAGCACAACACCTGCTGCTGGGCTTGTGGCCCTGTTGTTGAGTGATGGTAGATGCTCGCGGCCGGGTACTCCATGATTAACGGTGACCTTTTCAGCTCAGGTGTCTTGCTGTCACCTGCCTGGGCTCGGCTGACATTCGAACTCCCCTCCCTTGAAACGGGCTCTCGATTCAGCAGTTTGATTTCATTCGTATACCCCAGCCCCGGGATGGTTAAATAGTTCTCGGAGTCTGAGCAGCCCTGTGTGACAGTGGGATTAGCGGGACTGATTTTGACCTTTCCCTGCTCCACCTGGCTGTGTTTCGGGGGCTCTATTTTCACTGACAGTGGAGCAGCCGGTGTCTTGGAGCTTTTCATAGTGGCTGATGTTTGCAGCACAGAGCTTTGTGGAACAGAGTTAGTAACTGAACTAATGCTAACACGTGCCTTATTACCGTTGCCAAAATGAAGGACACTTTTGTTACTGAATGTTTTACTTTGCTGCGCTTGTGTTTTAAAGGTGTCATTGTAATATGGGACATGTATGATATTAACAGCTCCTGTACCTTCCTGTGGTTTGCCTGTTTCTGTGGCATTTATCAAAGACTGGGGAATCCGGTCAGTGTTAGTTGTCTCCGGCTCCTCTGCCCCCTGCTCCTCTCTGGCAATGAGCGAAAGCACGTGGCTGTCTGTGATGGGCTGTGGAGCTTGAGTTTTACGCTTCCATTCGTTTCTATCAAAGACATAAAGCTGCTCCATTGTTTTGACGGCAGCTTTAAGCTTCTCTAGCGCAGCCTGTTTTGGTATTGCAGGCTCATTTCTCCTCTCAGCTGTCTCACCTGTGAACTTGTCCTGCCTCTGTTTTGTCACTTTGGTTTCAGTATTGAGTTGGATTTCTGATTGGTCAGGATGGAGCTGTTTGGATACGGCAGGTGGCGCCCTGCTAGTCGTACAATGTGATGGGATGTTTTCGCTTTGGGACGTTTCTGATGGCGGGACGCCTGCCTCTGCTTGTTTCTGCGATGCCTCAGCTGTCTGTGGTTTAACATTTGTTTTAACAGAGTGACATTTAATCACAATAGGAGATGGTAATAAATGTTTAACTGGTTCCTTTTTCACCTTTTCCTCGTGTTTATCAGCTGCTGTAGAACATTTACTGTCGCTGTTATCCAGTGAAACAAAGCGATATGAGCTTTTGACCAATTTACGCACATCCCTGACGTGATATATTGGTGTCTGAAACTTGCATTTGGTGTCTCTTATGTCTCTAACTGTGAAGTTTGGAATTTTATCTGTTGCGGATAAAATGTGGCATTTAGCATCACCTGCTGCCCTGAACGTGTTGACAGTGTTGTAACTTATTTTAGGGGTTAACAGGTTGGCAATATTCAGTGTACAGCCTTTATTTTCTTTCACACTTCTAAGGCATATCTTTATTTCAGGCGCTTTCCCCCCCTTCTCGTTTTCTTCTTTGCCCACTATTTTTCCATTATTGCCTGTTTTGAACTCTTTTTCACATTTCTGAGGGCCGGCAGGTGTACCTGTGACAGGTGCGTGGCTTGTTAAGTCTTCTGTAAAACCCTTCTCTTTTGAAAGAAGCTGGCAGCTTGGAACAAAAAGCAGTTTTGTCAGCATGCTGCTGGTGTCTAATTTTTCCTTTGCTGGGGTCTGTGCTTCACTTACAGCTGTGGTGGGCTCAGCCTCTTTTACAGGCTCTGGCTCATCTGCTTTCAGTGAGTTAAATGCACTACTTTGACCGTGGCTGAGCGGTGCTCTGGGAGGCTCATGTTGTCCCTTCTCTGAGTCACCTGTTGCTTTGCTGCTCCTCTGCTCCTCCGCAGGCTCACAGGAACTGGGTCTGCTGCCCTCCTGGCGCTGATCATCAGCAGAATTAACCGTGAATCCCGAACCTGATTCTGAGCTTTGTCTTTGAAAGCTTCTTCCCAGACTCCTCTCCGGGGAGAGTGCAGGGTACGTGTCACAAATTTCACCCCTCTCCATTTTACGCTCCTGTTCAAACTGCATCTTTTTGGAAATCACATTTTTCAACAGGCTCGATGCAAAAATTGCTCTTTTGTGCGTGTCCCCCACGCCCTCTGTGTGATGATACTGCATCTCACACCCCGATCTGGCCAGCACAGTCCCGGTAACCTCATTGGATCGCGTGTTCTTGGAGCATTTCGGACGCCTGGCTCCTTCAGGTGCCTCAACATTACAGCGGAAATTCAGCGTCACTCCACGCTGCTTTGGCCGAGCCGGATCTTTCAGTTCGATCTTCTTGCTGGAGGAGGAAGCTTGTGGAGAAGCTGTTCTCCTGTGCAGTGCGTACATTTTGGTTTGTGGAGCTTTGGTTATGGACTTACCATGCCTCTTACTGTCCACAGTCTTACTCATTGCCACCGTTGCGCTGGAAGTCTTGTGCGCAATTACGCTCCGCTCTCCTCCCCGCGATATGTTTCCATAATTCCAGTCCACATAGGCTGACCATTTATTTAGCCCATATTCCGACATGGAGGACTCACTGGAGGTGCTAAGATTAATGGCATCGAAGTATGGACATGCCAAGCTCCGGAAAGACTTGGCGGTTAAATTACGCACCTCTTTATCGGCGTCGTCCAGCTCACTGATGGAGCTGGACGCTCCGCTGGAATACTCATTAATATCTTTCCGTCTCAGTTTGGTTGCAAGGTGCTGACGGCCCGGAGCTGGGATGAAATATTGGGCTCTATCGCACAAGGGCCCCGCTCTGGCGCCAGAGCTCACAAAGGAGAAGTGGCTCCTGTCTCCGAACTGTTTTGTGTAACCGCAGGTGTTGTTGTCGAGGATACTGACGGGCTCGTTCACTGCCCTAGAGGAGGTTTTTATCGATAAATGAATTTTCCCAGCGTTCGCGTCCCTGCTCTGGTTTTTGCACACGCTTTCATCTGAGCTGGCGCATTTGTCCGAGTCACAGAGATCACTCTCCTCCTGCTCGGTGCTGACAACCGCTCCACCAAGATTAGACTGCACTTTCGCCTGGCTCCTGCCCTCCAGTATCAGAGTCCCCTCCTGCGTCTCATCGCTTTCAAAAGAGGCGTAATCCACAAAGGAATAAACCAGGTTGTCGTCTTCGAAATCCCAGCAGGTCCCTCGTCCCAGGTCGTAGTCTACGTCGTGGTCGAGCTCGGTCAGCTGGATTTCGTGCGTCGTGATATAGTGGGACTCGTCCTCCACGGTGTCGGAGCCGCAGTGGTCCGACAGCACCGCGCTGGCCCCGTCATCGGACTCCGTCTTACTGTTCAGATACATGTCCGTGTACTGGAGCTCATCGCTCTCGCTGCACACATGTTCGCTGCAGTCACTCGGGTCGAGCTCGGCCTGGCGCGTCTTGTCATTCTCTGAACCCTGATCGGCGTTGGGAAGTTTGGTCAGAGTTTCCAACGGAGGCTCACCCGAGACGGGCTCGGAGACGGTGGCCCGCTTGTCCTCTGCCCCTTGCTTTGAGCCGTCGCATTTGATGACAGACAGCTGGTTTCCCTCGCCGGTGAAAGTAACTTTCACCGTTTTTGCGCCGTCCGGTTTCATGTCCAGATCCACATAGTTGGACTCGTCGCTTTTTGTCGTCTCGGTGGCGTGGCCTTTACTGTCCGTGTTGTCCTTATCCTTGTCCTCTGGGAGCAGCTTCCTGTGAAGACCGGTGTCATCTCGGTAAGTGAGAGTTTCCTCCGCTGCTTCCATTTAGTCCGGTCTTACCGTCAGGTGGTCCTCGTTTACGATGTTATCCTGACACAGGACGGAAAACTCTGCAGGCTGGAGCGACGTGAGGACGGAGAGCGAGGAGGGGTGAGTGGGTGAGAGAGAGAGAGAGAGGGAGAGAGAGAGGGAGAGAGAGATGGGGGGAGCCCCAAGGAAAATCCCATGATGATTTCTTTCTGAGTTGGAGGGGCTGTCTTGTACTTTTGTGTTATATTTTCAAACTTTTATTGACAGACTTCAAACTAACCTCAGAAAAGTGGCAAAATTCAGCACCTTTCCTGGAAGAACAGCTCCTCTCTATTGGTCCATTGGAATCCATTACAGTTACTTTCTCACCCAAAATAACTGTGGCTGATGGTGCTACAATACCCTGCTGTAACTAACTGCTGCTTTACTTAACTCATGTTGATGTTTTTTTTTTTCTGTTTTGTAAATTGGCATTTGTTTCTTTGAGTAAATATGTGAGTTGCCTTCGTCTTTTTAGTCCTGTAATGCTTCATATGTATAAAGTTAGACTGATTATATGGCCGTTGTATGCTCTGTTAGTTCCTGTTGGAGTTGCCTGGTAGCGATTTACTCCATGTGTATTCTATTGAATGTGTGGTGGTAACACATGGTATATATTCTCTGTTCAGATGAAAACCAGCACCAGTTGTTGTCAGCACCCACTGCAGAGACCAGCTACTACCTGTTTAAGTCCGCATTGTAACCTGCCAACGCCCTGCAACAAGGACTGTAAACTGCAATAAACTGCAAATGACTGCACAGACACAGCGTACACCTTCACCAAGTACTGTGAGTACAAATGTTACGTTTTAAGTTATACATTTTGTTTTCTCAGAATAAGAAATGTATTGGGTCCTCCTACAGTAGGGGAAAAAAAGTTTAATATGATATCACGAAAAAAATAAATTGTGACACTTATTGGCACTAGTATTTGTGGAAACAAGAATGTATCAGTGCTCTGCCCACTCATTGAAACAGCTGTCTGCCCTGGATGGAGAGAAGTATTCACCACCAGCTGGTGCCAGTCAGCTAAAAGAATTTACTATAAGTTCATCCATTCATCTGCAGATGTAGCGTGAGATTCACGTCAGCTCACTCCAACCTTCCGACCACGGGCCTGTGTGGGAGTTGTTGAAGGTCGGACAAAAGTACGCGGAGCAATATTTGAAATGGATGTTTGCTATAAGGAAACAATTCAGAATCAGGCTGTCTTGCGTAATAATGATCCAGTTTTTGGAGCTGGGTCTAAGTGTTGAAGACACAAGTGTTGTTTCTGGACAGGGCCCCATATTGGTGGTATGCAGCAGGGAGGGGCTCAGCCAACAGTTGCTCCATGTGGAGGGCACACTGACAGCAATATCAAGGACAGAGGGCACCGGTATAAAGCCTTTGTCACCCTGAAATCCCACTTTTACCCTCAGTGTCAGTAATGTGGTCTGGTCTCTTAGGGATCTTTTTTTTTTCAGCAGCAGTGAAAAGAAGTATCTGTACTCTAATATTGCTCATAGGTATAATTCTGAGATACTTGTGCTTTTCTTGAGTGTTTGTTAGTTTATAGTTTGCTCCACTTTTCAGAGGGAAATGTACTTTTTGCCACACTACATTAATCTGACAGCTGTAGTTACTTCATGTATCAGGGCTTATCATTGAAAACACGATAAGCATATAAAACAAAACTCATTATTAAGATTAAATCAATGGTTTCCAACCTTTCTGGCTTGTGACCCCTCAAGCCCCTCAAGTGTCTAGTTAGGGCCCATTGTCATGCTTTAGATGTCCATGACTTGTTAGCTGTTCCATTAAAGAGACATTTCCCCTCTAAATTTCTCCCACCTATCTTATTTAAATGATGTTGTCCTGCAAGTCTAATGGGGTAAAATTATCTAGTATATCACAAAAAAGACCAGAAAGGATGGGAGCCACTGGACCAAACTACTCTCTATAACTCTAAATAAATCAGTTAAAACTAGCTCCACCAGTAAAGCTCGGCCAGTAAAAGTACTCATGCATTGATAGAACAGTATTAAAGATCTAATAATGTAGTATTTTCTGCAGAACAAGTACATTAATACTTGTATTTTCACTTACATATGAGGTTAATGCAGGATTTTTACTTTACTGATGTATTTTTACATCAGTGAATTAGTACACTTACTGAGGTAAAAGAAGTGAGTACTTTCCACTACTGTTTTTGAAGCATTTACATCACAGATGAAGCCTGTGGTGTGTGTGTGAGTGTCTCCACCGCCTGGCAAAGACAAACGGCAGTAAACTACTAAAGGTCATGACTCGAGATTGAATTTCACATCAACAAATTATACGTTTATAACAGTTCTTTAATACTATAACATATTTTTTAAAAACAAGTTAAAGTTATCCTCTTAAAGCTACTTTGACAAATATCATAAAAGTATTGTGCAAAGACCTGTAGTTGTGCTGCGACAGTGCAGCTGAGAAACTCTTGTATTTATTTCCTCACAGGCTGAGCCATTTAGGTTTTAATTTTCTCTCTCTGTGCCAAACCGTGAACACACACAGGTTGAACTGACCTCCACAAAGCTGATAAATTTAGGTAGCTATTTAAAATGGGGACACCGCTCACACACAAGCATGTTGAGATCAGTTTCTTACAGTGGCTACATTAAAACAGCAGGTGTTAAATCATGAGCACCATTAATCAACGCCAAGAACGGTCCATGTGAAGACCTTTTCAACCCTCGCTCTCACCCTCACACATCAGATGTTGATACAGAACAGGGTCACCACTGAGAATTGATACACAATATGTACCTGCTCTAAAAATAACTCTAGCATGAGGGATATGTTGAACAGTAACACAGCAAATCTTCCAGTGTTAACAAGTGTTGATTTTACAGTGACAGATTTTCTGAGTTGACAAATGCAGGTCGGACACTTGTTTGTCCACTCACAGAGCTGACGCGGGTCTAACATGGGCCACACAAAAGGATTTGATAAACTCTGATAGATTTTAGAGCCCAGTGTGTGCCACTGGGAAAGTTGGAGACTTTCACAGCATTTCTCTGTCAGTGATGGACATTTATTCAAGTGCTGTTCTTAAGTACAGTTGAGATGCTTGAGTATTTCCATTTCTGTTACTTTATACTTTTATTCCACTTCAATTCAGATGCAAATACTGCACTTTTTACCTCATTTATTCAGTAACTTTATGTCATTTTGTTAGTTTAATAATACAACAAATAACTGACTGTGTATTATAGATTAAGATTAGATAAGGCTTTATTGACCCCATGAGATATTCACAAGCTATCCAGCAGTAATTAACCCCACCTTTATTAGTTTCAACATCAAAGTGATGTACAGTAGTGCATTGTAATTCAATAATACATATTATTTTGAGATGGCCAATTCTGCATAATGACTCCTTGCTTTTGGAATGTAACAGCATTTCTGCACTGTGGCATTGACACTTACTACTTCTTCCATCACTATTTTTTTAATTGTCCAGTTCACAGAGCAGCAGCAGGATCTCTGATTGACCAAACTCCTGCTAAAGGCTGACGATAGCACATTTCTTTATCACAAAATGAAAACTGAAAATATTAAGGAGCAGGAAACAAATTGTGCAATGCAACAATCTTCTAGGAATGACATTTATATACAACTAATTTACAACAGCAAATATACATAAGTACACACACAAGTAAATGGGGTAACCAGATGTTAAATTTAAAAGCTGTTTTACAATCCGCTTTGCAGTTCAATTTTGAATATTAATTCTAAGACAGAATAAGGAAATTAAATTATTAATTGCCAAATTCAGTGAGGTGTTTATCACTATTTTTTTAGTTTGAGTTTTATAATGCATCATTTAAATGTAAATGTAGTGAACTTATGATTAAACACTGCTGAGGCTATAATTATTCTCGTGTTACACTCCAGACTCTATATGTACTCACAAAGACAACAGTACATGCAGTGATAATCCATTTCAAATATATTATCCAATCAGTTAAACATTTTTATCATGCTGTTATTTATCAATGATAAAATAGCCCATTATTTATTAATTAAAAGTTTGTTGAATGTCCAAAGCAGAATTGCCTCCATTAAATGACAGCATTCAAACAAACCAACTGCAACATAAAAATGATATTTGATTTAGTGTAATTACAGCTGTGGCTGTATGTTTGTAGTGGTAGAAGCAGCAACAGCACTGATGTCCTCTGGTCACCAGTCACAGAAGAAATATTCAGATTCTTTACTGAAGTAAAAGTAGCACAACCAAAATTACCATTAAAATACTTTATCAGAAATTCAAAATGACATTTATGTAAAAGTAAATAAGTATTATCAATGCAAGAATTAAAAGTAGAAGTACTTATTCTACTAGACCTGACGGTGATGTTATTATATATTAGCATATTTTATTAATATTACTGACACATTAATGTGTAAGCATGATTCTGTGGTGGTCTGTAGTGTTGGCTGTTAGCTCTATTAATAACATCTATAGAAGAAGAAGAAGAAACCTTAGCTTCAAATAAATGCAGCACAGTAAAAAGTATGATATTTGCCTTTGAAATGTGGAGAATAAGAAGTACACAAGTGGCATGAAATGGAAGTACCTCACAGTTGTTTTTCAGTTTAGGTTGAAATAATTAATGATCATTCACATAGTAACTTAAATACACCAGCACTTAAATAGGCCACAAAACCAGTACAAAATTGACAACATTTATGGACAAGTCTTGGGTTTGAATATTTGACGAATGTAAAAATATAACTTTAATTGGAGTTGGAACAAGCTGATACGGAAGAGAAATTACACTGTTAGACTGTGTGAATTAAGACAGTTTTTACAGTCTTTAAAGGTACATAAGGGGGAAATGGGGGAAACTGCGTCAAGATTTCCCTGCATTAAATTAATAAGGAATGTTTTTGCCCTTAAGTATAAATTACATTGGTAATCTTGAACAAAGTCTGGTTTGTTATAGGCACAATTTTACGATATGTTTATGTTTTGTGTGAGGACGTACCTTTTAGCAGCGCTGGCGAGTTTCTGATCCCAACCTCAGAGCCTCCTGCAGCTTCTGAGTGGGAACTGGAGAAGTTTGAGAGCTTGAACACCTGCTGTGAAGCAGTCACCGGCAGCCAGACACTGCACTTCTCCAGGTTACCCCCCACCATACCCCCTCCACCCCAACCCCAACCATCAAGGGTTTCATGGTTCAAAGGGTAAAAGGTCATCTTTGGATTTGAAAGTGTCATATGTGAGCTAGTTCAGTGGATGTAAGGGATTAGAGCGTTACCCTAAACCACCGATAATGACAATTCACTTAAGGAGGATAAATGATCATTTGGATCACTTTCACTGACCCCCGGTGAATTTATAAATATCACAAACGTGAAACTGTGACACATATATGTCAAAGTGAAGCCTAAGAAACATATTTTGATGATGCAGGAAGCTCGCCATATTGTTTTGTCAAGTCTGTGTTGTTTATAGCTCAGTGAAACATCAGGAATGTGCCTTATTATCTGACCTTTACGCTGACTTGAAAGCAAATTCACATGTGACAGTTTCCAAATCAAAGATAACATTCAGCATTTTTTAAAGCTGGAGTAAACACAATCAAGGGACTATTAATAGATTTTAGAGGCCTTCAAGAATTTATTGATACCACTTTCTAATAAGGCACCAATTATATAGGCTTATAGGATGTAAAAAATAGTTTTATTAATGTTTAATCATCACTTTCATCATTGATAAACCACCATTTGAACTCTACTCTGGGAAAAAGCTGCAGAGCCTCTAGACCAAAACCCATCAGTAATAGCTTGGAAATACTGACAACTGCTGACTCAGTGGATTATTGTAAAAACTTTGTCTTAATTACAACCACATTACAGAGTACATAGTTATTGAAAAGAATTTATCTTGATATTTTTCTGTGAGTTGTGTGAAGGTGTTTGATCACTAGGAGAAAAAACAATCCCTAACCCTTCACTGTAAGTCCCTCTATTTAATATTTAAAAGCAGTGTATAAGCTTTTAAAAGAAAAATAAAGTGTTTATTCATGTACATTATAATTAACAGTTAGAACTTCTTTTATATTTTATGTTGTTACAAGTGTGTTTTATTATTCTGTCATTGTTAGTCATACCTCTTTGTACAGCAGCCTCTACTCCCGGGTGTCCAGAGGAGGAGTTAGAGTTGTTAACGAATACATTAATAAACACCTATATCTACTTACAACCACATCATAATATTATGTAAACCATTTCTAAAAGGTATAAATACTTAGTCTTCCTTAAGTACTTGGAGTAACTTATTACCAACCAATCAGAAAACTATAAACAAGAACAAAGAAGCTACTGTCATTTTTCTGCACAAACATGTTTGACTTATCCTTCCTGGAATACAGATGTCTTTTATTGGCCTGTTTTCAGTGTTATACTAGTGTCAGTATTGTTTTGCAGAAGTGCCATCTCACCACTGTTAAATGCTCCTGATTTGTGACTAAGCAAAAGAAAAAAGTTCATTTTATTGGAGTCATAAAGTTGCACAGACATCCAAGACATGACCAAAATGTAATAATAAGACATTCACTGTGTCAGGGGTCACAAGTGACAGACATATCTTCTCGTTTGTGAAAGGCAAACAAATCCCGCAGAGATATTTGTATTTAACAGAAAATACTTTTTTTTTTTTTTAAAGTTTCCACATCCTCAATTACACCTTTATGGTTGTCTAGAAAGAAATAGTGAGGACATGTTTGCTGTGGCGTCATCTGGTTTCAGTTTGCACGTGTCCTGAGTGTTTCAGGGATACTCTAGCCTAAAAACAGCAATGCTAGATGCAGAGCTGTCATGAATTATGCCAGCAATGGCAGACATGTACGGTTGCTCCCTCCTGGCAATGGGTATTTGGTTTCACTCATGCTCATAGACTACTGGTCCTCCAGCAAAGGTCAGCACCTTGTTAGGGCCTGCTGCGACAACTAACAAACCTATTGTTGTGTGAATACTTCTTTCAATGAATAATGATACCGCAGAATTTCATTTCATAGGTGTATGAGAATAAACTGTGATACACTGACTATTTGCAAACACAGATAATCAAGTGAAACCGTTTCAAAGTTATGAACAAGGCAGAAGATCAGACTTATGTGATCAGAATAACACAAATACTATCACTTAACAGATATTAAACTCCAAATCACTCCTCTCCATGAGTACAACATCTGCTAAATAAATGTAATGTAATGGCTATTCTATTTAAAAAATAAAATAAAACACCTATGACTATAATCACACAGTGTGTTATTACAGCAGAGAAAATCTTCTGTGTCTTCATGATATTATTTGCTCTATTTAATATGAAGTCTTTATTTATTGTTTTAGCTTTTTTTTTATCACTTTATTTTCATGAATGTAAGTATGTGAATTCTGGGTTGTTTCTATTCTAATTTCTTTAATAAAAATTGAAACAAAATACAACAAGAAAAGTGAAATGTTTAGCATGTTTTAGGAGTGTGTATTTCACATACATTTCATTGACATTATGCTTTTATCATACATTATTACATACTGGATAGAATATATATAATTTTTAATTAGAAATCACTTCATAGGCGTGTTCATCTAAAGTAAAAAATTAAAAGAACAATAAATCTACCAGACAGAGACAAACAAAATGAACATCAATGCATTGTGAGGTAAATTTTTAATGTCTAATTCTCCCAAATTCCATATTTTAAAGCCCCTTTGTGTTGGATTTGAAAATTATACTCCAGCTGGTGGAGACAGAAGCATGAATGGGCTAAAACTCACATTCCTGAAAATGTCTAATTTTTTTTCTCTACGTACAAAAACCTTAAACCAGCAGAACAATTTAAACAGATGCTTTCAACAGAAAAACTCTACAGACAGCAGATTTCAGATCAGAGAATTAGGACAGAAAAACTTCAAAACAAAAAATCTGATTAGTTTTCTCTTTGTTAACAAAACTGTAACTTGTTCAGTGAAGACTTTGGGGTTTGTTCCCTCTTTGGTTATCAGCAGCTTCCCTCTGGTGGTACACGCCTGTAACAACACAACACTACACCACTGTGTGTGTGTGTCAGGTTGCAGTTGGTCCAGTAAAGTCTTATTAACACAGACAGAGGACCTTTCTGTTTTCTAGAAAATCAATGCATCACTTATATCTTCCCCAATTAAACTGAGCTGGATAATGAAGGTAACTGAGGCCTCAGTAGAAAACAATATCAGTTTAATTTAGAAAAAGAGTTAAAAGTTCAGCGTCAGTCTTGATACACAGAGAGTACAGAGTTTAGATAAACATCCTACACTTTGGATTAAATAAAATACATGTGAATATAAAGTATCAACCAATATACACTGGAAATATTACCATATCATATCCTGTAACAATAGTTATTATCACTGTAGTACCATTACCATTAAGTCTCATTATTGGTGTACTCACAGTATTAATAGGTCTATTTATTGGATAGCAGAATAACTGCAAACCAACTCAGTCACTTACATTATAGATTATTTATTTGCCTTTCGGGCCTAATAAACACAGTGTGTTTACATGTATCATTATTTGCATCTTTAGCAAATGTAATGGTTTTAGTTACACAAAGGCTGCACTCAGAAACTGTACTTTTCAAGTTTGGTTTGTTGACCAAGTGTAAATTTACAAGGAAAAGATTTGACACTGATTATGTTTTTGGTTCTTGAGAGGAGTTTAGCTTTAGATTTACTGTGTTACATAGTAATGGTTACCTGTTTTCTTCTTTTGGTACTTTATGTTCTCATGAAATCAAATTGCTTTAACATGCATAATGTATCATGCTAGACTGTGGATGACCAGCTTACTTTAAAAAAATGTTCATGGTGTTGAAGTAATTACTTCATGCCATTTTTGTGTTTTAGTATTATTATCTATTTAAAACGACTTTTATTGAAGTATTGATTAAATATGTATGTGTAGATCTAGGTTGTTTTTTAGTGTCCATTTCTACAGAAACTACCATTACACTGCGATTAGTGACGAGACGACGTTTTTGTTTTTTTTTGTTTTTCTCGCCTCGTCCGAAACAGATGCAGTCTCCGGAGCGCCGCTGCAGCCGTATCAGCCTGTGTCAGGGCTCTCTACTATACTGCTGCATTTTGATGTCGCCCAGGCGGATAAAATAAGCTGCTGCTAAGCAACTGACCTCGGTCTCATTTTACTGTTATTAATGTTCAGGGGGCAACATGACATCTACTAAGCGGTGGCTGCTGGCCGGTTTTGCTCTTCTGTACATTTGTGGAGCAGTTGGAGCCAAAAGGAATTTCAAATGTCCTTCAGGATGCTCCTGCTCCAAGGAGACGATCATCTGCGTCGGCACCTCACACGTCCCACGGACCGTACCGAATGAGATCAACTCATTGTGAGTAATCACATCGTTGTTTCTTCAGGCAAAGTAGGATTGTTTCTTCAATGTAGCAAAAGACAACCAGTGCTGCATTCAGGGAGACCGTTTACTGCAGACTTGGCACTTGGTGTGTCTGGTGCTGAGAGTGAAGATATCCCAATCCGAGTTTGATTTTGACTTATTGGATGTGTTTCTTCTAACAGGAGCATGGTCAATGGATCTATTGCTGAAATTACAGAGGGAATGTTTTCACTGATGCCTTCTCTTCAGCTGTTGTAAGTGCAGTTTGTCATGTGAAACCGCCATTGATTAACTGGTGAATAGTGATTAACGTTGAAGGACTTAGCTGTTGTACACACAGGAACAAAAAGAGTAGATGGATAATAATCAGTACAGTTTTTTTTTCCTGTCTGTTATGATAAGGTGGAGTTAGAAAAGTGGCAAAAGTGCGATAATAGGAATTTTTGTGTGTGACACTCCTTGATTGGGGGTTGTTTTTATTTTACAGGCTTCTAAATGCTAATTCTTTGACCACAATTAAAGATGATGCTTTCTCTGGTCTTCCACATCTGGAATATTTGTGAGTATTATTCAACAAACGTACTGCTCTCTTACTGTAACATGCCAAAAAACATGTAATTTTTCCTTTTTTTTTTCTATATTTTTTTTCCACTGTTGGATTCATAATAGTTAACTGCTGTAAATACAACTGCAGATCATCTCTGTATAATTACTATCACACACCATCCAACTTGCCACAAAACCCCCACCAATGGACAGAAAACCAGACTCATACACAAAGATGTGTATCCTCCCAATACCTACAGACTTATTCATGCATAATGATATATGACATAATATGTTATTTTGTTTTTTTGTTTTTTTTCTGCTGGCACATGATGATAAACCACAGTTTTGTTATTCATTGACCAGATTTATCGAAGGAAACAAGATTGAAACAATCACCAAAAATTCCTTTCGTGGCCTGCGAGATTTGACTCATCTGTAAGTCTGTTATTCTCTCTACCACTTAGAAAAGACTTTGGGCTGCACCTGCAGCACCAACATCTTAACTATTGTAGAGGTAAACTGATGATTCAACATAGAAATTACAGAAGTGCGTCTCTCCCTGCATCTCTGCTTCAGCTCCCTCGCCAATAACAAGATGAGGTTTCTGCCAAGAGATCTCTTTTTTGACTTGGATTCGTTGCTGGAACTGTGAGTAAGCAGTTGTGGTGTCAGCAGAGTGTGTGTGTGTGTGTGTGTGTGTGGTTTTCCCATACTGTGTTCCAAAGTGAAGCTGACTCAGGCTGTGCTTTGTGTTTGTGGCTGCACTAAATCCCACATGGATAAAAATGGACAGCAAAAATGTAAAGTTTGTGCATCTGTTCTCTGCAGTATGAGTGCATCACTGCTTTTGGGTGACTTTCAATCGCTGTTAAATAAAATTGATTAACAAATTGTTCTCAAATAGTTGGAGAACAAAACCTTTTGTGACATAAATTGCAGCTTGAATTATTCATGTATGTATCAAACAGTCACCCAGTACATAGTCATCAAGATAAACCAGTTATTTGTTCCTGCACAGTGCAAATTTAGTAGATGGAAGGTTTTTATCCTACAGCATTTGGATTATTATCATGCATTTTAGCTGTCATGCCACAGGTATAAATGTGAACTGTGCTTTTCAATCATTTCCTCTTAACACTATAAAACATTTAGCATAGCATTTATTGATTCTTTCAGTACGTCTCCAAACTGTTTTGTAAATGCTGTTGATTCTCTCTCTGCCATGCATCAGGGATCTACGGGGCAACTCTTTCCAGTGCACTTGTGAGAACAAGTGGCTGATGACGTGGCTGAAAAACACAAACGCTACAGTATCGGATGTCTTCTGCGCAGGCCCCAGCGACATGAAGGGCAAGCGACTCAGTGACCTTCCCATTCCACCGGGCGAGTGTATCTCCACAGGTAAAATGATGAGTGCACCATCAAAGGCATTTATGAATAGTCGCAGCAGATACGGCTTAGAATGTCATGTAAAAGACAGAAAAAAGAAGGAGAGAAGAAATCGATAAAACTGTTGAATAATTGAAGAGGATGCTACCATCCACCGTTCTGGATTCAAACAAACAGACTGCAGGACTGCTGACATGTGTGCCTCTGGAAACACCCACACATACATGTACAATATGTACACAAATATTCACACATGTACACACATAAATATGTAATAAAAAAGCATAAAGAGCAAATATAATATATAAATATATAAAGATTATAATGCCCTTGTTTTTTAGTATCAACCATTTAAAATGTTTACTGTTAAATCATTTACTATTTCTTAGTTATGCTGTCTTGACAGTTCGTGCCTAATATTACTATTTAACTATTAAATATTTATGTATAAATTTATTAGCAATATTGACGATATGATTGCCCAGACTCTTCACAGTTTTGTCATCCAGAAGCTTTACACAGCAAGAAAAATGTAATTTAAGCAGTGAGGTCCTAAATATCGACTCTTTCACTTTGTCAACAGACTAACAGTTGCTGTTTTTGCCTTGCATTTCTCAGACTTTGTGCGTCATCAGTCCATTCCCATTCAGTCCATGTCAGCGGACATCTTCTCCTTTAAAGAGGACATCTACGTGGCAATGGCTGCCCCAAACTCCAACAGCTGTGTGGTCATGGAGTGGGATCACATTGAAATGAATTTCAGAAAATTTGATAATATCACAGGTTTGATAAAACCCACCCTGAATCTTTTCTTAAATGATAAAGCTGGTGATACTCTGTATTCTTCTGTTGTCTATAAATCCCATCAAAAGATCAAAATCAATAATGTATTGATCTACAAACAAGTTTTGCCTGCGTAGGCAAAGCCTCGTGCTGCTTATTCACCTGAGTCACAGACGTCCATTGCTGTTCAGAAACAATTAAAAACACATCAGTGAGCCACAATGTTCCACTGGGTGATATTATCATTAACTTTGGCAATGTAATTTATCTTGAGTCAGTCCAACAAACACTGTAAATACTGTCAAAAGTATGTATTCATCCATGACCAAAAAGAGTCCCCAGCAAATGCACTATCGATGTCTATTTAAGCAATGTTTGCTAAAAAACTAGTGTTTAGCTGTTTATTTATATCTTAAGTCAGTGGGCTTGGTGGGTAGGTAAGTTGAAACATTTTGAGAGACAGTCTGACACGTTGGATTTTGTCTTTTCATTCAGTTTGTGGACAATAACAACAATTTTCAAAATTGCCATCATTATCTTTAAAGTTAAATTTGTAATTATCCCTTTTTAAAACCTAGAATAATTAGATAATAATCGATGTTCATGTCATTTTCTGAGTTGTATTACCACTGACAACTTTTTTCCCTCACAGGAAAGTCTGTCGTTGGATGCAAGTCGGTCCTGATTGACAACCATGTCTTGATAATTGTCACCCAGCTCTTTGGTGGCTCCCACATTTACAAGTTTGATGATCAACAAAACAAGTTCACCAAGTTTCAAACTATTGAGGTCTTCAACATCTCAAAGCCAAATGACATTGAGGTCTTCCAGATGGACGGTGATTGGTATTTTGTGATTGTGGACAGCTCCAAGGCAGGACTGTCGACTCTGTACAAGTGGACTGACCAACCAGACCGGAACGAAACTGGTTTTTACTCCTACCAGTTTCTCCATGAGTGGTTTCGCGATACAGATGCTGAGTATGTGGAAGTGGACGGGAAGTCCTACCTCATCTTAGCCAGTCGATCTCAGCCGCCTGTCATCTACCTGTGGAACAAAAGCACCCTGAAGTTCATACTTCACGGTGAAATCCCAAGTGTTGACGATGTGGTGGCAGTCAAGGCTTTTCGGGAGGAAGATGAGTTGTATCTGGCTCTGACCTGCTACATCGGTGACTCCAAAGTCCTCAAATGGACCAATAAGCAGTTCACTGAGGTGCAGACTTTGCCCTCTCGGGGAGCAATGATCCTCCAACCTTTCTCCTTCTCAGACAGACACTACCTTGCTCTTGGCAGCGATTACTCGTTCACACAGATCTACCTCTGGGATGCGGAGACCAAAACCTTTCACAAGTTCAAGGACATTTATGTGCAGTCACCCCGGTCATTTACAGTGGTGACCACTGACCGGAGGAATTTCATCTTTTCTTCCAGCTTTAAGGGCAAATCCATGGTTTTTGAGCATATTATCGTAGATCTAAGCTTGTAGTGCCTAGAAATCCATGACTAATCACAGTATGTGTTGGTCACTCAGATCATTTTGTGTATGCTACAAAGGAGTCTCAAACGCTGTATATCTTTCTTATGCAACTAGATATATCTTTCTCGGTTTGAGACAAACATTTTTTGTTTTCTGCTACTCATATGCATTTCTAGCAATTATGGCGGGGCAATTACTAATAGACCCCAAGTAGATTACTTAAAACTGAAGGCTGACAGAAATAAAAAGCAATGACAAATTTTGAAATGCTAACAGCATGAAGATAATTTTATGGCATACAAGATATTATCTTAAGAGGTGCTGGCTTTTATCGCAATTCTGTCAAACAAACAATGGGTGAGCCCAGGGCTGTTCATTCTGACTAAGGCTACCATTGACTATAACCTTGGCCACCACACGAGTGGTAAGAAACCTAAATACAGAGATGATGGTGCACACTTTTTAGACAGACCCTAATTGAAGGTATCCTTGGTGTTGTGTTTGTGGTACACACAAAAAGTGACAGCGAAATAAAAGGAGAGCTCAAGCCTTTGAAGAAGGCACGCTTGTTGAAAAAGATAGATACAGAGATTGTCGGATGTAGCCTAAAAAACTTGATGTTGTAAAAATGTTGGAGCAGGTTTCAAAGACTTACTCTGGCTCTACCACTGCAACCAATACGTTTTTCCTAAAATGCTCTAAACTCTGTAAGTGAAGTGATTTGTTTGAGATACTGTTTTGACTGATAATTTAAATGTGCATGACACAGAGGGGTTTTTTTGTTCACCGGAACTACATCAGAATGTATTGGCTACATATTATGAGCTTAAGTCTAAGTGCACATTTATAACAAGCTACTGTATGAACAGAGTGCCTGATTAGTGGCAAAACAAAATAGAATTTACCCATGATTTCTATGCAAAATGTATAATACTAAGTGTTGCTACAATCTCAAGGTTAATTGTGTGCTGCTGTGTGACTTGAAATGACATTTAAATGATTCTAAACCACAAACGTGTCTTTTCTTTACTGATCTTTTGATATTTTTCATGTACTGTACAGGTTTATTTACAGCCTCTTTGGCTTGGAATATAAATCTTTTTCACATAAATAACAAAGGCATGATGTGCTAGTTAGGCCATAGCCATTTAATTCACAAAATGCTAACGTTATTTCTTGAAAAAGAAGAAACAAAACATTATTGCCCCTCTAGCTGTCCTCTGGTCTTATATAGTAATGATGTTTATATATGTTTTTCTCTTCTGCCCTAAAGCAATGATGAAGAACTGAACTTTTACACAGCGCTACTTCTACAACCTTTAGTCCCTATGTAAGAATGAGTTTGTGGAAATGCATTAAAGAACATTTAACCACATGCACTGTAATCATTTGTTTTTCACTCTGTCCTCGTTTCTTGGCAGATTTACAGACAGAGAAATGTGGCCATAAAGCAAAGTGCCTCAGACTGCATGTTTGAAATTGATAGTCCTGTCTGAGGCAGCAGTTTCTTTCAACTGCAACAGAAGCCGAACGACCAAACCACATGGTTTATTTCATAGAACAATAATAGAGGAATTAAAATGTTTTATTAGTGTATTACAGATTGATACTGTATTTGTTAAAATGTTTTTGTTCAAAATCACATGGCATCTGTGAGGTGTTTATAACTTAGAGGATTTTTTTCTGTCCATTGTTTCTTTAAAGATCTCATAGACAAACATATTTATCATATTCCCTGTCAAAAATTACATCATGAAATAGTCAAATATTGCTTGTCAATCTCAGTTGTGAAGTTTGTATAGTTACACTGAAAGAAGTACTTACTGTGCACAGACTTATGCGTATATGATGCACACTGAATTAGATCCGAAAATTAGGCCAAAAATACTGTTGATTTGATCTTTATGGTAAAGATTTTTGGATCTTTAACCTTGGAAAATTCGTGTCGAATGGCTGCTGTGAAATCACTGATCAAACCAGTTCATATTTGCAGTTTCATAAATGTATTAAAGATCTGGTTTGAGCAGGACAGTCTTTTAAGACCCCAAACCTTAAGATACAATAACAGATCAATTAGACTTCTTAACCCTTTGCACATTTCATATTTACTTAAATTGCTTACGGTACTAGTAAAGATATCTGCAGTACTTAGTAGCAGTAGTAGCTAGTTTCTAATGATTGATTTTTACCATCATATTTGTTTTCAATGAATATGATCATTTATCTAATGGTCCATTAAATTATTTTTTAAATGTATTGTAATAATCGTTAACAATGTTATTTAATGGCAGTTTGAACACAGGTACATTTCATTTAAGTGGTTTATGGCACAAGAAATCAAAAAGGGTTTCCATACAAAAACACTACAGTTGTCAGCTTGTGTTTTGATTTTGTTCTTTGAAGTTTTTACTGTATTATTTTTATTTTATTGAACATATAACAGCGACAACAAAGAGAGCAAGTGCAGAGACATAACACATATCAGTATCATAATGGACGAGAATGTAATATATGATATTACATAAAATACATATATTTAAAGCTTCCTCCTTTTAGTGTCACTTCGTTTGTATGTAGGCTATTTCGGATACTGAGAACAATGGTCTCCGATTGTTGAATTAACATTTGAAGATGTTACTGAACTAATAAGTAAAACCAGTAGTACATGTACAGAGAGGGGAGTCAGTATGTTGACTAATGAATAAACTGGCATCTTCCCAGAAAAAAACAGTGAGGCTGAGGACAAACCCAGGATGTAAATGATCTGAATCCTCAGGGAACATTTAACAAAAAAAAAAAAAAAAAAAAAAAAACTTAGACGATGAATTCAACATCTTCTTCTGGTTTGAGATTATCCCAGTAAGATATAACACATGAGACAACGCCTTTGGAATAAAGCGCGATTGCTGTTCCTGGTTTTTCCGAGGGTCTCCAAATGCGCCTCGACGCCTCTCTGACGTCGAGACGGACGGAAGTGATGCAGGTCACGTTCCCCGATTAGTAAATCCGTTTTGATGCAAAATGTCTCTGCACGCAACTCAACCGACACGGTGATGTGACCTGAAACTCACCTCGCGTCATTTTAAACCTGTTCTAGTTTTTTTTTTTTTTTTTTTTTTTTTTTTTTTTTTTTTGCGGGGACATTGAGGGAGATGATGGATCCGTCCAGGAGGAGCGAGAGTGACTGGCAGGGGCTGGTCAATGAGGTGAGACCGGAGAGACGCAGAGAGGAGAGACGGAGTAAAAGAGCGTCAAAAAATACGCTCACTAACCTCCTCTAATGTTAGCAGAAATGTACCATCACATTAACAGCAACTATGTGTCGTTTTGCTCCTTTGAAATTCAACGTGTCACCTCTTGTTTGGAGCCAACAGGATTAAATCTCAGCTGCTTTGGTTTCTCTCACTCTGCAGGCAGTGTACACGAGGAAGTAGAGTATTTTTCTCTTTTTCCTTGTACCTGCAGAGAGTAAAATAACACGCACCACACTGCAGGTATATTGACTCTTCACTGGTTACTACAGATAATCAGCAATAATCAATACTTTTACATGACTGTTGTGGAAAGTAACTAAGTATATTTCCTGGAATCCTGTAGTTAGTTGTAGTTGTAGCTCAAGGTTGACATTTTATGTGTCTGCTTCACTACATTTCACAAAGATACACTGTACTTTTTATTCCCCTACATTCAATTTATCTTCAACCATTAGTCGATTAATCAGTCAGAAAATTAACAGTCAGCTTTTTTGATAATCAGTCGTTTTGACTCATTCTTTTGTTAAAGAAAGAATGCTAAAACTCTCCAGGGTATATCATCTGTGAAAGTAAAACTGCATTCAAATAATCGATTGATCAAGATCACCCAAACGAAAACATTTGTTCCTTCATGCAGTTCCTAATTTGCAAGCGGAAGCTGGAGAGCAAGAAAGAAGCTCTTCTGATTCTGTCCAAGGAGTTGGACACCTGCCAGCAGGAGAGGGATCAGTACAAGCTGATGGCAAACCAGCTCCGCGAGCGGCACCAAGGACTCAAGAAGAAGTACAGAGAACTCATTGTAAGACATCTCTGTGTGCTCAACTGGTGCAGACGCATCAAGAGATTTATAACAGGCAGCAAAATGGAGAATAAAATATGTCCTTGTCCACTGTCCACTATGACAACAACAATTTCTTTTGTTTCTGTAACCACTAGGACGGAGATCTCTCTCTGCCCCCTGAGAAAAGAAATCAAGTAAGTGATTTTAACCTAATGTTATTCTTTGTTCATTACTGTCAATAACGTGTGTACTGTGTGGCTGGTCTTTATTTTTTATACTGAAACAAACCAAGGAGACAGTTTTGATGAGTTCAGCTGTTTCTGGGTGGAGAACCTTTGTTTTGTGCACAGTTCAGTAACACAAACCAGAAGCTTTTATTTGTCACTGCCTGCGGGCGAAGAGCACTTCCTGCCAGACGCCAACTCTGTCGTTCCATCGGGGCAAACGCATTTTCATCTAACGGCGTTCGTGTTCTCTTCAGGTGAATTTAGCCCAGCTGCTGAGAGACTCCAGAGAAAAAAGCAATCAACTTTCTGAGGAGGTGAAGGAGCTGAAACAACGACTGGTGGAAGCGCAAGGTGATAACAAGGTAGCAGGTCGTAATTTCTACCACACTCAGAAGTTTCAAAACGTTAAGTTAGTTAATGCTGCATGTCCTGTATCTTTTTTCTTCCTTAATGCATCTCCACAGTATCCAGTATTTGCTGGTTAAGAATCACTTTATCTGATTTAAGTTAATATAAATGCAAAAATAAAAAGAGGAGGAAATAAATCAGAATCATATGGTGTTGTGTGCGCTCTGCAAGGAAAAGATGGAAAATTTGACTGATTACTTTCTGTTCCTGCAGCTCCTACGAATGACCATCACCAAACAGAGGCTGGGAGACGAGGAGGTTGGCGCTCGACACTTTCCTGCGCATGAGCGAGAGGATCTGGTCAAACAGCTAGAAAGAGCCAGAGAACAGGTGACGACCGAGGCTCGCTCTTTCATTTTCTCTCTTTTGTTTTTAATCACGATGATTCACCAAGTAAATTTGTGCACGTGATCGATTAGGATGAGATATAATGATGAAAATGGACGAGTGTGTCAAAAGTTTGTGTAAAAGATCAAAGTTTCCTGGAAGGGGAGAATGAGAGAAAATACAGATGTGAGCAAATGAAATATTAAACCTGTAAAGAAAGCAGTGAATGCTTTGTGCCGCTGTAGAACGAGGTGCTGGAGCACAGCGTGAAGTCGCTCACAGATGAGCTTCAGGATGTTCGAGCCGAGCGAGACGTGTTTCAGCAGAAGGCTCATCGTCTCAACGTCGAGATGAACCACATCGTGGGCAATGACGAGATCCGGATTCTGGACATAGACGCACTCTGCATGGAGAATAGGTTTGTTACTCTTTTTGCTGAACATACCATCGCTGGTTAAAATACTGTCCCACTGCTGCTTGACTAGTTCACTGAAATAATGTGTATATTTGGATTTTACTGAATCACAACTTAGAGGCCTCTTTACCATTGTGAACAGACCTGATGGGGCTTAATGATTTCCAAATGACTGTTTTGAATGGAAATCTTTCCTCCAGGTATTTGCATGAGCGCCTCAGTCAACTTCAGGAGGAGGTCAACTTGCTCAAAACAAATCTGATGAAGTATAAGGTAGCTACATCTTTAAAATGTTAAAGAATGTGAGAAGGACAAGCTTTTCTCTCTCTCTCTAAGAAACAGAAACCTCTTGTGCTCATTAATGCCTTTCACTGATTTCAGAGTGCGCTGGAGTGCAGGAAAAACTCTAAAATCAGCGGTAAAGCAAACAGCAGTGCTCTGACAGGGGTGCTCTCTGCTAAGCAAGGTCAGAAGGATCTTATTTCTTAAAACCCTCTCACTTTCAGAAGAAATCTGTTTTTCTTTTACTCTGACATTGAAGGTAGTAGTTAGTGTGTACCTAAACTGTGACTGATGTGTGTGTTTGTGCAGTGAAGGAACTGTTGCTCTCTGAAGAAAACGGCTGCAGTTTGCCGGTGACTCCTCAGTCCATCTCAGACCTCAAGTCTCTGGCCACAGCTCTGCTGGAAACCATCCATGAGAAGAACATGGTGATCCAGCACCAACGGCAAATCAACAAGTACTGAAGCAACTTATTCTCAGCGCTCACACTTTTTTCCTTTTAGGTCCTAATTCATATAGAGCAATAACTTGGATTCTGGGCAGAGCTCATGCATTTACTGGTTTTTAAGTCTTTCTGTCTTTCTTAGGATTCTTGGCAATCGAGTAGCAGAGCTGGAGAAGAAACTAAAAACACTAGAGATGTCTGGATTATGGAGTCTGCCAGGTGGATATAAGTATCTTGATATATTGAAACAAACATATATATACATATTCTGCGCAATCATTTACCTCTCTCATAATTTTCTTTGTCCTTCTGCTTCTTGCTACCTGAAGGCCTGACTTATAATGTGTCTCTGGGAATTTATGGTAGTATGTTATTCTATTAACTACTTTTTAACCTCTGGAATTCATCCTCCTCCATCACTCCTCATCTGCCCACATTAATTTTACTTAGCCATATCCAATTCAGCAGTTTTTAGTGGTAGTGTACAGATGATTGCATTTTTTTTTTTTTTACCACTTTTACTGGAGCTTAGTTTGAGTAATGTTTTGTCATAACAGGAGGAAGAGACACCATCTTCCTGAACACTCAGCAGGCTGAGTCACCAGAGTCTCCTGGACATGAAGGTGAATATTCAGTGTACCTCTATCAGTCTTCAGCTGTCTATACTGAACCTGTATTTCTTGAATGTTATTCTTCTGTCTGTCCTTACAGTTGACAAGGGGTCTGAAAATAAACCTGTTGAGCACCACAGCTCTGCAGAGGTTCAAAAACAAGACATCGAGACATCAGTTGCATCAGATTTTCAGGAAGAGGCACCGCCGGCTCCGCCCAGCGAGGTGAAGTCCCAGCAGGACCCTTCACACCTGTCAGCTGACGAGGAGCCAGCCAGCCCTCAGACGGAAACACCAAACGATCACACGCAGATCACAGTGGATTTAACTGCTTTAACGGAGGAGGAGGAGGAGGAGCGTCTGAGCAATTCCCCTCTCGCTGTGACAGATGTGAACACACCCGATTCATCAGACCCTCACCACTCAGAGATAACTGTAGACAAGTCAGACCTTACAGGAAGAGGAGGAGGAGGAGGAGGAGGAGGGGATGAGTCAGATGAATGCACTGAAGGGGCTGAAACTGAGCGCATTATTACAGAGGAAAACATTCACATCCCTGCGTCCACCACTGTCTCTACTGCCGCTGCTGAGGGACAGCAGGAGGACGTCCAGCTGAGCCAGGAGACAGAGCTCTCGGATGAGACAGATGTTTGTGTTGGTCAAGAAGTCTGACGTCTTCCAGGAGCTGCTCGTGTGTCGCAGAGCATCAGGAGAAAGCTGAGGAATGATAATGACAAAAGATGCATTTATAATATAATTAAACTTTATTTTTTATGAATAATGGAAAAATTGTGGAGAGCGACAATTCTGAGCTGCTAGGATGGACACATGGTATTGTGTTGCAGTGGCCACTGCATGAAACTGGAATATGTAAAAATGAGTTAATGAGACATTAATGATATCATCATTAATATACCCCTGTCTCAGAGTCATAGAAATGGCCCATAACAAACCTAAAAGAATCCATGTAACTGATTATTATACTTGTGTTCATGTTGTATAGTTCCACTTTTTAACCTGATTAATTATTCCTCATGCTGAACAGCTCATTTTAAAATCCTGGGCATTAATATGCTGCTGTAACAGCCTGAACTCTTTTCCACAGCCAGAGAATTAGTAAAGTTGGGCAGTATTTTGTCTGATTGAGAGACTGTGTTACAGTTTATCCAAAAAGTTGCTGGTCTGAGGTCAGAGCTCAGTGAAAGCCAGTCAGGTTCTTCCACACCAAACTCCTAAAGCCATTTCTTTGTGGACTTCACTTTGTACTCAGCTGCATTGTTATGTTGAAACAGGGAAAAAGGATGTTCCCAAACTGTTCCCACAGAGTTGCAAAATAAGTAGCAAATAAGGGCTATGGAATGTCGCTGATTATGTTTTAAAAGGGATAAGGATTTAGATTTGTCTGTGTTCGGTCGTTTACTTGAGAAAACTCTTGCTCTGATTCAAAAGCTAAAAGAGAATGTAATTTGTGTTATTATTCTGCTTTTAACTGTCCAGTAAGACACTGATTCAGGTTTTGCCCCCCCACTGATTCTAAATCAACTTACCATATGTTATTAATCACTGTCAACAAACAAAAATGCAGGAGCTGAGCAACAGATTTATTTTGTTTCCCCAAACATAATAGAAAAAAACTGCTTTATTTCTTATTATTAGATTTATATTGTGAGACATTACCTCCTCCAGTCCTTATACTGTAGTCGGTTTCTTTAAAACTTAGCATTCTTACACAAGTTTTATTTTTAATTACAAAAGCACAATACTGTTAAAGACATATAAAATGCTGCATGACAACGTATTATTAATTGATAACTGCATTTTCATTTTTCAATCCATGCTTTTATTCCTGACATACTGATGATTTACATATTTGACACTAAGCAAACAGATCTTCTCACACTCACACTGAAGCCACATCTAGATTACCAGCACTCATGTCTTGACCGTGTTTTTGTCGTTAGAAAAAAAAACAAACTCAGCAGATAGAAATTACATAGAGCCATGTGTGTATTCTGTGAATGTTGAATGTGTACAAAAACTGGATTTATTTCTGCTAAATAAATAATTTTCAACTACTGGTTCTGGAGAAATGGTATTTTAAGTATACAGTCCAAAAAAAGACAGACAGTGTCCATCAAGATCTAAAATATAGTGATAAACTGCTTTTTAGCACAGTACGTAATGCACAATATCTTCTTATATAAGTTTTATGTAAGGAGTCTAACTTTATGATGATCACCAAAATCAAGGGTACATCCTCTGGGAACCACGAATGCTTGTACCAAATTTCATTGCAATCCAAAATGTATCAGATTTTATTTTATTTATTAAAATTAGTTGAAGTTGGTCCAGACCAGTTCTTAAGGCAAGTTTCCCCTACATTTGATAAGCTGCTGTTGATTGTGATTGAGTATGAGACACAGAATACAACAAATTCAAAGAACTAATGAATACAAAGGTACAATCTGATTTTCAGTGTGTGGAATCATTTCTTTTCAGTCGCCTGTTATGCTGCTTATGATACGTATTCCAGAGATTGGGAGAGGAAATCCCAATAATGCAGCAGCCGAGCCTCCGACCTGCATTTCCGTGCAGCAGGCTCCCAGCGTCTCCACCGCGCCCTAGGTCGTCTATCTTTTCATGGACCACCACTGCTCTTCCAATGACAGACATCCCGTCAAACAGCGTTGCATCAGATTCTATCATCGCAGTGATTCTTCCCTGCTGGGGCTCAAAGTTCCCAAAGTCTCCCGGGTGGTTTGGATGGTGTACGCCATGTGGATTGTAGTGGCCGCCGGTGGAGTCACATCCCCGGCTCAGGTCTCCGTACTGATGGATGTGGACCGCTCTGGGCTCTGGGTTGCCCTCTCTGGGGAAGCCGCTGAACCGGAGAAGGACTTTGAGTTTTCCATGAGGATAATCCTGTTTAAACAGCACCTGACCGTACACTTTGGGCAGGCCCTCGGGTAGTGAGGTGCTGGGTCTCATTTTGCAGGCTGCATACATAGTGCCATTGTGCTGCGAGACCTCTGGTGGAGCCAAAATGTCACTGTCAGCTGAGACACATTGTTGACAGCCTGCCAGCAGAACCAACAGAGCAGTTCCCAGTACACTCATTGACCTGAAAGATATCAAAATTATCAGGACAATGCATCAGATTCATGAGCTTGTCATATGTTTCGCATGAAAAGAGCCATCGAGCAGACGCACAGCGGTGAAGGAAGGATTTGGATCTTTTAGTGAAAGTAGCAACAACACACTATAAAAATGTATGATGAACTAAAAAGTACATCAGTTCCCTTTACCATGAATAAGAATTCAAGTAAAGTACTTGTAAAGGACATAAAAAGTCTACTTTAGTACAGTAAAATGTACTTTAATAAATGCACTTTAAAGTAGTTCAGTCAAAAAAGTAGCCTCCAAAATTTCCCTCACAGTTTCAGTATAAAGCAGCACAAATGTTGAACTTAAATGCCTAAAACTGTCCTCAGTACTCAAGTGTAATACTTTTCAACTGTGTCACACTGTTGACACAAAGGATAATATAACCCATGTACACATCACACCCCTTTCCCTGTCCATTTAGATATAGTTAAGATGAATGCACACAAGACAATATCGACTATATTGTACACTGAGCCCTAAGAAACAATGACATAAATGAAGGGTACAGGCTGATCCCACTAGAAAACATGATGTCGCAGTATTTTACCCTGCAAATAAAGTTAACTGCACAGACCAAACACAGAGACCTCAGATACGGTTACGTGAACAAAGTTCACTTACCCGTGGAAACGCATGGTCAGCAAGAAAAAAAAAAACGTTGGAAAAAAGTTTTCACTCTTATTAAACCGTGTTTCAGTGTTTATTTATCGTCTGTCGAGTCAAGACGCAGCGTGTTTCATAAAAGTCTTGTATAAGCGTGTCAGTAGGCGTAGCTTACTGAGGGTGGAGCAGATCTCCACAGGACACCGGCGATGCCAGGGTTGTTGTTTTGTTTTGTTGTTTTTTTCATGATTTAAGCGTCATGTTGACATTTCATTGTTTTCTCCGATAAGATGTGACTGAGCCTGTTTTCTTCAGCTCATATTGTAGAGTAGATGGGCTACCAGGCTAAACTTATTAACTGAATGAGATAAAAAACAAAACAAAAACAAATACAACAAAAAAACTATGTACCTGTTATTAATTAGGCATGTTCATGGGACAAAAACTCCTCCCCTGAAAGTAACCTAACCCCTAAAAACAGCCTCTAACATCCAAAAACAGAGAGAGATGCTCCTACAGTAATAAAAAGATTGTAGTAAAGATGAGTTTTGCATTAGTTACACTGTGAAGTCAGTTTACCTTTACTTCAGAGGTGGAACAAAGAAGCAAAGTAGCACAGTGTGAGAGAAAAAAACTGTTTTCAACTAAAAGTACCTAAAGTACTCATTGTGCATATGTTATCATATCACTGCAAAGAGCTTTTTGATGTTGTAACTGGTCTAAGTGGAATATTTTTTTAAACATAACCTACTGCATATTATACAATGCCTGATAATAAATAAAATAAAATAAATGTTTTATTGTGTCTTCTTTCTCCTCAAAATATGTTGTGTATATGTCAATGATGTATCTGCAAAGCTTTGTATGTAAGAGTTTCTGGCATGTATAGCAGCTTTGTATTAAAGGCCTAACTCTCATAATTTGTTGAGAATAACAAATTTGAATGGAAGGTGCCGTACTGAATATATCAGAAACATGAGTTTCTATGCTTTAAAAAAAATCTAATTATTAAAAATCCTAGTTTTGTGGACTTTGTGTTAGTCTGCTGGTCTGGATCGCGGATCCTCCAGACCAGCAGGCGGCGCTAAAGAAGTCTTTGAAAGCAAATATGAAAAGAAGAAAACAGTCCAGCACAGGAATCAGGAAACCAAGTTAGTTGCATATCGCCCGGCAGAATTGTGCTCGCGTTAATTGATTAAGGATAACCCACATTTTTAGTCCTTAAAGATGTCCAAAAGACATCGTCTGGATTTGGGTGATGACTACTCCTCCAGCAAGAAGAGGTCTGACGGGTAGGTGAAGCGCCAGAGTCTACATGTCTGCTTTAACCACTCCGCTGCTAATCGACTGTTAGCTGATGCTAGTTAACTTGGCTAACCGTGGATGTAAAATAAGAACCGATATGATATAACTGTTAATGTTGTAGCCCTGGTCTTAGCCTTTGCTCTCCAATAGCATCTCAATGGTCCTCCGGCACACGGTATTACATGTATTTTATTTAGTGATAAGTTAGAAGTAAGTAACCGCTGAGTACAGCTTAAGCTAACAGACATATCATGAACGTTACCTTCACCGCGGAGACACGTGTGTGTGTATGTATGTGTGTGTGTGTGTGTGGGCTAACCTTCACTTAGCACGGTGCTTACAGCCTCAGTTAGCCATCATACATTGATTTAAGCCGACTAACATTAGTTACGAAGACCTAAAATGCGATTTGGTTAATGAAACACTAATCTAGATACACGTATAAGTCACCAAAGTGAGGTCTGTTTACAATCTATGGTTGACACAAGCAGGGCGCGAGCATGCTAGCTAACGGTAGCCAAACAGAACAAGTAACAGTTTTTTTTTTTTTTTATTATCGATTAATCTGCCAGTAATTTTCTCTTTTAAATGATATCTTCGCAGCTCCACTCTATTTAAACCGTATTAACACGGAAACAGGTTTTCTTTGCTGTGATTTTTCCTCATGTCCAAACTAGTCATTACACAACAATCCGTTCGTAATGCACCTTAACTGTCGGGGATAGGGGACAAAAACTAATTAGAAGCTAGTATGAAAATTCCGTAGTTAAGAGTTGATCAAACCAAGTGGATACCCTCCAAAGCTACTGTCTTTTTGGTAGAAAAAAAATCCCTTTCTTGTATTTCCCTGTTGAGCTAAAGTGGAAAACACAGAATCAACATTTGAGAGACACTCGCTTGGATTGGCTCATTCAGACTGTTGAAGCCTCATCCTCATATTAGAGGCAAATGAACTGTTACATTTCTACACAAAAAGCAGAGGGATAACAGATTTTGTCCCCCGTCACTCGCATTAGGAGGAGATTTTGTAATGACCGGCAGGATTAGCAGGAATGATTAAGCAAGTAGAATCTCATTTAATGTTCTTGTGAGCGCCTGACTATTGTCGTGGGACAGACAGGAAAAATGTGAGCCCACCCAACTGTCAATTGATTGTCATAATAGTGCTGACAGGTGTTTATTTGCCAAACCCATCAATGAGGATAGGCTAATCAGCTAGGGATCATTAAGTTAAACAAACACTTAAAAAATGTTTCTGTAAAAAAAGAAAAGTAGAAAAGGAGGTAGAGAGGGTTGTCCACTTATCATAGGGTTGGCAGTATGATCCCCAGCTCTTCTGATCTCTTTAAAAGGGAAATGTGTTTAACATTTTACTGTTGTGATTTTGACAGGAGAGACCGAGACCGTGACAGGGACCGTGAGGACCGCTCCAGGGACAGGGACCGAGATAGGGATCGGGACAGGGACAGAGACCGGGACAGAGACCTGAAGCCTTCCAGTGCACCATCTAACAGCACGGCAGCCCCGGCAAGCTTACCACCCCTCAAGCAGATGGTTGTGCACCAGCAGATCAATCCGTTCACCAACCTACCACACACGCCACGCTACTACGAGATCCTGAAGAAGAGGTTACAGCTCCCAGTGTGGGAGTATAAGGAAAGCTTCAGCGATATCATCACACGTCATCAGAGCTTTGTCCTTGTCGGAGAGACTGGTTCTGGGAAGACGACACAGGTCTGAAATGCAATAAATTAGCCTCATCAGTCTTGTGTACTGGACGCTAAAAGCTTGTGTAGTTCATGATAAACACCTTGTAACCTTTGCTTCAATCTCCAGATCCCACAGTGGTGCGTTGACATGGTGAGGGGCTTGCCTGGTCCTAAGCGAGCGGTGGCCTGTACTCAGCCCAGGAGAGTGGCAGCCATGAGTGTGGCTCAAAGGGTGGCAGATGAAATGGACGTCATGCTCGGACAGGAAGTCGGTTACTCCATCCGATTTGAGGACTGTAGCTCTGCCAAGACTATACTAAAGTAAGTGATATAGGGCGGCTAAGCCACAATAAAGGTTTTTATAGGCAACACAGAGCAACTGGTTTTATTTGTGTTAATCCAGAATGTCTTAATCTAATGAGTCGTGTCCGGTATTTCTTCAGGTACATGACAGACGGTATGTTACTAAGAGAGGCTATGAATGACCCGCTGCTGGAGCGATATGGTGTGATCATTCTGGACGAGGCCCACGAGCGAACTCTGGCCACAGACATCCTGATGGGAGTACTCAAGGAGGTGGTGCGTCAAAGACCGGATCTGAAGGTATTTGATCATTTTTTAATAAAAATGATAAATTATTTGCTTGCCTTTTTCTTTGTGAATGTTATGTTTTGCTGCAGATGGATAGATAGATTCTTTACTGTCATTGCACTGAGAAACAATACAACAAAACTTAGTTCAGCAGCAATGATAATAAAATAAATCTACAATCTACTCAGTTTCAGAGTACCATAGAAATTCCAAAGCAAGAGTGCAACTTTAGTTTATTCTTTCATTTAAGTGGTACTTTCATCTTCAAATCATAGGGATATGAATGCAAAAATCTTGTAACTGTACATTTGAAAATGGTCGACAAAATTGGAACTAACATGAGCAATGTTTCCTTCATGGACAGGTGATTGTCATGAGTGCCACACTAGATGCTGGAAAGTTCCAGGTGTACTTTGACAACTGTCCCTTGCTGACTATTCCTGGGCGTACACACCCTGTGGAGATCTTCTACACCCCTGAGCCAGAGCGAGACTACCTGGAGGCAGCGATCCGGACCGTCATCCAGATTCATATGTGTGAGGAAGATGAAGGTGACTGCCTTCTCTTCCTCACTGGTCAAGAGGTGAGACTACGTGGTGCTGATATCAATGGTCCACCGGTCAATCTGTTTCTTGAACAGCAAAATTAAATCTAAAGTGTCTTTCAGGAAATTGACGAGGCCTGCAAACGGATCAAGCGTGAGGTAGATGACCTTGGACCTGAAGTTGGAGACATCAAAATCATTCCACTGTATTCCACGTTGCCACCACAGCAGCAGCAAAGGATCTTTGAGCCGCCTCCTCCAAGGAAGCCCAACGGCGCAATAGGAAGAAAGGTACAGATTCATATAGTTTAGGTTCCGACTTCATTGCAAAATGATTTTTTAAAACCAAATCAAATCGTAGATGTCTGACGGACTGTTGCGTCTTCTTCTTAGGTTGTGGTGTCAACAAACATTGCTGAGACTTCTCTGACAATTGATGGTGTGGTGTTTGTCATTGATCCTGGATTCGCCAAACAAAAGGTGGGCAAAGAGCGACTCAACCTCAATCTTGAATGCTTTGCCATATATAAAATCTTATAGTTGGTTTGGATCATTCTGTAGTTTAAGTAGTTATTGCTTTTTCTTTTGGTTACACTGTAAAAACATGCACATCTCAGGTCTGTTTCACTAAGGCATTCTTTTATATGTGTGTCCAGGTGTACAATCCTCGTATTAGAGTTGAGTCTTTGCTCGTCACGGCCATCAGTAAAGCTTCTGCCCAGCAGAGGGCGGGACGAGCTGGCAGAACACGTCCAGGAAAATGTTTCCGCCTCTACACAGAGAAGGCCTACAAAACAGAGATGCAGGTAAGTGACCACAGTTACATCAACAGCCACAAAAAACAGTCAAAAATGTGGTTTGTAGTTTGAGAATTTGAAACATGGTAATCATCCCTCTTCAGGATAACACCTACCCTGAGATTCTTCGATCCAACTTGGGATCTGTTGTGCTGCAGCTGAAAAAGCTTGGTATTGATGACCTGGTGCACTTTGACTTTATGGATCCACCAGGTGAGTTGGGTCTGCATTAAAGAATACTAAAACACCCAAAGGTCTCTAGTTAGGCGTGGCTGTCTGACCTTTCTGTGTGTCTCACCCCTCAGCTCCTGAAACGCTGATGAGGGCCCTCGAACTGCTGAATTACCTCGCAGCTCTCAACGATGACGGTGACCTGACGGAGCTGGGCTCCATGATGGCAGAGTTTCCCCTGGACCCCCAGCTGGCTAAGATGGTCATTGCCAGCTGCGAGTTTAACTGCTCTAACGAGATCCTTTCCATTACTGCCATGCTGTCAGGTAATGCCCAGGACTGGGCTGACATCTTCCTTGCCTTCTATAGGCCACAGTCTCTCTGGGTTTAAAACACTACTATTCACTGGTGGTGTTGAGAAGAAGTGTCCCACCTAGAATTAAGTTTTTGTACAGCATTGTGGAACTCATGCACATTAAGGCAGAACTATTAACCATACATAACTATATCTAATATGCTGCTATTTAAGTTTTTACATATTTTAATCCTGTGAAATGGCATCTCAGTCAACATCTTTGAATGTACCGATATAACAGTGTTAAAACAAAAAAGCAGATGCCTCTAGCAGGACGTAAAGGAACATTTATAATGTAATCTCAAGCAAATATGTGGCAAAGTATTGGCCCAGTGACATTAGATTATTTTCTTTGAGAATGCACAGATTAAGGTAGAGACCAGTGTGAGCTTCAACTGATTAATTCAAGTTTAACTTAGTTAAAGTGTGTGGGTTGTTGAAGAGTTGTGCAACATTAAGTTGAAATCAACAAATATTTGAGTCTTGTAACAGGAAGGCCAAGATTTTCATGGTTCCCTCACTAAATATTGTACAGGGGGATATACTGTAAGTTATCTTGATAAAGCTGTTTTAATCCACAAACTTAGTTTAGATTAAACTCTGGACAGCTTCACTTAAATGTTAAAGCTCTCCACTGACAATCAATTTGCTTTTGACTTCTTATTTTAGGTTTTAATTTATCGCCTTAATATGCACAGTATATTTATTGAATAGAGAATGAGGTTTGTCCCAAGTGTTTCATCATCAAAGCAAGTGGATAGGGCAGGCACCACTTCAATTTTTTTCATATCAGTCACATTTATCTTTTTCTTTTCATTAAATGAATGCATTCAGAATTTTTAATATCATTTTATAAGGTTATCATGCGTAGCCTGGAAGCGTTTTTATTATCTGCTCTCTAATAGGCCTCACCCCAATGTGTCTCAATGCCAAATAGTAAAGTTTCTGAACCTTGAAAAGTTAAACATTGCTGGTGTCCCTAACACTTTGTAGTTGTGTGAAAACTCTTGTTTTACAGATGTGGTTAAATGACCCCCCCCACTCTCTACGAGCTAATAGCCAGTACAGTTGGGAATGACCATGAGAAAAGACTGCAGCCCCCTTTGATAGAGCTTGTGGTCCTGCCCTGTCCCAGCGCAGTGTCGAGTGCCCTAGCATCATAGGCTTTGCTCCATTTTTCTGTGAATGTTTGACTCATCCCTATGGGCGGCTTTGTTGGGGCCCATACCAACCTTGTTTAGTCCCACAGTGTTTTGTCCGCCCCACGGAAGCTAAGAAGGCAGCTGACGAGTCCAAGATGAGGTTTGCTCACATCGACGGAGACCACTTGACGCTGCTCAACGTCTATCACGCCTTCAAACAAAGTGAGTCCTGCAACATATTCCTGTTTTTTTTTCTCCTGAAATACTTGCCTTGATAACATTAAAGCTGCTTTAATTTACTTTTTGGGCCACTTTGGGTTCAACAGAACATACAGAAATAAGCAGACGAGTAACATAAACATTCATTTGGAATCCAGTATTCTCTCGGATTTAGTCCCCACCAATTCAAGAGGAAAATATATTCTTAGTTTCAGCTTTAACTAGAAACCTTGATTAGAGTGAAGGTGGGGTCGGGAAAGCCAAAACATTTTAACAAAATACACTAAATCACTTCATAGGGCAAGTTTGGTCCATAAGTCTCTCTCTGTCACTGCAAGTGATCCCCATCAGACTGCATTCATCCATTATCCATTATCAGTCCTGACACTTGACTAACTGTCTGAATCCTTGTCATACTTTCTCCAGACCACGAGTCTAACCAGTGGTGCTATGACAACTTTGTTAACTACCGTTCGCTGATGTCTGCTGACAACGTGCGGCAGCAGCTGTCCAGGATCATGGACCGCTTCAACCTGCCTCGCCGGAGCACAGAGTTCACCAGCAGAGATTACTACATCAACATCCGCCGGGCACTCTGCACCGGCTTCTTCATGCAGGTGAGCACACGAGGGCATTAGCTGACATGTTAATAGTCCTATTAACACCTAAAAGCACAGCATAAACATTTAATAAAAAGTCTATAACACACTATGAAATCATTGTAAGCAGAAATAATGATATTTTGATGAGTTACTGTAATGTACAGTATTTGCCAACATTTATATTTTGTCTACTGAGACATATTTCACATTATAACTGTGTTTTACTATATTATCTGTTTAATACATTTTCTTTTCTTTTGTCCCATTTTGCAGGTGGCTCATTTGGAGCGCACAGGTCATTACCTCACAGTGAAAGACAACCAAGTGGTCCAACTGCACCCATCTACAGTCCTGGACCACAAGCCTGAGTGGGTGCTCTACAATGAATTTGTCCTCACCACCAAGAACTACATCCGCACTTGCACAGACATCAAGCCAGAGTGGTACGTGTGCTGAAATTTATACGTTTTATTAACACAGATTCATAAAGATAAATAACTACAACTGAATGTGATTTTGGTCGTATGTGATCACTGCCAGAATTAATCATGGTGTTCTTCCTCTGGTTACAGGCTGGTAAAGATTGCACCCCAGTACTATGAAATGAGTAACTTCCCACAATGTGAAGCTAAAAGACAGCTGGAGCGAATCATTGCCAAACTAGAGAGCAAGGAGTATTCCCAGTACTGAACAATAGCCAAGAAGTGTCCTGAAAAACAACTGCGTACTATAGTTTTAGATCTTTCTGTATCATTGTATCTTAATGTTTAAAATTTGGCATTTTGATTTTTATATTTTGTTTGCTTTTTTTTCTTTTTCCCATCAATGTTGATTCTGTAACTAAGTGTAATGTCACCTGAATTATCAGCAGCAAATATTAGACCTGTCTATGAGGATTTTCAAAAGGAATATCAGAAACATGTCATTTAGATGTGGTGGACTTTCCTTTAGGGGATTGCTGAGTCATAAAAAAAGATTTGTGCTTGCTTTGTTTCTTTAATAAAGGAGCTTTGACTTACTTTCTGTGTACATATTAATTAGTAAAACCTGTTATCACAAAAAATGTGTAGTCTAGTGGAGTTTTATTTTTTTGCCCTTGTGTTTAGATATTAATTTGGTCGAGTAAAAACACTTGTTTACTATGAACCAATACACAGGTTAATACAAGCACTGTATTGTTACAAGTACATGATCTTTCTGTGTCAAACAGATTATCAACTTGTTGACGTGTTGGTTACAATTGTGACAGTTCAACTCACCTCTTTTGTACTGAGTTTATTATAAAGTCCACTGTACAGATTACCATGTTTTCTGGTTTTAATCTCCAGGAAATAAAATCAGGTCTGAGGCACTTTTCATTAAAAGACTTTATTACAAATGCGGATATTGTATATAATTCACCAGTAAGCCTTCAAGTTCCCCTATGAAGCATTTCTAATCAATATACAGGCATTTAGTAAATTATTTATTAGAGTTTTGTTAACTGCTACATTAATAAAAATGTCTGCATACAAGTGTATTATAGTATGGGACTTAAAAGTGTTGCCAATTTATCTAACAGTGATTCCCAAACTGGGGACTACAAAACAACAAATCTGTCATACATTACTTTTGTTTTTTTATACACTGAGGAGTTCAGCATTTACAGGAAAAGTGTGAGCTATACAAGCTGTGCATAGGTATAACTTGGCCACAAAGAGTCATGAAAAAAAGTCAGGAACTGCTGCCTCAAATATTATTGACCAAAAAAAAAAAAGAACGAGAAAAAAAATCTTTGGTGTTACTTAAATCTCCTTAAGTCTCCTGTTATCTGCCAAAATATCCTCCCAACTAACTCATCTTTATACTCTTCCTACAGAATAAACTAAATTCTCACAGAACTGTTAAAAATAACTGCTTGCCTGAACATGCGTTGATGCTGGTGACTGTTTTACTACCACTGCTGCTCTATGTCCTCTATGGTCTCTGCCAGGCACCTGTTGCGTGTCTCTGACAGTGTTCGTGCCACTATTGCCCCAAGTGAGGCTGTCAAGCACAGCACGACCTGCGGTAGTTCCTTCCAGACATCGTCCAGTAAGAGGATCAAAGGAGCCACAGCTACACCAAGTCGAGCCATGAAGGAGTTGTAGCCCATACCATTTTGCCTGAAAGAAACATTCAGAGACATCGCTCTTGACAATTATTTTTGTTACTTTTGGGTAGAAAGCAGCAGATCTATCCAGTGTCCTGCGATGTTGATGTAGCACTGTGTACTTAAGATGTTACAAATCCAAAAATGTGACAGTTTATGCCCACGTTGTTAGGAAAAAGATGAAAGGGAAGGTAAGCATAGTTACCTTACGACAGTGGGATAGAGTTCAGAGCTGTAGAGCACGACAGTTCCAAAGGATGCTGAAGAAAACCCTTTTCCAATGACTGCTACCACTGTTCTCACAACAGACGTATCTGAGAAAAGAGCATCATTTTCTTACTGTTGCAAGTAGTAGAATTCCCTCTGTGTATTCATGTGTATAATGACTCTAAGCTCTGTTATTGAAACAGACATTTTAAAACAACAAAATGATCTAAAGCTTGGATGTAAGTCTGTGGCTCAACACTACCTTTAGGTACAGCAATGTTGATTCCAAGACAGACGCCAGCCAACAGCAGAGATCCCACCTCAGTGCATCGCCTGCCAATCTTATCCAATAAGTAGTAAACTGATATTTTGGCTGGGAGCTCGATTACAGCATAGGTAAACTGAGTGAGATAGATATTGAGCCCAAAGCCTGTGATGTTGAAGCTGATGCCATAAAATGTAATTGCCACACAAAACCTATAGGCAGACAAAGTGGAAAATCATTGAACAGTCTTTTGAGACTGTCACTCTTTTCATGTGGTTCTTTTTAAATGTAAAACTAACTCTTTGACATAAACACAGTACATAAGATATTTTGCAACCTGAACCCATTGAGCTTAATGACAGTGGGAATACAGACCACAATATACCAGTACGCAGGGCCAATTTCCTCATCTTGGGTGTTCGTATCAGGTCGAGGTAGGAATAGGTCCGATCTCTTTTCTCTGTCACAACAATAGTGGCTAAAGTCTGAGAGAATGCAAAGCAGCATTATTCTTTAAACCATGTGATAGACAATTAAAGGATTAGTGATTATTATAGTGTATTTAACAACAAAAAAATTGTCATTATAATCTGAAGGGTTGCTGGACCAAGACTATGTTGTTGATTTTTGGATGTTGTCTTGACTCAAAGAACCAGTGTGTAGGACTTAGTGGCATCTAGTGGTGAGGTTGCAGATTGCAGCCAACAGAATACTCCTTGATCACCCCTTTCCAAGTGTATAGGAAAACCTTTGGAGGCCTTAAGGTACCTAAAAACATGAAAGACTCCCTCTAGACCCACTGTTTGCCTTGTCCATTCTAGACAGAAACATGGTAGTGCAACTCCACTTTGTGGAGGAGGACCAGCTCCTTATGTAGATATGAATGGCTCATTCTAGGCTACCAAAAACACAGCGATTCTTAGTTTCAGGTGATTATACATTACTGAAAACATAATTATGAATATTATATTCCATTGCTACCAATAGATCCCCCCAAAGCCCACAAACAAAATGCTAACCTCTGTTTTAAGTGTGTGGATTAACTCCTCTGTTCCGTTCATCGTGGCACATTTTTTCAAATACACCTGAGCTTGCTCCAGCTTTCCATTGGCAATGAGCCACCTAGCCGACTCTGGCATCCACCTAGTGGTGAAAGCAAATATCTTTTTTAATCCTAATGTGTTATATGGCAATGAGAGTACATAGCACTTAAATGTTATCCCTCCGAATAAGGGCTAAGTCTGTTGGATTAAAAGATCTCAGTTTTCGAGTCATACCTCCAGGTGACAATGGCCAAGATTAGAGGTGATGTGACACTAACGATCAGCCATCGCCAGTCATTCACAAAGTAGGCAATAGCTGCAAATCCTGTGTTCCCAAATGTCCATGATAAGCTGTCGATCACTCCCACCAGTTTCCTGTGCTCAACATCCACCCACTCCACACCTGCAAAGAACAAACATCTCATCACTTGCTCTGCAAAGATCATACGCCAGAAAAAAAACCTTCACTGTTACAGCAACACTTTAAATCTTTTTGACTTTCTATAGACCTGCATTTGGTAGCCTAGGCTTCTGAGGTGATATGTTTAGATACAGGACACTAATAATTTACTGAGGACCGATGAGACAATGACGATGCCAGTGATGCAAAACCCTGTGAAGAACCTCAGCACCGCGAACATCACATAAGACGAAGAAAAAGCACTTGCAACAGCAAACAGCATTCCAGACACATAGGATACCAGCAGCATGATCCTTCGGCCAAACCTATGGAAAGTCGGGAGGTCATCAAATTTAATGTTTCTGATTGGTTCAAACACTAGGTAATCCTATTTTTAAGTTGAAAGGCTGATAGCCAAGCTGTGATACCTGTCACTCAAACTTCCAAAGGTCATAGCTCCAAACATCACTCCAATGAAGAAGATGGTAGCTGTTGCTTTGTTTTTCCCTCTTCTATCACACACCAGGTCCCACTTGTACAAATAAATAAAGAAAGGTGTCAAGTTCACTTTGTTTTCTGAACACAAGTGACTTCTTCATAAAACATATGTACGACGGTGGACACACTAGCTGTTGTTTAGTTTGTGATATTTACAAATGGAAAGTCACCTGTGAAGTCAGAGTAGATTTGAAGGTGGTGTTATCGTACACCCATCCATTCTGGCATGACACTGTGGGCAGGTCAGTAACGTTGGAGGGGTTGAGCAGCAGATGATACTGAGGCTCTGTGAACATCTGACAGGAGCTTGGAGTCCCATCCTCCTGGACTGGAATACTAACAACCAGCCTCTCTGCCTGTGATAAATTCCTAAAAATACCTCCATCATCCAGTGAGCTGATGTCGCAGTGGTGAGAGGGAACAGCCGCTATGAAGTTGTTTAGCATGAAGTGGCAGGGCAGTGTGAAGCGGCCGATGAAGCTGATTACAATAATCATTATCTGAAATTTTCCAAATCCATTAATATCAGCAAGGACGTTCTCAAACTTCATTGTGGCTTCTCACTGTGTGTAAAATGTCTTCCTTTGAGATCGAAAAGAAAAACTGCTCACACGCCTATGCCTGCACACCGAAAGACCTAAAAGACCCAACAAGGCAACCTTTGGCATTCGAATATCCCATTGGCAGCTGAGTTAAAGTTGAAATGGGTGAATATTTTACCTCACTTAACCACTAATGTCACTTTTGTCTGTGTGACTGTGAGCCATTTGTGGTAATAGTTAAAGCAGACTCCTCTGAATTCAGTGAAATGGGTCATCATGTGCTTTATTGCATTACAGCACAAAAGGTAGCCATGAATCAGCAGTAGTGAGATGCATATGGTGTAATTTGTTTTTATATAGTGTGCTGTAAAAATGTATAGATGTTTTAATTGTGTAAAACAGACTTAAGTAGTTACAGTTTGGTTATTTAAACATGTTACCATCAGTGATATTCTGTAAATCTGAAGGTGAAGCTCTCGATCTCAGTTTACGTTCCAGTTGTCACCAGTGATCATGACTCGTGTAGTGACGAGATGTTGAGATTGTCTGTGAGATTGTGAAGGGACACCGACTTGAAGCGCATTTTGAAGGGGGAACGAGAAAGTCCACTGCTGTAGTGGAGGGAAAAATACTGACCCTGACATGCTCAAGGCAGAGTTTACAAGAGTTCACAAGATGATTGATGGTGTTATGCAGATTCTAATATTGTGTTGATCAGCAGGGTTTCACTAAGATGGTATCTCATTTGTTTGATGTCACATGTGAGTTATATGCGATCAGTAAATCTTTCACAGGTAAGCTGAGTGTTTCCCAGTGTGACTCCTTCCTGATTTGTTTTGAAGTCATTCTTCCTGGTGTGTCGCTTGTGTTTTTGTTTCCTGTCTTTGTGTTTTTTCCCTTCTGTTTTCAGTATCACCCATGTCTCATTAGTTAATTATTCCCTGTGTATATGTAGTCTAGTCTTTAGTCTCTGTAGTTGTGTGTTGTGTATATTGTTTACCTGTGTGCTTTTTATCCTCATGTCTTGAGATTTTGAGAATTTTTATCCTTTTTGGTATTTTTCTGGTTTCTCTGGTTTTTACCCTCACCTGCTTCACCACTCCTGGTTTCCTTCATTGAATAAATTATTGAACTGCTCAGGCCTTGTCTCTGTGTCTACAGCTGTTGAATACTGGTTGAATATTACTTCAAGTACTTATTAAGATATTATATTTGTTACAAAATACACAAACATTATTATCGTAAATCAGTCTTCATTTTTTCAGCTTCCAGAGTGTGTTCAACATGTTACTCACAAAACAGCCTCATTTAAGGCAAAATATAAAATCACTTAATCCATCATATAACAAATAAATGTAAATACATTTAATACAGTGAATAGATTTATAGTATCATCAATCTCTCTCCTTCACACCCTGTTATATAGGTAAGTCTGGTGTCTAAACTGTTTCAGGTTTTTAGTTTTTCTCGCTTTTATCAAACACAAGATCCCACTACATCTTCAGAGAGCTCAACATGCCATATCTCTAAAAAAATTGTTTTCAGAAATATTCTCTTTTTTTTATGTACAACAGAAATTAATCGTGACTCATTGTGTGGTACTGGGATAAAACAGAATTACATTTATTAAATTACTACATTATAAAATACACATACAGGCAGTGCTACATCTATGATGAACCCACAGAGAATAATCACATGACTCTACAGTTACCGCAGTTAGCTCTACATTTCAGTTTCCTTCAGCTTGATGTTTTCTGTTTTACAGCCTGTTTTAACAGCTCAGTTTAACAGTCACACTGCTCTCATCAGAAAAAGCTCTAAAAACTCACTGAATATCACAGGATAAACAATGTCAGCAACTAGATGTTGGAGACAAAAAATAAAGCAAAATTGAAAGCATATTTGCCAGGTGGCCAGAAACACAACTCCAAATGAAAAATGTTTCCACCCAAAATCTGCTGGATGTGTAAATAAGGAACTGTTTGCTTAAAAAAAAAACAACTTGATTATATGTCGATATTTTGTTTACAGCTTGTTTCAGCTGCAAAGTGTTCATACACGTTGGTTGCAATGAAGAAAACATCTAAGGTGGAGATTTCTCATCAGATGTAGAGATTGATCGTCCTCTGAAACACAAAAAACATTTTCATTTCAAAACATTTATCTTTCACTGTGTGATGTTACAATGCACAGAAAGAGTTTTTAAAAAATTAGGGACCAGTACCGCATCTGTTCCACATCCTCAATAGTCTCTGGTAGACGGACATTTCTTGTCTCAGGAAGAAAAGAAGCTGAGAGCCCTGCAGTCAAAGACGTCAAGATGAAAACAGCACTCGGCAGATGGAGCCACACTTCCTCAAGAAGCATGATAAGGGGGGACAGAGACACGCCCAAACGCGCCATAAAGGAGCAGTAACCCAATCCATTTTGTCTGTGTAACAGAAAAAAACATCACTCTTCTCAGTTAACTTGCTTCTCAGAAAAGGCTTCTGGATAACAGATACTGTTCGCAAATATGCAAACTATAAGCTTGATATATTTTACTGACCTTATCACTGTGGGGTAGAGCTCTGTTGTGTACAGAAATACAGTCGTAAAAGCTGCCTCTGCAAACATCTTGCCCAAAGCTCCTACAGCTGTCCGATACATCCCCATTTCTGAGAAGAAAAAGTTGTCAAAGGACGTTTTGTCAGGGTAGTGGCTGTTGCCCTCCCTCTCTCTCTCATGTTCTCTGTTGTTTTCCCGTCCCATGTGTTTCTGTTTGTCCTCTGTCTGTGTTTGTGTGTTTCTGTCTGGGCGTGGCTTCCTGATTCCTGCTTCTGCCTGTTCCACCTGCACAGCTGCAAACCATCCCTTAATCAACTTCACAGTCTATATACCTCAATTCTCCAGGCGTCTCCAGATCATTGTGTTTATCAGTGTGGTAACTATAACTCAGGCCTTTTGCAATTTGTTTGCTCCACATGTTCTCTGACTCCACTTAACTTCTAAGTTTCTCTGTGCTTCTGGATCCTCACTCTGATGTAGCTGGTTTCTTGCCTCGTCCTTTGTGCTACAAACACCAGACACCAGTAAGCCATTATCCAACCCTGCCTTTGTCTGCTCAGCTGCTCTGGATCCTCTCTCTCTGCCCTGCCTGTCCGCTCCACCAGTCACTCTGTCCAACTCTGTCTAAGCCCTACACCACCAATCTTTCAAGCCAGCTCCCCCAAACCCACCTTTAGTTAAACATTTTTGAATTTCCCACTTTTTGAATTTCTGCCTTAAAGGTTGTGTACATTGTTGTCACACATTTTAACTCCAGCCTGTATTATATTTAAAGCAACAAAATGTAATTTTGCAGAGTAACAGTCCCCTCTGCAGCCAAGAGCAGCCATTAATTCTGTTGGATTCCAGGTCTGAGTGGTTAAGTGGTTTTCTGACTGCATATTTTCATTGTTTCTTTGCTGTTTATCAGAGATAAACACTGATTTTTAATCGCTTTTAAGTTTTTATTATTTTTTTATTTTTACTGATCTACAGTCTGGCATTACTCTTTAAGCTGCTGGCTATCACTCTGGACTTTGGCATCCCCCAGTGCTATATTTACTTACTCTTAGGTAATCTATAATCTTAATGTATATTATTTTTAGTTGTGCTATTGTTGCAGTTGTAATAGTTGAGTCACCATAACCTTAGTGTTTCAAAAAGACACACACCTGAATTGATCATTTACCTTGAGGGATGAAGATGTTGCAGAATATACACAGTCCGGTCAGAACAAGTGTCCCACTCTGATTCAACCTTCGGCCTATTATGTTCAAGGTTAAAAAGATAAATGCTTTTGCTGGGACTTCAATTGCTCCGTAGATGAACTGTGTGAGATAGATGTTCAAACCAAATCCAGAGACATTCAAGCTGATTCCATAATAGGTACAGGCTACTCCGCACCTGTGAACAGAAAAAGACCCAATTAAACTTTATACATTTGATCCAGAGAATACTAGCTTCTGATTGGCTGATTGTTGATACCATGGCCACTTAGCACAGGTGCATACAAAAACTGTGTTCAAATTGTCTTTAAAAAAAATAAATAAAAAATTAAGGGTCGGTGTTGTCAGGTCATACAAGCATTAGCACAAACTAATTACACTTTAAGGTTTAGAGGGTAAAAACAATGCTGCACACAGTATATACAGCACAGTACCACACAATGCCAGTAAGTAGAGCCAGTCTCCTCATTCTGGGAGTCTTCAAAAGGTCCACATAGGAATATTTTCTGTTTTCATCCTCTACAAGTATCACTTTAGACAGAATCTGGAGTGTAAAAAGGACAGTTTAGTCAGAATGGAATTGTCCTGGATATCGATTTCTGACTAGAAATGAGTGGATTATGTAAAGTTTTGTACGTCAGGCTTTAGGTCAGTCATGAACTGCTCTCTGTGGTTGGCCTTTGCACACTTGGTCAGGTAAAAATGAGCACGGTTGTGCTTTCCATTGCTTATAAGCCACCTAGCAGACTCAGGGAGCCACCTGTAACAAAGTTTGTTTTGACAAAGGACAGATTTTAATGTTGTAAATTAGAATTAAGGATCTTTTAACACTGTAAAATTGTTTTGAATGCGCTTGTATCTATCTAATGTTCTGTATTTGACTGTATTTCTGTTTTTATGGCATAATAAGTCAATATATAGGTCAATAATTATATGGAAATTCATTTTCCTTACCTCCAACAGATAATTGCCAGTAACAGTGGGGAGGTTGATGCAGCAGTCAGGTGCCTCCAGTCATTCAAAAAATAGGCCACAACAGGTAGGACAGCAGTACAAACACTCCAGTCCAGGGTCATTAAAACACCTACTATAGTTCGATGCTTGATGTCCACCCATTCAACACCTATTATGAGTAATGATAATAAATCAAATCTGTTAAAATATACTTGACTATAATTAGGGAAGACAAATTTTAACTTGAAGCAACATGTCAGATAAGTCATGTTTTATTATCATTAGAATTTATTAAGGTTAAAACACAGAACCAATTTATGGATAACTTCTTGACTTTGTCCATATGTTGTAGGTTTAATGTGTTTGTGATAAACAGGGTGAATTGGCTCAACAAATTTAGTTTTACATTATGAAAGTATTTGTAGTATTTGTTTAATTTTGCTGAGAATTGAATAACTAAAAGACAGACTATGATATAAAACTCACAAAGGACAATGGTGATTATACTTATTCCAGAAAGTCCAAAACCAGTAAACAACCTCATGACAGCAAACATGGGAAAATTATATGAGAAAGCACTTGCAAATCCAAAGACTGTAGTTGTGATGTAGGATACCAGAAGTGTTCTTTTCCTGCCAAACCTGAGAGAGAAAATAATTAGAGATAGATTATTAGTTAATAATTTGTTTGTTCAAATATCCTGGATAGTACACTTCATAGTAGTAGTAGTATAGTAGTAGTGTGAATTTATTACACATAACATTTTATTTGGGTAGAGAAATATATTCCTTCTTATAAGTTGTCTACATTGTGTGAAAAGAATAATGTTCAAGTAAATTTTCTGGTCAGAATCAAGGTTAGAAATAGGAGCAGGCACGATCAGAAGCTCAAGTCAGTGGTCAGTGGAGATCCTGTGACATTTTTCTGTACATCAACTTTTTGTCAGCTGACAGTTGAACATTGAACACTGTGGAGTTTCCAAATGAGAAGTACTAGATATGCTTCTTTCTTTGGTCAGTCTATGTTTTGAGTGGATTGGACAAATTAAGCTCCTCTGCCGATGAGCGCATTATCTGCATAGTGAATTAATTTTTAGAGAGCTGCACCCATCATAAGGGCAGGGCTCATCAGACTATGGAAGTCTGCAGCCAGTGCAGCTGTACAAGCACCCATAGTCTGATGAGCCCTGCCCTTATTATGGGTGCAGCTTTCTAAAAATGTAATGCAATACAATACTCATTGTTGAAAGATTAAAAACACACTTTGGTCCAGACTGTAATAAGTCTTTTGTACAGACATTTCATGTTCCCCAGAGGATGAGTCGTCATGACAAATGTTAGCATGTGAAAATGTTAGCATGCTGACATTAGCATTTAGCTTTAACCATGTGAATGCAGCTTCATAGAACTGCTAGCTTGGCTGTGCATGTCCAAACCCAAGCTGGGTGCAAGTGCAAGACAAAAACAGCATGAAATGAAAAAGACAGGTAATCTGTGCCAAAGCATTTTGGTCTTTAATATGCACATGTATGCATCAATCTAATATTTACTGAGAATGAGTATTTATCTGGGTATATGACATTAGGGCATAAGATATCTGTCAGGTATTGTGTATAACAGACATCAGCAGGCACATGACACCAACTATCCACTATTATCCACCATTTTTCTTGGATTTCCTATTCAGTCCTCTCCTATTATTACATCCAACTTTCTTAAGTACAGTACATAACTGAGACAGAACATCTCAAGTATTAATTGTTTTTTTCCACAATGTCATTGTTATTATTTCAAAATCAACTCATCATCAATTATTAGAATTTACCAGCTTTTAATAAATTGTATAACAACATGCCAAGTATCACTCTCATTTTCAATGTGTGATTTAAAAAAATTTTTTTTTATTGAATCTCCTTCCTCCTTGTTGATTGTACCCTGCAACATGGATAAAACTCAAGTTAGACATTTTATTATGCATGGATCACAGTGTTCAGGAAGGACATGATAATTTTCATTTCTGGCACTGGCAAATTAAACATGTAAATTATTTAGGAAGATTTTATATTAACTGTGTAATGCATTAAAATCATAGCTACCTGAAACCCACTTGTCTTTTCAGGGTTAATTGGATTACTCTTTAGCAGTGAAGCTCATTGTGATGAGTAATCATTTACTGTAGCTTTGATATTGAATTACATTTAATGTTCTTTTAAAATTGTCTCCTCTTTACCTCGGTTTCTCAATATCCTGGATGAACTCTGGCAGTTGGGTGTTTAATGTTTCAGGCAGGAGTAAGGCCACTAAACCTGATCCAACTGCCACTGCACAGTAAGTGACTGCAGGGAGGAGATGCCACACGTCCTCCAATAGCATGATGAGAGGGGATATGGACACGCCCAGCCGTGCTACAAACGAGGTGTAGCCTAAACCGTTCTGTCTGAAAAATCAAAGTCCTGAGGTTAATGGAAACCTGTTGTACATCTACGACCAACAGAATAGATCTGTGGTCAAACTGGGTGAGTTTGTTGACTGACTGACCGTACGACCGTGGGGTAGAGTTCAGTTGTGAAGAGGTATATGATTGTGAATGAAGCCTCTGACAGGGCTTTTCCAAGAACGGCCACAGAAGTACGAATGATCCACTTATCTGAGGGAAAATATTTCGAAATCTGATCAAAAGTATGATCAGATATATTCGCAAAAAAAGTTTAAATGCAGCAACATTAAATGATTAGATTTAAGAGAAACCAAAAATGACCTTTTGCAACAAACATGTTGATGAGGAGACAGAGCCCAGTCAGTAGCAAGGCCCAGGCCTCGCCAGACCTTCTCCCAACTTTCTCCAGGATGAAATACACACCAATCTTCATCGGCATTTCGATGGATGCAAATACAAATTGTGTGAGGTATGGGTTTAGTCCAAACCCAGTGATATTTAGACTTATCCCATAATATGTAAATGCAACTCCATACCTAAATAATGGGGGAGAAAAACATTCAAATTTTATGTATCGGCATGTCAAAAAAACAACAACAACAACAACAACAAAAAAACAAAACAGGATATATGATAGCTGATTACAGACAGCAGTCAGTTTAGCCTTGCAATTACAATGCATTGTAAGTCATTTTAGCAGCATAGTGTAATGTTACTGGGAGTTCTGATAGTGCTATCTATTAGCATTACAAAAGCTCACTGATTAATATGTTTTATAAGGTTTAGTAAGAGACATGACAATTTGTGGTACAAACTGTGGCTTTAGATGGAGTTTGGGAGAGTGCTGGTAGGCTTGTTTTTTAAGTTTGGGCAGAGCCAGGCTAGCTGTTTTAATTTTTTCTAGTCTAAGCTAATCATCTCCCTGCTCCAGCTATGTATTTAACAACATGACATAACCGACATGACATGACATAACAGAGTGGTGTTTCCCAAACTGCTGAACTGTTTTATCACATGAAATCCCCTCTTACCATACTATCCCTGAGCATATAGCAAGTTTCCTAATATTTGGAGTCCTGAAAAGATCAATAATAGTGTACTTCTTATCTCCAGTTTCAGTTTCTGCAGATTCCAGTAATGTCTGTGAGAGAGCAGGATAAAAGGCACATTAAGACAACCTGTTCATTTAAAACACATCTTTTTTTCTTGTATTACTAAAAGGTTCTCAGCTAACCAAAGTGAAAACAATGATGAAATGTACCATTGGTGTGATGGTGGCCATACATTTGGTTCTGTTGTTCATCTCGGCACATTTCATGATGTAATGATGAGCAACATCTACCCTCCCCTTTGCCATGAGCCACCTTGCAGACTCTGGAAGCCACCTGAAGTGACAAACATGGTGAGTTCAGTGTCTCATCAACAGCTTTTCATGCTGCAAAATGTAAAACGTGAAAAAACGTAAAACCTCCAAGCAATGATGGCAGGTATCAGGGGTGAGGTCACTGCCAGAATGAGCATCCTCCACTCATTTACACAGTATCCAATTCCAACCAGAAGCCAGGTCCCAAGTGTCCAATCCAGACTTATGATTATACCAGAGAAGGTCCTGTGGTGAACACTGAACCATTCAACATCTGCAGAAATGTCAGCACACAGGATATCAAATCAAAAACATTTCACTCCTTGAAACTAAAGCATCTTAGTTTAAATAAATGTGAATAAAACCTAAAACAATAAATACTTTTTTTCATCTCAAAGCTTTGCATTGTCTCAGCACCAGCCTACTTACTTAGAACAATGGAGATGATACTGATTCCTGCGAGTGACATCCCTGTGAAAAATCTCATTATCACAAACATTATGTACGATGTGGAGAAAGCACTCAGCACTGCAAACATCATGGATGATAAATAAGATACCAGCAGAAGCAGCCGTCGCCCAAACCTGGTCATGAAAAGAATGAGTTGAGAGTAATGACTTTTCATCTACATCCATAATTCACAGGATACGTCATATTTTGCACACAAGTCATAAAATTATTTCACATCCTCATTTATGATTCCATTGTGATAAATGTTCTTGAAGGAACTTGCTATGCTAATTGGTCAGGACTGTAACATGCATAATATTTTTCAGTTTTTTTTACACTCTGCTCTTGCTGTAATTTTTACCACAAACTTTATTATAAATTGTCTATGTATACTGTAATATTCCCAGTATGATAAGAGTTAGCACAGAACTGTATGTACACGCTGTTGCAACAACCACTTTTCTCTGACGTTTTGAATCTTATCTAGCTTTTTTTTACAGAGACTGAGGGACATTATGGACATGTGAAGGACATACAGCATTGTTTGATGAACAGTCTTACCTGTCACTGAGAAACCCAAATAAAGGGGCTCCAATCATAACACCAATGAAGAAGATAGTGGCTGTTGCCTTGTTCATCCCTTTTCTGCTACACACAAGATCCCACTGCAAAGTGGAGCATTAAGTTGGACATCAGGAACTTTCAGTTTCACTAGTTCTAAATCACATTTCTTACTTTTATTTATGTCTTTTATGTTATTATGTTATGACTTATTCTTTAACAAAATATGCAGTCTTTGAGTAACACATTGTATTTATTTAATGACACCTACCTCTGTTGCCAAAGTAGATTTAAAGGTGCTGTTGTCATACACCCATCCATTCTGACACCGAACAGCAAGTGTATCCTCAGTACTGTTTGAACCCGACAGATGTTGATACTGAGGCTTCAAAAACATCTGACAGGAGCTCAGAGTCCCGTCCTGCTCTGCTGGAATACCAACAACCAGTTTCTTCTCCAGAGTTAAATTCCTGAAGTCATCTCCATCATCCAGAGCACTGATGTTGCAGTGGTGAGCGGGAACAGCTGCCATGAAGTTATTCAGCAGAAAGTGACATGGCAGAGTAATTCGAGAGAAGACCTGAATCAAGACTAGCTTCATTTGGAATTTTCCAAATCCGTTAATCTCTGAGAGTACATTGTCGAATTTCATTTTTCTGTGCGTCTGGAGTCGACTGCACTGTGACAGTGACGTGAAGTAAAACGACAGAGACTAAACAAGACACATTTACTGACACCATGTCAATAATTACAATGGCACAATTACTCAGTCTGTCAAAATGGACCGTCTGCATTTTTTATTCTGGCTGGCAAACATGAGGTGGAATATAAATCAGAGGGTATGCTGCCACATTCTGTTGCTTTTAATGGTGCATTCACATTTGTGCAGATATCAAATTTTCTATGTATAATGCTACATATTCTAATCCTCAAGTTTTAGTCCAACATATACTGTGGGATGTTTATGAAACTCAACAAGGAGAGGCTTCAACACAGAATTACAGTAGCCCTGAAGGTCCAAACACAACAACATTACAGAAAACACGACAACATTTTAGAAAACACAATGACATTTCAGATCACAGAAGGGCGGGACAACACTTCCTGTTTGTGACTGGATAGAACCCAAGTCAATCCAAAGTTTATTCAGTGGATGTGTTATGGTGGGTTGGTGCGAGACTGGATCAGTCAGAGGGACACTCTGAGGTTGCACTGTGAGCTGCTGTGATTGGTGATTTAACTGTCAGGCAACTGATGATGCTCTGGGCATGTGTTAAAGTTAACTACACAGTCAGCTACACAAAGTCCCTCTGATGGCTAACCAGCCAATAGGTTTTATTAAAAAAGCTTTGACATGACAAATCAATTTTCTGCTCCCACTTCTTTGCAATGTGCTGTGTCATTCTGCAGTTGCAGAGTTTGTGCTGCATAGTCCGACCTCTCATGGAAATTTCAGTCCCTTTCAAATTTTTGTAATTTCTGTGGGAAGGCATTGGCCTTATTATAAAAATTTGTGCAAGGACACCGCTGAGAGCAATAGCCGGTAAACACAGAAAATGACACTGAACTGTCACAAGGGAGTTGGTTTCTGTCCAATCACGAAAAAGAAATACTGTCCCACCTTTTCTGTAGTCTGAAATGTTGTTTTCTGATGTGCAGGGCCTAGTCAATGGTCAAACATCATTTCACATGAATGTTGGACTACCATATGCTCATCTAACTTTTGGCACATTTAACTGTGTACTGATAACTGTAGTAGAGTAATTTCTCCATTCCCATTTTACTTCTGCAAACCACTGATTCAAACTCAGATTCAGTTCCATGTACGGGCATCCTGTTAGAGAGAACAGCAGTCTTACCTCATCTATTTACTGTACAGCAGCTTTACAATGTGTAACTTCACCCTGAATTTTATTAACCCTATTTCATACACCAATAAGACAGCAAAGAACAGATGATTATTAAAGCAATTTGTAACTCCAGTGGTGAAAAACAACATAAGATATATCTGTGTTTTTATGTAATTGTTAACACTTCCATTTCTCTCATTAGTTAACCAACTGAATTATTTTTATTATTGAAACACAATAGCAGCACTGATACCAAGCACATTTCAGTGCAAATCAGTCTAACAATACCTTAAAAGCTTCCTGAGGACAAGTTCATTTTGTGAACTTGCTGCAGCTGCATGATGCTAACTGAGCTGTGTCTGAGGGGGTGGGGGGCTGAGCCAGGAACACCTCTTCTCTCTCTTTAAAAACAGCAGCATACATGAATGAGCAAGGCATCACTGTGAGCCAGTTGGTAGGTGGCCTCAACATCTGCAATTCATAACAAATGCTCAGAATCTCTTATCCACAGTCATGCACTGAAACTGCCAGAGTGTGAAGTCGACAATCCTGGATATCGACTGATGAGACAATTTTTGGACAAACGTTTGTCTTTTACAGGTGCTTCAGGGATGAATACTGTAAGTAATGAATTTGGCAAGTAATTCCTTGATTAACTTGTTCAACCTCTTAATACTGACTCTGTTATAGTTTATTGGTGAAGGTAAGGTCATAATTAAAGGATTCATTCACCCTACTTTGTGGGGTTACGGTTAGGATTTCCTTTAGTTATTAATTTACCAGATACCTCTGGTTAAGTCTGTGGACTGTAATTTAAGATTAGGCCAAATTAAGTATCATATCAGTAAAATAGTTTCTGTGTTTTATTCTTTTAATTGAAGCTTGTGTTGCCTGCAGGAGCTTACATCTTTCTTATTCCTGGTTTTGTCAACATAATAATTGCAATATATATATGGGTTAAAACTGTGTTTATAATTGATTTTTGTTCTGTAATGAGGCTCCTGGAGTGAGTAATAAAAAGGTATATGTGTGGAGGGGAGACAGTCTAATTATGTAATAACATGGAAACATCTAATCTGCTAGAGCTCAGTCTTCGCAGGGGTCATCCTCCAAACCAAGGGTTCACTCGTTTTTTTCAGGGATGCTGACTACCTGTTTCCATGGCAATAAGTCAACATACTGCAGTTACTGCCATAATAGGAAACAGAGACTCCTGCAGCGCTAAAGCAAGGTTTGATGATGGTGAAATGTGAAAATGAAGTGGAACCAAGTGTGAAGGGAAGCACTGGCATGGGACACTGTGCCAAACAGCATGTACCTCTAGCAATCCTGGAGTTGTGTATTGTTTCATAAGAGTCTGTGTTTAGTGGTGTAGAAAACAGGCAACAAAAGTGATGTAGTTTAGTGCAATTTATCTGAGGTTTCAACAACCTTCCAGCCTTCAGTCCAGTAATCTCTTACCACATAAAGACATCCTGCATTTTAGAAATGTGTGCATGTGCTACATGTGTGCAGTGATACATAGAGGTAAGTAAGTATTTAAGACAGAATATATCAACATCACATATACAATACTGTGCAAAACTTTTAAGCACTAACAGTAAAGCGAGGATTCCAAAAATGCCTTGAAGCCTAGTTTTTGGTTTATTAACTTCATACAAAGCACAGTAAACAGATGAAAACCAAATCAGATCAATGTTTGGTGTGAAAACCCTTTGCCTTTAAAACAGCACCAGTTCTGCAGGTACTTGCGCACAGTTTGTCGAGGTACTTGGCTTGAAGTTGAAGAACTTAGATACTCTTTAATGGGAGTAAACGCAATCCGCACAACGTGCGGGCATCCATACCTGAGTGACGTCATTACTCCTGCTCTGACCCGACCTCTGACCGCGAGTGCCACTGAGCACACCTGTCGTCAGAAGTTAGCTAAACTGACGAAAAAATAAAGAAAAAAAGAAGCTCTAACTGTTACAGTGACTGATAGAAATGGACGATTTACGTCTCTGGAGCCTCAGGAAACCAGATGCTTGTTGCAAAACTGGACAGTTCCTACAGAAATTGATAAATTTGGGACTTTTTTTGTCACCTGCAGCTGATTTGCCGCCACCTCAAATTATCCACGCGCAGGTTTTGTCGTTTGAGATCCGATCTCAGCAAGGTAACGATCAAAAATAACAAGTGTTGATGCAAAGGCAAGATCGGATCGTTTATTAACTGGGTAACATCTGGATACAGATCATATTTAAGACCAGGTGTAAATGGGGTGTTCACGTAATCCCAAACTGACTCCATGATGCAAAGGGGGACCATGGTTTTACCGTTTTAGCTCCATAGAAGTAGTTTATTATGACGTTGACATCAGGCCTCTGTTGGGACCAAACCATCTGCTGCAGGACACTTTTTTATGTCAGATAAACAAAATTGTTGTTTTAACAGTGCCTCTGTTAATTTTTCAAGCAAAGGTCCTGCTTTCCTGTTCAAATGAGAAAATCAGCCTATACTTGTTTGATGGTGATAGAGACCATGGTTCCAGACCTTTTCATAAAGTATTTTTTTGGGTTATTTCCTCAGCATTTCCTTCGTACTAACAGGGATTATTCTCCTATAAATTGCAGCAAATGGATGTACCTCAGTGGTTTTTAAAATGGGATTAAGCTGGCATTTGAAGAGCTGATCCAGGCATCCAGTAGCCTGTGCTCATTTTTATGTATTTTTGTCTTAAAGAGGTAGTCTTTGTTTCTTGGTCTGCTAAATAAACCGTACAGCGTAAAACAACATAACGTACAATCTCTGCAGCACATACTGTCCTCTTTTTAAGGATCAGGAGGTGGAGTTATTGAAATGCACTGATGTTGTGCTGCTGTGTTATGGCACCACCTTCTGGTGGATGATGGGAAGTGTTGAGTTGCAGAGTGAAAAACTTGTGTTTGCGCTATAATCCCTGCTATTTTCCAAACAGTAGGCGACTGCTGAACTGTCCTCTGTTCTGTGTCCTGGTCTATTGATTAATGTTGCGTTGTCACCTATATGAACAATTTCAATGGGATGTTAGTTTTGAATCTTACTAGTTTCATATCAAGTTATGAACGAACTGTTTTCATTTTCCTGTTTTCTGTTCATAACCATGTATTAACCTGAAAATTTTGTGTGAATACTGTATGTCAGGTTTGACCAAAATAATTGATTTGATGTTTTTTTTAAAAACCCACTTATAATTTTCCATTGGCTTTGATAGAGTACTTGGTTGCCAGTATAACTCAGGAGAATAATTTGGTAGAATTTTATTTATTTATTTTTTGATAGATTAACTGTTGATGTAATTTAACTTCAGTAACAAAACAAAGAGTGGCTTTATGTGAGGGAGAAGGGGGGCTACTATTTCTACTATGTATAAAATAAATAGTCTTTCAGATTTAGTGCTTAAATGGAAATGCTGGCATCCAGTGCAGTGCTGATATGTGCTGCAGTGCTAGATGTAGAACAGTGGAGGGAAAGGAACCTCGCTGTATAAACAGTAGCTCGGAAAACAGCCACCCAATTGTTTTGCTTATAGTCTTGGATGCGAATGCTGCTTCCCCCTTGATATTACATACCATTCCATTTAGAGCGATGGCAGCCCAGATGAAACTGCCAAAGCAAAGCTGCACTCCCTATTGGGGATAGGAATAATCAAGAGAATAGCATATTAGTTAGAAATGTTAGAAATGCACCATTGCTGAAATGTCTTGATGTGAGCAGTAAACACTTGAATGAAAATGAGTCATAATTGTTAAAATCTGAATATTTTCCAAGACCATTCAAATTTACTTTGGCATTTTGACAAATCAGTTAGCATAAGTGAGGACTATTTTCAGGGGTAGTTTATATTTTTTTTCAACAACATGTAATACTGAAAGTCTGCTAAAATGTCTAATTATGTTATAATCCACCCTTAAAGTGACAGACTCCCTGGCCTGAAGTTGTTGATCTTTGTTTTAATGAAGGTATCACTGGTGACACCCAGGATATTGTGAAACAGCATTAGAAATGGAACCAGAGACTGAAGACCCAGACAACAATGATAACTTGGTCCCTTGGTCAGGTTCAGATGGTTCCCAGGAACTTTGTGTCTCTGAGTCCTTGGCGGAGTCCTACAATGAGGATGACATCAGTGATGAGTACCCTTTAGACCCACAGCCTCCTCGTATCCTGTCTGACCCTGAGTCTTCAGAACACCTTCAGTCACAAGACTGGGAGTCTGCAGGTGAGCAACAATCCCCGCCTGAGCTAAGTGGAAGTGAAGAGGATGTTTCGTACCAGGAAGAGGATGACATCTACCTTAGTGAATCAAGAGAGTCTCCTCACATCCAAACCTCCCCAGTATCACTGTCGCCACACCCGGAGTGTCCTAACTCTAAACCTCCTGCTGGACAGATATCACGGCCGTCATCTTCCTCCTCTCTTAGCTGTGCTGCTGACATGACCCTGGCCTTGACCCTGACCACAGAGGAGCCAGTGGGAGCCAGTAATAGGCAGGACTCAGGGCCTGGGAACAGGAGGGTTGAATCTTCAGAGGAAGGAGGGAGTAGTGAGGCACCTCCTGCTTCTGTCTTCTTTGAAATTTCAGACGAGGGTGCTGAGCAGGCAGAGAAGTGGAACTCGGAGTCTGACACAGATCTGTGCAGACCGGGCAGGAACAGGGCAAGGTACACACGTAAGTATCTACCTTCTACCTTTCTTTTATATATTTCAGTGGACATATGAAGGGGGCAGTGTAAATTGTGTAGCCTATAGTGATTTCCGTTCTAAATTTAAGTCATGTATCGTTCATTAGTTGGTTACAATGTTGTATGTGGTTTAAATGCAATCTGAGGTGGTTTAAACAAATTAACTTGAAAATGATATTTTCTGCCTGTATTCATTACAGGCGTTATGTGAAGAAAAATACTTATTTTAATCGATAAATAACTTGGTGGTGGATGGTTATTTTCATACTGGGGTCTATTTGAGGTGGACTTACAGGGAGAATTCCCATGGCTTTAATAGTCAGAGCAGGATAAGAATAAAATATGACCTTATGATGAGACTGGCAGAAACAAATTTGACAGACACTAGCATGTGTCACCCTGGCCTGTTACCCGATCCCTTTTCCAATCGTAAGACTTGACTGCAATGGAAAGTGAGCTGCTCACTTTCCTTGCCTCATGGACCCCCCTAAGTTAGCTGTAAGTAAATATGATGCTTTTATTAGTGTGCTTGCTTCAGCAGGGGCAACTTTAAAATTTGTCTAACTTGATATTAATGTGCTTGCTTCAAATAATAATAATAATAATAATAATAATAATAATGAATAATAATGCTCACCTGAAATGTAACTTTGTACTGCTAGCTGACAATGGTTGGTTTCATTTACAAACTGAAATTAATACCAGGCCATTGTATGAAACACACTCCAAATGTAAATCTCTTCCATAGTTATTTTACTTATTTTACTTAATTAAGCACTGACAAAACATAAAATAAAATAATGTATGCACAGTTTATTTGCAGATTTGCATGTTTTCATCCTTCTCACACCCCTCCCTCCTCTCTTTCTCTTTTTCTTTGTCTCAGGACTCGGTCGCAACGAGAGCCAATCAGAAAGGCACGTCAAGGAGACCAAGTCTAAATGTAAACGAATTGCTCGGCTTCTGACTGATGCACCCAATCCCCAAAATAAGGGAGCCTTGCTGTTTAAAAAACGCCGGCAGAGGGTCAAGAAGTACACACTCGTGAGTTACGGGACTGGTGATAGGCTCGACAGCGAAGACCAAATAGAGGAGGAAACTGAAGAAGTCAGATCAGCTGCGTATAAGTTTGTGGCAACAAGTGATTCTGAGTTAGAGGAGCAGTACTCTGTCTATCACCAGCAGCATAATTTAAGTCTAAATTGGGGAAGTGTTCGAGAAATGGATGCGCTACCAGAGACAAAAGGGAAGGGAGTTTTGATGTTTGCCCAACGCCGCAAACGGATGGATGAAATCGTGTCAGAGCATGAAGAACTGAGGAGTAAAGGATTACCTGTGGAGGCACTAGCAGAACCTGAATGTACAGAGGCACAGAACATTTATGACACTAAGGAAATGTATATGCATGTCGATCAGGCCAACTACATGGATGCAAGTCACCAGCAGCATGTAGAATACCAAGAAAATATTCAACAGATGAACCACACCAATGTGCCAAGACCCTTGGTGCCAAACAGAACTGCGAAGCCCTTCCTAGGATTTCAAGATGGCACAACTGCTCCTGTCATGCCTGTTGGTACCGCTCCAGTAACGAAGAAGAACGAACTGAGATTCAAAGTACCTGTGCCTATTAACACTAACCCACAGGTTTGGTCCCCAACTGGAGACATCATAGCCTCAAGAGATGAACGAATATCTGTGCCGGCAATCAAGACCGGCATCCTACCAGAGTCAAAAAGGAAAGCCACTGCCAAACAGCCGTTAACGCTGGTGCATGAATCAGATCCTCACCTTCAAAACAAAGGGGAAAGAAGGTCTTACATTGAGTCAGAGGAAGACTGTTTTAGTCTAGGGGCTGAGGCTTGTAACTTCATGCAACCCAGAACAGTAAAACTCAAGAATCCCCCTCCAGTTGCCCCAAAACCTACCATCAACCCAAGCTGCCCACCTTGGATGATGAGGGGTCCCTCTGGTGAGCCATATATTCCACCAAGAAGTCCGGTTTCACAACCTTCTCACAGTTCCGCGGGGCCTCATAGTCAGCATTACTTACAGCAGCAAGACTGGGCTCAGTCTCACCAGATGGCCAACCGTTGGGCACCAGATCAAACTCCGGCAACACTTCAAACACCTGCCAGTGCCTGGGCTCCGGTCAACTCCTCTTCTCAGCTTCATCTTCAGCCAACCACAAATAGCTGGAGTCAACAGCCACTGCGATCCCCTGTGAGTATGCAGGCCCGCAGTCCTACTTACAGCCCACATCACCCACCTTCACCCTCAAGGAATAAGTCAGACAGTGCTCCAAACTCAGTTGTCTCTGGCCCACCACAAGTAGGAAAATCATACGTCCACGCATCAAAAGCATCGCAGGCTTCTCCAAGGGGTCGAGTCTCAGATAGAGGTTTTAATCGGGCTGGTGATGGTTCAACTATGGCTGGAAAAGGTGCAGAATTGTTTGCCAAAAGACAGTCCCGTATGGAGAAGTTTGTTGTCGATGCTGAAACAGTGCAAGCCAATAAAACGAGATCCCCCTCCCCAACCTCGTCCCTCCCTAACTCCTGGAGGTATTCTTCCAATGTTCGTGCCCCTCCCCCTTTATCATACAATCCCCTTCCTGCCCCTTTCTACCCTCCATCCGCAGCCAAGCAACCCCCTTCCACAAGCCCCAAAATCAAGCCCAAGACCAAAGAAAAACCTAAAAAAGCACCCCCAAAGCACCTAAATGCCTGAGATATTATGAATCATCAACCTTATCAGTTGGACTCGTCACTGTTCAAGTATGATGTGGTCCCTGAGACCAAGAGCCCTAGCCCTAAACCAACTCCAGTGTCAAAGTTTGAGGTTACCAAAAACCTTAAACAAAGATCTGCCTCTTCTCATTCTACTTATAATGCCTCTGAGCCTGCTGTTCAGGTCAAGGCAGGGGCCTCTGCTAAGTCTGCTGGATTGGTAAGTTCCCAAACTTCTTCTGCCCGCCAAAACACAAGATCAGCTGAGCCTATTGCAACAGACATGCGCTTGGATGAAAAGCTCACTGTCACACAGCTATCACCAGCAACAGTGCGACCATAACACATCTCCCAGCAGTCATCTAACATAACGGCGGCCGGTGCTGGACTCTCCTGCATCTCTTATTGCTAGGCGCTCGTCAAATGGCTCCTCGGCCAAAATTTTCTGCTAAGAAGCCAGTAGTGACAAGTAAACAGTGGAAGTCTGTTGCTATGCTTCATTAGTCCTGATACTGTATATGGTCAAGCTTTGGTGTAGTCAACACTGAGACGATAGAACACAATCAAGTGGCTAGCATCTAAAATGTATTACTTAACTGGTGGAAATGTGTAGAGTTTTGCACTGTCTAAATGTAGGCCACATTCAAAATCATTTACAGTATGCAGGTATAAGGATATATTTAGCTGCCGATGCAAGGGAAACATGAGAGGGCAGTTAAAAGTACAGAAAAGGTAGATTAAAATTGTGATGAATCAATGGAAGAAACAAACTAAAATTAACAATGAATATCATTTTAACGTGTCTTCCTAAAACCTGGGAGGTGCATGTGTGCTTGAAAAAGGAAATGTGAGACAAAATAATGTTGAGTGATTCTCAGGAAGTGCTATTATATGTGCAATAATGTGTGTAGAGAGCCTTGTTCAGCTAGGCTCTCTAGTTTGAGTTGTTAATCTTTCTTTAGTTTTTTTTTCTTTTGTACAAAATAACACTACATTGTATTTTTATGTAGCTGTACTCACCACTGACCCCAAAACTACACACAGTAACATTTATAAATGCATTTATTCATCAATTTTCAATTTGAATTAAAGTTCAAAATATTCTTTTCACAATTCTGTCACGTTTACAATTATATTTACAGAATATTTTCATTTAGTGTGTTTGGGGGGAAACAGTCTATGCACTTCTCTTTTTTTTGGATGCAATTCCTTCAGTCTCATTCCAAACTTTGATGGTATCACAACAGCTAAAAGCATGAACGTTAGTTGTGATCATTAACCCTGAAGACTTTTAATGTTTTTTTATGTGGGTATATTCTCTGCAATCGTCAGTTATGGCCAGTTATTTAACCATCTCTAATCGTCAGACGTTTTTTTTTTTTTTGGTGTTCTGCTCTCATCCGTGATGTAAAAACATGAGCAAGAGTATCACAGAGGTTTGAGTTTTATGTTATTGATTCACATCATTAATAGCAACTCAAAACTAAAATAGGAAACATCTGTCTTATTTTCTTATTGTCTATGTCTGTCTTTCTGACATATCACTGTTTATTGCACTTCTTGTACTCAGCACAATCATACTATTAAATTTCTCTTTCCCTCTACCTGTGTACTTCCTGTGTGTCATGAGCTTCTATTCTCTTTTTCATGAGTCGGTGTATCACCACATTTTCTGAGTCACCTCTGTTTCCTCTTGTATCTTTCTCACTGCCTCACACTTTCACACAGAATTTACTCATACTTCCTGCACCTTCAGCAATATCCATTTTCAAAGATCCACGACATTATTGGCTATTTGCAGTAAATTATTGCTCATATTAATATGAAATATATATAATATGAAATGGTAAACTGCTGAAGGTTAACACTGTCACTCATGTATGATTTTATCTTTTCAATGTAAATGGACAAATGAGTATGCTTGTTTTCACAGCATTTCCAAACAGTTTGGAACCATCATCTTGGCCTTCAGAAGACTTCATTATAGGACAGTGCTGTCAGGAAATCCACACTAAAACAGAGTTAATGTTTTCCTATTTAATGATGTTTTTGACAAGTCAGTATCTACAGTGAACAATATATGTTACTTGTGTTTTTGTCAATGACATCTAAGACATGCTGAATTTCTGTTCTTATTCACTGTAAGACACCACACCCAAAATGTCACACAGCCACACCCAGAACTAGCACACTAAACATTTGACTAATAATCTTGTTTATTGCCTGTGTTCTCTGTTTGCCTGAGAAATATAAATAATACTGACTTAATCATAAAATGCAGCTCTGACAAATAGTAGTCAGTACAGGCTAAATTAAACTTTTATCAGGATGAAAATACTCGCTGAAACTGACTAAATTTACTCACCCTTTTAGAGTGGATTTCCTTTAAGCAGAATAAACAAAGACAAGTTGGCAGAGAAATAGTTCCAAGCAAACTTTCATCATCTTTAAATGTTTTCATGGTATTACATTTACTTTACTGTATTTATTTAAGTTTGGACCAACAACAGAGTAAGGTCTGATATTTTCATATACATTTGAATATAATAATATAATGTCAAATGCTGCTTTAAAACCTTTTCACATGAGATCTTGCCCATACATTTATATTACCCAGAAACATTTTTAAAGGGATTCATAGGAAAACTCAATCGTCTAATTGGCCATTGTTATTTTGAATGAAAACTTTAAAAAGATAGTGTTTGTTTTGCTAAAGAAAAGTAGAATGACCTCCAATTTAATCATATAAATGTGACAAAATACTTGAATGTTTTGGTAAAGGATGGTCATCAATTAACAAACCATTTAGTTATAGAGACGTAATGGGCAATCCAACCAACAGCAGTGTCCAGTTAGGAAATGGTAAAGGAGCGTCCTTTACTCAAACTCTCATTTACCTTATTTTTTCACTGTCATTTTTTTTCATGTGATCTGAACTGATTCTGTTTGGCATCTCAAGACCCCCCTCCTACTTTCTCTGTCAGTGTGCAGAGCAACTTTTAAACAAAACTGTAATTTATTGTAGCAAAATGATCATTAATTTGTTTGCCTCCTTCGTTTGTATCATTTCTTCAATGAACAAATAAAAGATTATTAATTGTCCAGGGTTTGTGGAGCCAGAGGTGGCAGCAAAGTCTGCAACACCGCTATGACATCACTCAACTAATATGTGCTTTTTCTTTCAGGATTTGGTGAAGCCGCTCCTGAGCCTGCCCAAGCGACTGAACTCAAATGCCTTCACCGGACTTCTGTCACCTGTGAGCACACCTGGACCCCAGGCATCATTTTACCTGCTCAGGGCAAGCATCCTTTCAAAGAAAATGTCTACAAGCCACTGTATCACCATAGGAGGCAGCATCCGAATTCGTGGCTCAGTGGGTGAGGCATTTATTTCAGAGCCTCCGTCATCTATTGCCTCTAATGTCAAGCTGCAGGGCAACGCAGATCTCTTAGAGCCACCAGATGAATGGGCGCGGGGTGTCTCTTGATCCTGCAGCTGTCAGTAAGTCATTATTAGTAGCCCCTTTGTTTCATCCATAGGACATTTCACTGAAAACCAGCCTTCTATGGGCCTCCTTCAGACCTGCTCAGCCTCTAAAGAGGCTACCAAGTAGGGGCCAGTATTGGATACATGGGACAAGGCTCCAGTCCAACAAAGTACTCTCCTCTCTATAGTGCATATTAAGTTAATACTGAGATAACTTAATTAGAGAAGTAGTATACAGTGTAGAGAATCATACGAAATATACAGCTGGAGGACAAAAAAGTTAATTTGGCTGCAGTGGGATGTATTTGATTTATGGTGATGAAAAATTAGGTTTATCGTTGGTATGTGTTGGTTAAAACTCATCCAGTAGGTCTAGTCTTGGATCATTTTGGCCATTTATTATATGTGTTTAATATATTTGATAGGAGTGATGGGTCTTGCATAAAAAGTTATCTTCATGATACGAGTGATCACTTGGTTTGAAGAGCACAACAACAGCTACTGTAACTTTTGTGTTGTGTTGCTGATGAGATATTATCTTGCTGAGTGTTGATGGGAGATTTTGCAATTGTGTCGAGTGATCAGACTCATTTTAGGACACAAGTGGACCACTAGAGACATGTTTTTAGACAAAATTGCTCATTGGATGGGATTTAAGTATATTATTATATGATTAAAATGATAATGAAGAATTTGGTGACGCTTTTTGTTTTGGAGTGGAGTGTTGTTTCACTCACTGAAGATACGAGTCATTTCAACCTTGTTGGTTATAATAAGTGTTTGGTGAGAAAAAAGGCACTTTAAGAAATCTGTTGTGGTTTTCACTCATTTTATTTTAACTTCACTGGACTTTGTGATCACTTTTTTCAGGTTGATGTTATGCAGTGTTTCACACCTGAATTTTTCTTCTAATATTACTGTTGCAGTAAATATCTGAGGTGAACATTTAATGAATCTGTAGCATTTCTAGCGATTGCTTTATTTGTGCTATTCCATGCTTGAGCTTCAGTACCAGGGAAACAGGAGGGCATGACTTGCTGCTGTAAGTGTTGCATCTGTGTGATCTTTTTCCAACTGATGAACTACGTAGCCTGCAGATTTAAAAATGGATCAAAGCTGTTTTGCTATTATTATATATTTTAGGTTAAAACGTGATATGGCCATACATTCTTGAAGTGTCCACCTTTGATCATACACTCGTGGTTTAAAAGTATGAACAATTCAAATTCTGTTTCAGGCATCAGGGTTTTGTAAAAAAAAACAAATGTAGAAGTTTCTATATTATAGAAATTTAGAAATTTGAATTGAGTTTTCCTGTGTTTTGATGATTTTCTTGAGTAAAATGTAATTTTCTTTTGCACTTTTAAACACAAACTGAAAAATTAAAACACATGAAAATCGCTTTAAGTCTTTAAAGTGTAATTTTTTGCTTTAATTCTCAGACAAAACTATATATTTTTAGTGCCTTGAATGTAATCTTTTTCTCTGATCTTGTATTTCTTTGAAATGCAATGTATATTTATGTTATATAAAATAACACATGCATTTAATACTGATTTGATGGTAAAGTTTAAGAATATGTCAGGAACTGATGTTTCAACAGAATTTTCATTTTGGGTCCATTTATTGCGCCAGAATTCATGTACAGTATGCATGAAATAGGACAACAGGTTTAGCTGCAGGATAATGACCTTGATGCTGCTGTATAAAAATCATTTTGGCTGGCGCTGTCTCGGGGATGAGACCACCACGCTGCCCTTTAACCTTCTTCAGTGATTTGTATTTCATTATCCAAAGTCAGTAATCATATTAATGATAACACAACTCAGTTTGAAGAGAGGGTAGACAAGTAGCAGCTGTGCTCAAAATTAACGACCTCACTAATTTGAAGGCGCAGTGCCTCGGAGGTTACATCAACCCACAGAGACGTGCTGACTTTGAAGATTCAACACAAGGAAAAGAATATGTGTGTGTGTGTGTGTGTGTGTCCATCCTCCCCTTTCCTCTCCTTTCCTCTCTCTCTGGTAGCTATCCTTGCCCCCATGGTGTTAGAGAGTGGGTCCAGTGTTACCCCAGCGGGTTAAATTTGGCCTATTGATGTAAGCTACATTCCATTCACAACAGACACGAGACACACTCACAGTTTGGCTTCGTCCGGGTTTAACGAAGATCAGGGAAGATCAAACTACCTACTGTAGGTTGACCCTGAGTCTCTGTGTCTCCCTTCAAGGATACAGGTTGCACACTAGGGACTCATCACTGGTATGAGCCTCACCAGGGTGTTGTAAATATGTGGTATTTTTAAATTGTACTGAGCTGTGTTAGAGCGTTTGGCAAAGTCGCAGTATTGTGATAAAAATTTGGCCTCATCTAACTAACATTTTATATTTTCTATAAATTATAGGAATCGCATCTTATGACCGAATGGATATGTGTCATCTGAGACATTATCCAGTTAACTGAGCGTGTTTTCTATTTCAAAATTTACTTGTTTCATTCGATTTATTTTGCATGAAATAATTTTTAAGAAATTGTCACAGAATCATAGCTGCTAAGTCCAGCAGATGGGCACAATTGAGCTATTGAACATTCATATTTTTAATTTAAATTTTTAAAAAGTATGTTAGAGAATCTTACTTATAAGTGTCATGTTTTACATTGGACAAGAAAGGGAACACCTAGTTAAACTGTATCATTTGTCAACACAGTAATTCTTTTGGATGTTACTTTATATTTGTTTTTATATTTCCTTTTTCCTTTCTTTTCTTTTTTTTTTTTGCTAGATATTTGTTGTGTCCAACTATGTATACAAACCTAGGACATGATATCATGATGATATTCACCATGACCTTTACACAGGTTGTTATCTTGTGAGAACATTAACAAATTCTACTAACATTAGCTCAGATGCTCAAAAATTGTTCCAATGATGAGACCAGATTTAAAGAATTACGTGTGGTACCTACCCAGTACCATTACAATGAAGACTTTAAGTTATGCAATACACTGTAATCTGTTAATGCTCAACCTCTACATAGATTATTACAACTGACAAATGCTGATATGGCAGATTTATTTAACCACGTCCAAATCATCTTAAATCCCAATATATTTGGAAAACTGGGAGAAAGACACGAAGACTCAAAGCTATATATAGTAGTACTATGTTATATATAACAGAAAAATAGAGCACTAAATATCTGACCAAGAGAAAGTCAGTATGTTTCCTGGGTTTCATTCTGTCATATCATCTCTTCAATATTCTCAATTTCATGTTGACAATAATACAGGATTACAGATTCAAAGGTTTTTTTTTTTCCTCTGACAGCTGATGAGCGATGACCTTACCATTTTGCTCACTAAACACCAAACTGTGTAGCTGAATCCTGTTAACTTAGGGAATATAACACTGCACTAATGTTCTATAGGTCACAGTATCAGTAGTAAAATAACTATGCTTTATGACTTAGGCGAACATTCACCATCCTGTGTCCTGTATGTGTTTAGTCCTCCTGTAATAACATAGCTTTACAATGTCACAATTCTGTACAATGCCAGCTGGAGAGAGGAAGAAGTGTACAGCAGCTATTTGCGAGAGGTCCATGGTACCAATGGTGCATGATGTTAGAGCTGAGGCTCAGCGGACAAACACACTGCTGCAAGAATACCCATTCTGATCTGGGTTCAAATAGTGAGCTACTCTCCAGCACTTGCCATAAATAAGCTAACCGATGATGTACTACCTGGTGACTAAATCTTTTCTTGTCCTTTTCAAAAGTCTATTTCTGGGTGGGTGGGTGGGTGGGAGAGGAGGTGGTTATTCAGGCCAACTGTGTAGCTGTTTGGATAATGTGAAGGTTCATGACAGCTGGGAACATTCAGGCGTCACTGTGTGGTGGATGAGGGGCATCATGTGCATCTATAACTAACATTCAACTACAATGATAACTCATCTTCATGACGGGACTTACCTAACATAAATATAGTTTTATGACACTTTGATATAATTTATGGACCCTCATTTAAAAATGTTCAATGACAAAATTATACCAGGAGATGTTCCGTTAATGTATATTTATCTTGTCCATCCTGCACTTTCATTTCTAAAACCAGGACTGGATTAACCCACTAGGGGCTCCAGAATGAGGTGTGTTATTCTTTACCCCCTTCTTAGCAGTTGTGACTTGATATACTAATTTATTTGCAGAATAGGCACCGTCGCGCCAATATCAACTGATGGGGCCACTTTAGGTCACTCCTCTTTTCAGTTTATATTGCGTTTGTAGTGAGGATGCCAAACAATGTGCTATCAATCAAATTACCATGATTACCTGTAAACTGGGGCTTTTAGAACTAAGGCAGTTGTATCTTATCTCTTGTTAACCACCCCAGTATCCTTTGAAGATGCGTGAGAGGGCTATTTCTTGGTTATCCTTTACAGAATTTTACCTTTAAGGAGCTGTTGTAAGTTTTGCTATCCTTACATGGCGCTAAGCGTTAGAGGAAAGGTTGCAGTTCCGGCATCAAACTTCATTCCTTTACTGTAAGGCTGTCTGCAGTGGTGAAAGCAACACCAGTGTTTTGTTTCTAGTTCTATCACTTTTTCTTTTACTACCCGGTGGCATGCTAACCAGCTAACCCCGACCAATGGCGACTTTCCAGTTGTGACTTTCACTGTAGCGTTCAGAGCTGCCCGAAGAAGCAATACTGCTCGGGATGTAATTAACCTCTTGTATTGTAAACAAACCATGGCTGAAGCTCTTGGCGGCGACCTTCACCACCACATTCATAGCTAAACTTTAAATAACTGCTAACTGAAAGACAGATGCTGGCACAAGTAAATGTTCAAATTTTTGAAAATATTTGTTCATGATGTAATGTTAGTGACCAGTATGCAGCATTGACAATTGTCTACTTAAATCAAATGTTACACAGACTGTTTTTCATTTAAATCTTTTTCTCTCTTTCAACTTCAGGGGACGTCATGGATCTTGGAAGAAGCTGAGCACTCTAAAGACATTATGTTGGAGGAGTTATCATTGCTTTCAACAGGGCTCTCGGCTTTTAAAAATGCGCCAGAGGAGATCTGACAAATATACATTTGGCTCAAAATGAGGCAAGCACAGTTAAATGTAAGTCAGCCTGTGTGTGTTATTCAGTCATATCGTTTGAATGACTCGATGCAGTGAAACCTTCAGTTCTATCCTCTTGCATGGTCTTGGCTTTCACCATGTGGAGTTCTGGTGTTAGTGCTGTCTGCATGAAAACCTGTGAAGTTTTACTCATCAAAATTTATCAGGAAATATATTAACGAAAAAGTGTTACAACACATGGATGATAACGAGACATGTGCCTCGTGCCTTCTGCATCCTCGAGCCGAATCTTCTGAGAGGCTACTCAGGCACTTTGCTGAGGAGCTGCTGCCAGTTTATCAGTGCCTGTTGATGTGTGTGTGTCTGTGTGTGTGCACGCACACTACAGGAGTTTTAGTGTGTATATGTATCTGAGTGCATAGAAGACAAGAGCAGCTATAGATGAGCCAACTTTGAGTTTTGCACCACCTTTAATTTCTAACCAAAACTGAATACATTCACTGTACTTTGTTGTTGTTTTTCAGAATGATATTTTAGCCCAGAACACACACACTGTGGAAATTAAAGTGGTGCCACAAGGAACTACCACTAGTACGAAAATGCTACTTCAGGTAATATTGCTGCTGATTAGATGAGGCTGTTTATGTTGAATCCAATATCTAAGATTCTGATTTAAATGTATGAGTAAAAACTACGTATACTAACAGCAGCACTGTGAATATTTAGTCATTATATCTACCATTTCCTCCACCATCAAAATGTTCTACATTATGCTAAAATCACACTGTAATGCTGCACAGTCAAGTAAGCCCACCTGATTATGTAAGGCTGACAATAATGACAACTGTTACAGTTGTTACAGCTGGTCTCATCTTACGGCAGCTAAATTGAGTAGCATGGCACCATGATGCTTTATTTTATTTTGTTCTATTTGAATAACCAACAGAGCCCTGTGCTTAATCTGAAATGCTTCAGTGGGGTGTCATCCCATATCGACACATTATATGATGAGTGCACACTTCAACTATGTGCTATTTTAAGGCCTCAGATCGTAATGATGGACAACTCAGTCTGCCTGTGTTAAGTGTTCTCTAAGCACAGTCTCTATTCATAATCCCATCCACTCTAAAACCTTAGCCTCCAAAAAAACAAACAAACAAACAAAAAAAAAGCAGGCTAAAGAAAACAGCTCTGTGTTAGCCACTAACTGCACCAAACTGTCAAATCATTCTGCTGCGACTTTACAACAATCCTCCACAACATGATCTCATTTTGTTCTCTCCTCCACAGGCGCGACTGCAGAGAAGTTAAATACCACAGCCATGCCCAAGTCCTATCACTCTCCATGGGAGGAGGCGATCCTCCGTGACCCCGACCTCGCTGAAACTCTCAAACTGAGAATGCCAGAACTGGACCCGCGACCAGAGCTTCCTGATTACAAGTGCTTTAACCGGTGAGAAGACTGACGAGCACATTTTAGTGAATTAGTCCAAGAGTACAAGAAAGAGTAGGATTCACACATTGGTCTGAATTGCAGGGTTGCCACTCCTTATGGTGGCTTTGAGAAAGCTCCCAGAGGAATCACATTCAAACTCCCAGAGGTGGACCTGAACCCGCCTAGATACCCAGAGCTCCAGGAGCAGGGGATGAAGCGGCCCACCTTCAACAGGACGGCCCAGGGATGGATATCTGAGGGCACCCATCTGATCCTACCCAATGTTACTCTGGAGCCCATCAAAGTCCCAGAGTCTGATGACCTGTAGATGATTTTACATAATTTGGCAACACAGTGTTGTCTGTAATATTGTGGCCCCGCCCTGTGATGACAACAAACAGTTAGAAGCACAGTTGCAAATCCATACCAATATTTTTGGATTGTTCCCATGCAATGGACACAAAATGCCTCATGCTTTTGTTCTTCAGTTGACTAGTATGTGTGCTGTACACTAGAAAGTCATGTAAATAGCAAAAGAAACACGCTATACATAATTCAAGAAATCCAGAGTTTCCACTGATACAGAAAACCAAACTGTAAAATTTATAAATTTTCAAATGAAAAGATGAATATGTAATGTAAATAAAGAATGCAACTTATTTATTGATGGCAAACAATCAGAACTGGAACCTGCAGTAAGTTATATGTAGTTATATTTAGTGTTTAGTGTATTTTTATTATATCTACAGTACAAAATACAATGAATGGACATTAATATACAAAAGTTTGTATTCAAAATAGAATCCCACAGTGAAAATAACTTTAAATACATTTTTCACTTACAGATTGGGAAAGTTAAATAAAAGTAGAAGCTCTGTTTCCTTTCAAGGTCCCATATCGTTGGAGGAGAATTCATAGTAATGATACAGAAGAAAATGGGATCTTGAGAAAATCACAGACAGGTAATCAATTTAGGAGGGAGAGAGAGAAAGCTGGACTTTGACACTGTGGTGGCATGGTGCTGTGCCAAGGCGCTTTGAATTAGAAACACAGCATCTCATGGGCTCAGAAACTTTGAGTTTATGTGTATTTCATACAAGAAAAAAAACATGGATGCTGTCACACCTGCCTTGTCTGGAGAGCAATGACAGTAAAGAGGAAATACAGATGTTCGTTCTGCATTGTTTCTGGTCATAGATGGACTAAAAATAAGATGTAACTTGGCAGTAACACAACCTACAGTAGCAACACTGTATGAGTGCAAAATACACTGAATGGCTGTGAGTGATATTAAGTGTTAAGTTCACTGTATTTCAGGAAAATCAAACTTAAAACATTTGAGCTGCACGATTTTATTTGCCCACTGTACTAAATGCATTTAATTTTAATACAGTTAAAATGGGTTTGATGTCACTCGCACATACTGTCCATTGTATTTTTAATAACTAACCTGATGCACTTTTTTTCATGTGCCCCCTGGATGAGGGAACTATTCACAAACTCTGCCTGTCAGACAGCTGGGAAACAGAGAGGAGCTATAGAAGAGCTCTGGGAAAGATTGAATTCAAGGCCAGTGGGAAAACATATCTCATGACTATCATTTCTCCAAAACCTCAGTACTCCGAAGAATTTGCAAACCATTCACACAGAGTGGTCACCACAGAGTCTGTATGAGCAGTCCATCCGGTCAGATGTGCCAAAGTTTCATTACTGTCACAAAAAGATATGTCAATTTCTATATTTTTTTAATGACATCGTTTGGATTTTGCCTCACCCACACTCCAAAAGATGAGGTCCTAAATCTATTAAGATATAACTGTGAGAAAGTGTGAGGGTTTAACAGTAACAGTATCTGATACTGACCTCAGTTCTGTTTGAGGCCAAACTGTAAGTTGAGGCCATTCTAACAACTCGATAACAGTAAAACTAACTGAACTAAAACTACTATATGAACTCTAACTGCTCTCACAGCCACTGGTTTTTGCTGGTAATGTGAAGAGACTGACAATTGCTGAGAGTCGATCTAAGTCAACTTTTCAGGAAGGCTGAGGTACTGTACTACACACTGGGAACTGGAGAGGAAAGAGGACAGATACAAGCAACAAACAAACTCCAAAAATAACCTTAAGAACAGTCGAGTTTGACAGCTCATCTCAGCTGTGCAACTTTCTGCAGCCTAATTTTTTTTCCTGTTTTTATAAATAATACCAAGACCTCTCTTCATGTATCTCGAGGGAGGTTTCAGTGCTATTGCTAGAGCCAGGATAGGATTAGAGAAATGCCATATACAGTTATGCTGTATTTATACACTCATGTCCATCTCATAGACTGCACGTGGACCACACTTATTCCCTCTATTAACTTGAGTATGTAGTGCTGAATATATCAGAACCTGTACGAAAATAACAATAATGCCTGATTTGAACTGAAAATAATAAACACTGCCAATGGTGCAGTTACAGTAGGGCTGCAACTAAAGATTATTATCATTATCAATAACCTGCTGTATTTGATGCAGAACCCAGAGATATTCAGTTCACCACAACATAAGACATAAGATTGTTGAAAGCGTTCTCTAAGTTCTAGTGCATCAATGAGATGATTTCCTCCATGATCGTGATAGAAGAAGTGCCTGTTTAGTATTCCTGAACAGATTTCATTCTTGGACTCAATATCAGTGAGAACCTATTAGTGTAGCAAGTCATGATGTGTGTTTTACACAATTTTTCACATGCTGGCACACACACACACACACACACACACAGTACTGTAAATAATCTACTGGAATCCACCACATTTAAAGGAGGTGAGAATAACAGCAGCTGATAAACACTTGGCATGAGGCATCTGCATCACTTGATTTATAACATGAATCTGAAAATCTAACTGAGATGTATTTTTGCCTGATTTTGGACAAATCCACTGTAAAACTGGCGTGGAAAAAACTGGGAGAGAGATGCACCAATAATTACTGAGTGTCATTTTTGCTGACGCTGGCTCGCATGTACCATCAGCCTCTTTTAGTCGTCCTGTCTACTCTTAAAACCTGCTCAGCTCTGCAGGCTTTCCCCTGCCAGGCCCTCCATCTGCCCCGATTTTTGTGATTCTGTGTCCTGTTCACTGCAGTGCCAGCGTCAGGGATGGAAATGGAAGATTTAGACCTATTTGTGATATTATCAGGTAACACTGATGCTCAGTATCAAGTGTTATTTGCATCAGCACAACAAATGATAAGAAAGACTGACGGCCTCTTTGTTTGTAAAGGCAACTGTGGCATATTTACACGTTTGGTATTTCACTTGGACTCCAAACAAAAGCATAAAACGCTATTCTGTTCTGCGATTTGACATTTACAAAAAAAAAACAGGCAGGGTTTAGTCCCCACAGTGCTGCGTGATTATGAAACCAGTGCAGTCATGTGATGTCTTCTCTCATCATCATCATGACAACTTGGAAGTCTGACCTTCCGCCAGCACACAGTTTGCCATGCAGGGATTGAAGATTGCAATACAGCAGCAGTGCACTTGAGGCTACACTAGGGGCGGAGTTTGACCTCTCAAGTCTCAAAACATCACTAATCCGCGTCGGACATTCTGGCACAGGCCATCACCAGCCTCGCCAGCACTAAAAAAAAAAAAAAAAAAGCAGAGGTAGTTGGTGATGGTGGGTGGGGAGGGGGGGGGGGCGAATTTTCACCGAAATAACAGTGTCCCGACCGGGTCTGCGTGTGGCATCAGACACAGAGTCGGGGCTGCCGCCTGTGTGTGCGTGTCGGAGGGATTGGGAATGCTGCACTATGACAGATAGTGCGTTACATGCGTCTGGACATATCTGCAGTCGTTTCTAGCCAGTTTTATTTTGCAGGGATTTCGGGCGAGAAGTCGTGGGATTTACGCGTTGACAGCTGGACCGCCCTGCGCCTTCATTGGAGGCGAGCAGTCAAGTATCCGCTTCCCTTTAAGGTGAGTCTGCAGAGCACTTGTTTTCCCGATGCAAGTTGCGGCATATTTATGCTACTGTAGCTGACCGGGCGCCGTTCCCATGTATATACAGTTCACCGTGAGGCTGGCGGAGCGCTGCCAGCATGTCTCCTGCTGTGGGAGCGCGCTCGTCGAAGCTTTAGTGGTGTCTTTTAAGGCAGGAAAGCACAGGATGGTCATGAAATCCGGCTCGATACGGGATTTATGTCCCCTCTGTGAACCCTACAGCAAAGATGGGTGCTTATGTTAGACCGTATGGGCCTATACAGGCATCACATGGTGTCAGAGAGGTTGGTGCAGAAAACACATGTGGGCACTTAAACAAAATATAGGGTTTAAATATCCATTTGAAATGTGGAAAAACGTTAGAATGTTTATGTTTTGTGTAATTTTGTGATCAAGTGAGGTGAAATTAAAGGCCTGTAGTCAGTCACGTTTAGAACATATCCATTAAAGGCACATGTACAAATAAGCCTATAACAATATAAAGCATATGCCTGTCAAAGTTTGACATCCCGTTGAAAAATCATAGTTTTGTGTCTTTCTCATGTAGTCATAATTGAAAATACTGATTTCTTCAACTATGTAGAAACATTATAAATGTAAACAAACTAGAATCAGATCAAGAAGAAAAGTGGCTTCAGGTCTGTGTTTTTTGGGTTGAGCCTCTTGGTTAAATATTGTAGCTTAAAATGTAGTTTAATGTAGTTTCAAATAAGACAAGCTACTGTTTAAGCTGTTTATTAGACTTGCACATATCACATCCATAAGAAAATATAGCAAAGCCAAACTGTACACTATCCTTACAAATTTGAATTTAGGCAATACAGCAACATTTTAGGTTTCAATTAAAAATAGTATTGATAAAATTCTATATAAACTATAACAGTTATAGTGCAATAATTGTAATCAATTAGAATTGATTGTAATGTTGCCCCTTGTTATTTTACTTCTGTATTTTTTGTTGTTTTTTCTGCAAACAATGTCTCAGTGATAAAACAATGTCTGGGTCAAGTACAAGAACAGGGTAAAAGGTGTCTGAACATCTTTAAGTCTTGTGTTTTAAAAGTTAAACAGGCTTTGTCTTTTCTCAGTTAAAATGTCATGTTCTTGCGTCAGCCGGTGTGGTGGTCACACTGCAGACTGTGGAGGGTTGTGAAGGCTGCAGATCATGGAGGTGGTGCAGGACTCAAAGCTCAGGTCTTATCTCTGTGGTTCTGAGCAGAGATACAGTTTTTGTAGTGTATGATCTGAGAAGAAACTTCATGCAATTTTAATTCAGTTTTTATCAGAAGTCTTCAATGAGGAGAAGCTTTGCAGACAAGTTTATTGTGTTTGTATCCAGGCTGGGCGATAAAACGATAACAAGAATTATCGCGATATATAATGTTATCGCCATATAAAATGATATCACTGTCCTCGATAGAAAGACAGCAAATGGTCAATAAATGCTCTATGTAATTCATTTCCATGCTTAGAGAGCATGCACAGAAATTAATCACAAACTGCCAGTCGTGTTGCAGGAATAAATGTATGCATTGCACATGTGAAGTTTTGGATTAGTTAGGTCAGATTTTATCATCATAACTGTTTTTCTACCTAAGATTTGTAAAATGTTCGACTGTTTGGTTTGTGTTTGTCATGTTCTGACACAATTAACTGTCTGGTTTCTTCAGCTTTTACTAAGGAGCAAAAATCAGCCTTTAAACTTGAAAGAAATAATGATGATTATTGATATCACCTGATATGACAGTTTTTATTGAGATACCATTTTGAGTCATATTGCTCAGCCCTAGTTTGTATGGTTTTATGTTCAGATGCAGGAAATGGCCACTGCACTACTTTTGAAGCATCATCCTGCTCCTGTGCCTCGTGACCTGCTCTGTAGACCCATGTTAGTAAATTTATGGTTTACCTCCTTCCTTTCCTCCTCTCCACAGATCTTGTGCAGTTGCCATTCAATGTCCAGCAGCACATGGCTGAGGCTGCCCTGTGGCTGATCCTGACAATGCTTTCAACTAACCGTTCTGGAGGTGCATGGGGATGAAATGGATGGAGCCCATGGCCAGACCAACGCACCAGCTCCCACCTCCTGGCATGTCCAGCTGCAGCAAGTCTCCCCCCAACTCTGGAGAAGGTAGACGACATGATTCATCTGTCATCTGACCAAATCAGTCATTTGGATTAGTGACGTAATGAAAACTGTGTCCAAGATGAACTAAATTTTTATCCAGGGCTGCTTATTATACCTCCACAGTGCCATGCAGTTATAATCACATTTTGAACTGTCACAGTGGCAGTGTAAGCAAAAACTAAATGAGAATGGTCTGAAATTCACAGGATTTAATGTGTTTGTGTGTTTTAGAAATGTTACATTTTTCTTGTTTAGGTTACTGAAGATTTGAATGAAACATACAGTAATTTACTCACATAGCATGTAATTTGCTTTAAAAGACACAAAGAAATAGAAAGGCAATCTGTATGTGAGGTACCAAACAGAAGATACATGTCAAAACCTGAGGATTTTTTAATCAGTTGCAGGCTCTAACTCCATGGCATGGGTGAAGATGTTCAAAAAACCCGGTGGAGGCCTGAAGAAATCCTACCAGCCTGGGAGCATGCTATCTCTGGCGCTCACCAAAGGCCTGCTGAATGAGCCCGGGCAGAATAGCTGCTTCTTAAACAGTGCTGTCCAGGTGAGCACCATTTTCCATCAACTCTAAATTACTGGCAAAAAATGATAAAAATTACTTCACCTCCCTGACATAAGTGCAAAATCACCTCAACCCTCAAGCAAATGATAAAATCTCCCTCCAACATTTCCGCACTCTTGACTTGTAAACTTTCCTGTAAAGCTGTTTTTGACCTCTAGGGGGCAGCAGTAGACCCCAAAACTAACTCCGTAAGATTTACACATAAACAAATATCTTGAACTCTTGACCTGTCAAACAATTGAGGAAATATTATCCTAACATCACTTAGTAGAAACAACAATAAGGGCAGAATCCCTTTGTTTGCCACATAACAATGTTCACTTGTGTTTTATTCATAATTTGTTCAGTCAACTCCTGAATAAAATATGTCTTGAGCTTGTTAGCTAGATTTTTTTCCTGTTTTCCTGCAATGTCTCAGTGACTTGTGTGAGCTGGGCATGGTTTCGTATGTGTGGGTTAGTTAGAGATGCTGGGACTCAGCCACATGGACCAGCAAACCAAAATAATGAGCTGAAAATGATTAAAAGCTGTGAAAAGCTGAAGAGTCTGGTGTTAATTTTCAGTTGGTTTGGCAGCAGTAGCAGCCCTTTTAAATTACACAAAGGCATTTAATTCAGTGTTAACATCGGAAATATTCTGATCTGTCTCCACATTTTGAGCTTGAATAAAATAATCTTGATTTCAGCTGATTTGTTGTCAATTCTTCTCAGGTGCTTTGGCAGCTGGACATTTTCAGGAGAAGTCTGAGGCAGCTCTCAGGTCACTTCTGTCTGGGTGATGCCTGCATTTTCTGCGCTTTAAAGGTTTGTAGGTTCAGTTTTGGCATTTAAAGCTAAATCAGTCATTGTTTTGTTTTTATTAGTTTTGTTAATTATGTCAAATGTCTCCGTGATTATACCAGTAATTAAAAATTTCAATGGTAATGGCAGTCAGGGGCGGTTTAAACAGTTATCATGAGCTAACTAATCATTGTTTGGTTTCCTTTTTCAGAGTATCTTCAGCCAGTTTCAGCAGAGCAGAGAGCGTGTGCTCCCCTCTGACAGCCTACGGAACGCCTTAGCTGAAACTTTTAAGGATGAGCAGCGCTTTCAGCTCGGCCTGATGGATGACGCTGCTGAGTGCTTTGTACGTTGACTCTCAGAATTAACAAGACCTTTCCACAAGGGTTAGGGTTAGGGTTAGGGTTAGGGGTTAGGGTTAGGGTTAGGGGGTTGACTGTGTATTCACTAATGTCACGATGCCTCCACACTGAAGGTATAAGGAAGCAGAGGCCTCTGACAGAATGGCTCTGTGTAAGCTTTATCTACTGTATGTTGAGGTGCATTTTGGCCTCTTGCTTTTTAGCATATTTAAGCCTATATTTAAGGATTTTGGTTTTGTGTGTTTGCTCTCTGTCTGTATAGTGCCCAGACCAGCTAAAAAGTCCCCTGTTAAGTTTGACTTAATATCACAAGTTATGACTTAGAGAATAATAATTTTATGTATTTATTTTTTTATAAAGTAGAATGAGACCATTTAGTTTGAGAATTTAAGTAAGGGAACATTGAATTTGTAAGGTTTAGACTGACACTAATCTTTGATTTTTATGGTTCTAACTGTGCAGTAGTGCTGTGTAGCATGTGTGTCAGCATGTATGCAACACTCACACTGTACAAACTCTCATTTTTTATCTGTTAGGAGAACATCCTGGAGCGAATTCATTTACACATAGTCTCAGACACTTCGACTGATGCTTGTTCATCCAAATCCTGCATCACCCATCAGAAGTTTGCAATGATGCTTTACGAGCAGGTAACTGATATTTTCAGAGCTGCTAAATGACACTGAAAAATATAGAATAATAATAGCAAACAATGACTCCTACAGCTGCTATAACTGTAAATGTAAATGTTACAGTTGGTGTTAATGCCATTATAATGTGCACATCATTTACTAAAATGTAAACATAAAATGTAATCTGTTAAAATTTTCTTTTTGCAGTTTGTGTGTCGCTGTTGTGGTGCATCATCAGACCCACACCCGTTCACAGAATTCGTACATTATGTCTCAACCACTGCTTTATGGTGAGTACTTAATCCTGATTTAAATGTCAGTGGCATCAAACAAGGTTAGTATTAAATGATATGATTTCGTTTTAATCATCTTAGATCTTTTTCCCTCCCATCCTTTAACAGCCAAAATTTGAGTCTCTGTTTTCACTGTTTCCCAGTTTGTACATTCATAATCCTAAATATGACCTTTGGAAATTTAATGTATCATTTTGGCACCTGATTGACACCTGATTCATCACTGACATTTGTCCTGTGCTGCTTTTGTCTGTAACAAAATGCAAAATTTCCCAAAGACTCCAAATAATTATTTGATTTTATATCTTAATGATTTTAAGCTCAAACATGAGGATGTTTTTCTCTGCCTGCTCAGCTCACTCTCTGCATGCATGCACACACGACTCCTGCACACTGCAAAAAGTCATTGTGAGTTTGTGTTGATCAAAGCTGATTGTAAATAATATTTGTTAACATTTCCATATTTTAGGCAGCAAACTAATTAAATTGAATATTACAGATATTGTTTGTTAAGTTTGATGTGTTTCTTAATGTTAAAAAATACAATCAAATAGGTTTCTTGTAATTAGTTCTGGATTTTATATGTACACTCAAGGACCACTTTATTAGGTACATCTGTAAAATCTAATGCAATCCACTACAACAGCTCAGCCATGACTTCTACCTTTACAGAGATAATAATGTATTAAGTATTAATTGAACTATATTGTTTGTTATTGAAGTTGTGGTTTTCAGTGATGTTGACCTGAACTGCATTATATTGCTCACCTCATTTACAAACACGAGGGCGACAGAATATTAGAGACGCATGTCAATATAATGTAGTCCAGTACACCACCATCACTAAAGATCTCAGTTATAAAGACGGAGTTGAATTAAGACCTTTCTGACAGCGTCACCAAAAACTGAACATTCTAATTTTCTTAAATGTAGAATTTGTGGTATATCTGTTGTATTGGATTGCATTCATTTTGTACAGATGTACCAAATAACACAGTTTCTGTCTGTTGCTGCATGGATTAAGGTTATGCTCGTGGATATTTGGATCTTTTTCAAAAAGAAAAATGTATTTTATGCACAGCCAACAGGTTGATCGTATGTTGGGGAAGAATGAGCGGCTCAGGTCAGACATGTTTGGAGAATTGCTGCAGGCAGCAAACAACACAGGTGACCTCCGGAGCTGCCCGGTATGTGATTTATTGTCATTGTTTATTTTAATGTGATGTTTTTCTTACCAACTCAACCAATCTTTTCAAAGTGGCTCTCTCTACCTTTCCCTGCTCTGCTGTTTTGTCGAAACATCTGTCTCAATTCAGCAAATAAATGCTGATTTGAACCAGGCGTCTGTTAATGAATAATTTAGCCGTTGAGCTGAACAGTTAGCACGTTACTGTAAAACGGACACAAAAGTGATTCTTGCCACCATGCAGAGTACACTCTGTGCTTTCTGCTGTGACACTGCACTTGAAGCGGCCGGAAGGAGACGGTGCCAGACTAGTGTTAGGATATAAATAGCAGTAAGGGCTTATCCACTGTTTTTCTCTCATCTGTATTTGCTGCCACTGTCTTCCTCTTCAGTGTGCATCAGCATGGTGAAGCTGAGTGCTCCGTTCCTGTTCCCATTATTCTTCCAGAATTTGTCAAACTGCAGGACTGACTTAATGTTACTGATGAGCAGATAATACTGGCTCCTTTCCATCTTTGCAATAGTCATGATTATGGCATTTTGAAGTGATGAGTCACACGAGTTTTATTTCAGTTTTATCTAGAGGTGTGTGTGTGTGTGTGTGTGAGAGAGAGAGAGAGAGAGAGAGAGAAAGAGATGAAGCCGCAAACAAAATTTTTTTCTTGCTAAGACTTGAAATAAAACATCAGTTCACTTTTATCTCAGTGTGTGCAACAGTGAGTTTGGATCCAGCGGGTATTCAGATTACCTTTAGAACAAAATCTGGAATCAGGGGAACAGCTGACCTCAGCCAAGCCCAAAGTGTAAAACAAAATAACCACGTTGTTTACACTTCAACATCTTATTATATTTTATATTCTGCACAGATTTTTTATCTTGTGTCTGGTTCACTGGTTTCTGTCATGTTGTCTTTATCCCAGCAGCTTTGAAGACATTATTCATTTTGTGTAAAGCACTTTTTAACAATGGTTGTACTTGTATCTTGTTAGCTAACAGATGTATCATTAACACATCCAGGTCTCTGCTGGGTTTTGTTCGGAGTTATAAAACCCCAGCAGCTTTGACTGAATGAACTGGGCCAAGCTGTTGTTTGTCAAGAAACAGATACAGAAATAGAAATGCTAAAGATAACTGCTCATTGAAATGTCTCACTCTCTTTTCTACCACTACACATCTTAAATACACACATAAAGTTGTTGTCACAGTGGCTACTTCCAGTCTTTGCGTTAGTCTACATGTAGGCTACATACAGTGATCTACCTCTCCTGTATCCTGACACTGATTGACACTGAGGTCATTATTTTGTTTGCCAGAATGTACAGAAAGTACCTGTAAAAATGAGAAAGTTCTGGTATTATTAGCACATTATATAGAACTTAAATGCTCATGGGCCTCAGTGTGTTTTCCTTCATATTTTGCAGAGTGACTGTGGTCAGAGTATCAAGATCCGCCGTGTGCTCATGAACTGTCCAGAGATCGTGACTATAGGATTTGTATGGGACGCTGAGCAGTCTGATCTTACCGACGATGTCATTCGGTCACTTGGCCCACGTTTGAACCTGTGTGGGGTAAGAGCTGAACAGGCTGAGTGGCTTTTAGACCTTGTGTGCTGCTTTGTAAGACCCAGATGACTCAACGGGAACGTATCATTTACGGTTTGCCGGTGTGGGTGTTTTCGATCTAGAAATTGCAAATCTGCACAACTGCACTGATCACAGTTCGGTTCTCAACTGTTTATTACTGTTGGTCATAATATATGAGAAATTAAGGTCAGTGTGCTGTAATCTTTCAGGAAAGGGGCTATCAAAACCACACACATAAATTTTATTCTCACAGGATTTAGCATCTGCCAGAGAGATATATGCAGAGATCAAACTTCAATTTGCTCTCTTTCAGCTTTTCAACCGTGTCACCGATGAAAATGCCAAACGGAGTGAGCTACATTTGGTGGGGATGATCTGTTTTTCGAGTAAACATTACTCAGCTTTTGCCTATCACACCAAATCTTCAAAATGGATGTTTTTTGATGATGCTACTGTAAAGGAGGTTAGGAACTCTGCTGTTAATCTGCTTTATCCCTGTTCAGAAGTCTACTACCTGTTACTGTCTGTTACATGCGCTTATATCACACTGTTCTTTTTCCCCCAAGATTGGATCCAAATGGAAAGATGTTGCCTCTAAATGTATCAGGGGACATTTCCAGCCACTTCTTTTATTTTACACCAATCCCGAGGGAAGTCCAGTGTCTAATGAAGATGCACCGAGACAAACCACAATGTGTCCTCGGTACAAAGCCCAAGTAAATGGTGACGTGACGGGTAAGACAATCCTCCAGTTATCAGCACGTCTGACCTGTGAACTCCTCATGGACAGTCTATCTGTCTGTGTGTATTTAGATATTTTTGGAGAAGAAATTCAGAATGCACATATTTGTTTAGATATAGAGGTTTCACAAAACCCTTAGCATCACTCAGCACAGGTTAAACTGATGGAAACAACAGCCTGTTTTTCAGATAATGAATGAATGAATGTAGAATCTTTGACGGTCTTTGACCACCTTACTATTATTACTATATTACTTCAGTACTTCAACAAGTAGTAAACCTGCAGGCTATAAAACAGCTGAAAACTGTAGCCTGCCAGCTGTGCACACTCCACCAGCACCGTATAATATATGAAGCCACACTTTTCACATGCATCCTTCCTCCAATCAGAAACAAGTGTTGACTCAGATGCTGGCAGCTTACAAACAACTACCACAAAAAAATCTTAATAATTTGACTTGGTCCAGATAATCCAAAAATGATCACCTAAATAAATAGAATACAGCTGCTATGAACATTTGATAGACATCTAATATATACTTTAATTTCCATGTCATTATTATAGTATTTTAAACAAACAGGTATGTCACTGTAACATACGTGGTGATGTTAAAAGTATGGGGTCACTTTAGGCTGCTGATATTTAGTCATTCTTCACACCATTTACCCAATGAAATGACTGATGTGAATGCAAATGTACATGTACACACACACCTTTTTCCTCAAAGCTGACATTTATCTAGAAATGTCAAATAGGTCGAGTCAATTGAACCCCCCACAGATAACAGATAACAGATATTAGTTGCTGACATGAAGCAGTCATGCAAATTAAGATTAAATGTGTCAGGGAACTTGAGGTGAAATGAAACCCCGATATAGTGGTACTAATAATGATTAATAAGAGCATGATAGGGATTTTAATTTTGTCTAATAATTTATTTCCTAAAAATCCATATCTACTGTAACATCTGGACAATCCCTCTGAGAGTATCATTAAGTGAAATTAAATGTCAAACAATGCCCGTACCTATGACAATGACAATGCCACTCCACAAATTACAGTTATGGTTTGCGCTGGGATTGAGAGAGCGCTGTTAAACCGCGGGCAGAAAGATTGTCCTGCCCTGTGTGCTGACTTGAACTTGACATGAGGATGATGCCTCTGTTGCACGCAGATTACCACCCACGCCTCCCTCCCTAATCCCTGCTCCTGTGGCCAAGCTCACTCATGCTCCCGCTCCACAGTTCTCACTCCTCCCCTAGACGCTTCCCATGTTTGCCTCCATTAATTTATCTGCCTGGTGTTTTTTTTTTTGGTGATGGCGCCATGCCTGTTTAGATGGATTGTTCTGCTTTAGTGTGGTGGCCTGACCATTTGATTGGCATGGGACGGAATTCTTGTTTTTATGAAAATAAGTGTAAGTAAATGATTTTTTTGTTTGTTTTGGAGTCAAACATGACTCAGATTAAGACATTAAGTGTATTGTGTGAATTCTTTACCAATACCTTATTTGCTGAATTATTTTAAATTGAGTTTTACTGTATACATAGTAGTAGGCGTTTTCATTTCTTACAGTTTAACTTATCCACTACAACTACAACTAAGTCAACCAAGTCAACTGCCCTGCAGTATTATACTGTACATGCATTACTAAGCGTGAGAGTCTCTGTATAACTTCGGGCAACATGATGAAGTGTGTATTAGTTAATTACATGGCAGTTGTGTACTGTGTACTCCTCCTAAATCTAGTGTCCTTTTTCAGTGGAACTGCTCATGAATGTCAGCATTAGGCTACATGAATAAAGCCGGAAAGCCATAATACTACAGCTTACTCTGCTGTTACTCACTGCTGTTAGCAACATCCAGCATTTTTCTTCATGTTTCAGAGAGCATTTCCATCACCTGCTTTCTATTTATCATACTGTCACATTATGTTTTATTTTAGATCTAAACAAAAACATGAAGCGTTGTGTGGAAGTAAAGTGGAAGTAAAGTCCTAAATGTATAAAAACACGCATATAAAGAAGGAAACAGTGCAGAAAGTGGTGTAACTGACGTGCAGAAAAAGGAGGAGTTGATGAAACTGAAGACAGTGGCAGCTGTTGGGTAAATGTGCTGATTTGGAGGCAGATGTTCGCAGTTCACTGCAGTTCTGTTCTCACTGTGACCTGCTTGCTGCAGAGGCAAAGAGACACACCACAGCGTTGGCAAATGTGATAGCAGAATTAATATTTTAACATAGCTAATGATGCACTGGCATCTGATAACAGTTCTGTTTGTCTCTTTCTGCAAGGTGAATGCCGCGCGGAACATCTATTTTTTAAAGCTGCAGTGGAATTTGGGTAGTGACAGGGAAGAGTCAGTAATGACCTGAGTGATGAGCCTTGGTCAGATGTAGGTGTCTGAAGCAGCGCCACGGTGCACTTACCGTGCATTTGTTTGCAGGGCTATCAGGTGGCTGAAAACCTCTAGTAAACCTCATATGTTGTTGTACCTCAAAAAGTGAAAAGTTCCATCATGATTTTTTATGAAGGTAAAAAGGAATTTCAGGCCAAATAGCCATTATCTGCTATTTGGTTGATTTGTGTCCAACAGCAAAACTAAACCACAAGTTAAAAAAACAAAGGCAATTTCTGCATTGAAACACAACCACTCATCAACCCGTTTAAATTTTTGTTGTTGTTTCCCTCAATAAACATCCCTCGGCAGTCCTAACAAATTCCGGGAACCTTTCATGGAGAATTGCAGAGACAGGTGAAACATCAAGGACAGAGAGAGACATCGAAGAAACGGACCCTTCACAACACAAAGGTAGAACTGAATTACAGAGGCAGAAACCGCTGCACACCGAACATGTTTCAAATAGTAACTCTACAAGCGTTTGCTGTCACTTTTTTGAGATGGCACATTCAAGACCTTCATCTCCTCCAGAGAATGGACCAGGGCCTCCTGCAGATCCAAAAGTTAAAGCTATCAACGTGCACGAAGTCATCAAACCACATTCGAGCAGAGGATCTCAAAACCACGTGGACAGTCCTCGGGTACACACAGCCGGAAAAACAACACCTCCCCGAGTCACTATGATCAGGATAGCTGCCAGGAGCAATGGGAGAAAGGTGGAAGTGGAGGAAGCTGCCAATAAATCCAAGTCCACTTGGAGACCCATTCAGGAGGTGTTAAATGTTGACACTGTTCTGAACGAACTGGAGCACAGCGCCGCCGGCAGCAACGACAGCCGCGGTGCATAAACTGAAGCCAGGAAGGTACGCCGAACCGAGTCAGGAACGTGAGCGGAATACGTACGAACAGAGGATCAGCAGAAGTGTTTAATGACGATTTATGAGGATGAGCAGGCACGAGACAAGGCCACAGCTCTGTGGAGTCGGAGAAACAGGGCCAACCAACAAGAGGGCAACAGGCTCAAGGGTGGTCCTAAGACTCTGCTGCGTAGTGATACCTGGGCCATCCAGGACAGGAATCGCTGAGAGCAGTGACAGACTCAGTGAGTAGCTCCACCAATCCTGACTCACCTGGGGTTGATAGCTTTGCTGTTAAAGACCAGAATCAACACCAGAGGCACCCAGCTGCAAGGTGAGAAACAGCTGCGTGATTGTTTCGGGTACTGCACACAAAGAAAGACAAAATGGGTTTCACATTCAAAGGGAGGAGGAAAAACAGGAAAAAAATCTTGTTGTTTGTTTTGAAGGTTTTATCAACAACATTCAAGTTGAATTATGGGCCCTGTCATATAAATGACTTGTCTCATTCAGTAATTACCATGGCCCTACCATATGGAAGAATTGATTTGTAGGTGAAGGGATAATATGCATATTGACAGATACGCCTTTTCATTTATTTCTCTGTTTTATTTTCTTTTTACATATTCAGTACATTCCTGCAGGGTTTCATCAAAGTCTTATTTTTGAATTCTCATCTTATCATCCTCAGAAATGGTGGAATTTCCTTGAAACAAAGGCTAAAACTGGACTATAAAGTTACAATGCTTGTTCCCATGACATTTACATTACACATAATATCAAGGCATCTCTATGACTATATACTGTAACTGTCCACTACATTGCAACACTCTAGTACAAATGAATTCCTGAGATGTAATGATAATACAAAAGTACTTTAAAAATGAACTAAATAAATAAGCAGTGTGTTGTAACATTAATCAGCTGATGATTAGCATAGAGGTGTTTTTAAGTTGATAATTACATATTTCTGGAAGTGGTTAGTTGGCACAGCTGTAATTACTCAGTAATTTACTCACCTGCATCCATTTGGTGAAAATGTCTTAAGGTGACAGTAAAAAGGAAGAGGTACCAGGTGTTATTACGTTCTCGAGAGCTTGTATCATTAAAATAAAATCTTATTTTTAAATTATTTTATCTTCTTGTTGTCCCTAAACAGACAGTGAATTTGGAAATGTCTTTGTTTGCAGTCGTGTGTCAGTGGTGTTCATGAATATTCCCTGCCCTTTTTTGTTTGTTTGTGTTCTGCTTACTAGTTTCACAATGATCATTGACAAATCAGCTCAAAAACATGCTGAGAAATAATAATTTTAGTCTTTTTATTTTCAATAGCTGCACCAAAAAGGGGTCGATGGAAAATCAAGTATAATGTCCTCACCTTCACACAATGGTAGAATCCCAGTATGTAAAGAGCTGTGTGTCAGGTTTCCTAGCATGGTAAAACCATGGCTGGCATTAAATGCACTGTGCAGTGTTATTTGCTGTAAGTAATGTTAATCTTGGATTGTAATAAGTTTAGTACATTTATCTTACATTATGTTGTGAAAACCTGTCACTGTGTATGGGAAAATGTGATGTAACCCCTGGCAACAAGTATGAGCTCAAAAAAACACAAAGCGAGTTTAAAAGCAAAAGATGAATTCGAAGATGAAAAGAAGATGAAGATTAAAACAGGATTTAGAGCATAAAAGAACATGTCGCATTTGGTCGGTTACATCTCACGTCTAATCTGCGCACAACCTCCAGGAAAGAGATTTACAAAGAAAAGAATTTAGTCTTCGTGAATCTAGTATGTAGTACAAGATGAACACACTGGGTTACACAATGGGTTTGAAACATTATGCATGGCTCTCATGTCCTACAATTAAGTGTGAAAGGTTACTACTACTTTTTGTGTACTATGCAAAGAAGGTGCTGTCACAACAGGAGCAATTTCCAAAAGAGCTTTCCTCTGTGCTTTCTGTTAGTCTTTAAAACAAACAGATGAGTGTGATCTGCCTCAATGCTGATAATGTAGAGTAATTGAAGATTGATTAATGTCTCGGTTGATTTCTGACTTGTACTGGCTTATTTAACCTCTTCACCCAGTGACCCAGCACAGGCATTAATCTGATGATAATCCCACAAGCTCAATCACATAGCACAGCTGGACATGGTCACTGGCATTGTCATGAATATCTTTCTGTTTCATGCAGTACTTTGAGGCTGCTACGCCAGTACTTTGCTCGAGGAAGCTCGTGCATCTAGAGCCAGCATTTCCAACGGCTAGCTTTTATCCTTGCATGGACCTCTCAGGGCAACAGCAAAGAAAAAAATAACACATCTATTTTAAAGGGAAGAATTCAGCACCACACTGCCTCTCGCTGAGCTGGTGCACGGAACAAACACGCGGACTGGTTCATCCAGCTGTGAGAGTCTAGTGAGATTAACACTCTGCTGCCACCTTGTGTCCTGAGAGAGAAACAACCAGTCGCCACTGTCTCTCCCTAGTTAATTATCTGTCTCTGTGTATGTGTGTGTGTGCATCTGTAGATGTAGTTGTTCTAATTAGGGGATTAGGGAAAGTGGAAACAAAATGTGTGGGCTATTAATCTCAGGAATTCAGAAAATAAATCTGAATTATGAAGTTAAAATTAAACCAGTGATTCAACCAGAATTCTGACTTCATTCTCAGGATTCTGAATTCTAAGAAAAAAAACCTCTGAGATTAATCTCAACGCCATCTGGTTTTCCTCCTGCTCCTCTTCCTCAGATTGTTTTTAGAGCAGATGTCTTTTCCATTTATTAATATTATTAGAATGCCCATCTTCTGATATAGTTCTTGGACAATATCTCTTACAATCATTTTTTCTGCAGTGTATCATCTTCATTCTAAAAGACTTGGCAAGGTCAGAAGATAAAACTGTATTACCTTTTCCAAAACAATAGAGCAGATCTTTGCCAAAATGCAGCTGCTATGCAGATTTCTTTTTAATATTCTCATTATTGTCTCTCTTTTTCTTTCACTATGTTTTGATCACATCTATTTTTCTATTTATGAGTAAACATCAACCTAAACCTCAGGAAGAACCATGACCAAGTTTCACATTCACATCTAAAAGTGCAGTCCCAGTTCCGAGGTAGTGTCCTTTATCCTTATTATTATATAATATTGTTCAATATGTACAATGGTTAGCATATACAGTAACTTGTGTTTAAGTGTTTCTCTATGATTTGAATAATCACTTCCATCATTCTCTAGTTTAAACACTTTTTTGTGAGCGAAATCAAAGTACACTTCTAGCACCTCCAGGAAAGCAGTGTCTTCAGAGAGGGACTCCACTGGCTCTGATAACAGACAGACTGATCAGCGGGAGCTGACAAACTATGAAAGTACACCCCTGAAATCACATCACAAAAACCAGCAGCTCAGAATGGAACAGCTCCATTGGTCTCTTGCTCTCTCTGACGGGAGGACAGAGAAACACGTGCCGCTCCAGCAACAGCGGGCCATTGCACCAGTTCCCCGAATGTCTCATATAAGCCTGCCCTACCACCCTCCAGCAGCGTGACTGCGGAACCTCTCCAACTGAACAATCAGCGTCACCTCTGGCGACAGGGTCGCCTCCTCCGAGCCACCAGCGGGACTGCCTCACCAGGGTGGGGCGAGCCCACAGCGTGTTTAAGCCCGAGGATGCTCAAGAACCTTTCCCATGAGGTCCTGGTCTTTCATCCACATCTTCGTCAGTCCTCACAGGAAGCCTGGCATGTGAGACCTCCAGACCTTCTCAGAATGCAAGCTCCAAGTCGGGCTCTGACCCAGAGAGGAGTACCCCATCGTCATGTGAGAGTGAGGATAGACTAACTGGATGCAAGTGGAACAGCCCGTGCCCGGCTCAGGTTTCTGACGGCGTGCTTCAGCGTGGACAACTGCATGACGAAACATACCGTCTCAATACCACAACCAGAGGCCTCTTGTTCTCTCTGCGACGATTGCCGCGGACGATGGTGCATATGGCTGAACGTGCCAGCCACACACTCCCCACCGACACACACTCACAAGATGTGCCAAAAGCCAGACCTGAAACAAGTAAGACCCCAAAGATACCGGAAAAGACAGAATGACAGTGTTCAGTAAATCTTCTTTCATTTTTGGACTAAGTACACAAAGGAAACTCGAGACAAAAATTTTAACAAGATTTTTCTTCTTTTTTCATTACAGACCATAATAGCAATAAACCCACTGCAAAAATGGAACAGTGACAGCCAAAGAGACTGGATGAGCATGGTTTTGAGAGTTACTCGGTGAAGTTTGTTTACAAAGATGGACAGTGGTCAGTGAGTACTAACTGGATGCCAAAGAGTTAGAGAATGGAAAGATGTTCTAAGAAGCTAACATCTCAAACTGAGTGGAATTGTTATGTGCAAACTTTGTCACATAAGTAAAACCTATTTCTAAATGCTGTTCGTGTTTGATGGATTATCAACTATTACATATGCATCTTCCATTGTCCTGCAGTACTGAGAAGATTTTGTTGAACCAAAATCCGGACTGTTTTAGTTTACTAAAGGGTTTCTGGTCTTTTTAATCACCTTATGTCGGGAGTTTAAAATGTTTATTTTTTATTTGTGCAGTAGCTCTGCAGAAGTGCTGCAGAACTGAAGATAAATATATGTAAAAATTGAGCATGAGAGATTATGGTAAGCCACCATCAGACTGTGGTTTGTGTGGTTGTTATAACATGATGAAAGAATCAAATGTGGTGACAAATCACAGCATGATGACATGAAAGTATGTTAATGATACTTTATCAGGGCCATGATGTCATTCTTAAAGAAAAAAAAAAAACTACAGGTTTGCATCTTCAGCAACCTTGAGTTTAATTGATTCATTTAATCACCAAAGGTAATTCATAGATCGGACCTGTTGTCGTTAATGCCTGGGCAGCTTGCTGACTTTATGCATTGAGGGCTTTGGGTACCGTAAGGGAACGACGTTGCAACGTTGCTTGTATTCAGTTGCGGTTGTTTAGTATCATTTATCAGTTCTTTTACAACATTTATGTGTTATTAATGAATGACTGAGGGCTGCCGGAGCAGTACAGCCTACTACGTGTAAGAATCATTGAGAAAATTCTTGTTTGTTCATTGTTTCAAATGACTTGTTTTCCTGGAACATTCTGAGCAGATTTCATGCCATCAGTCAAAAATATGGTGTGACATTCTGTGGTTGGCCAGCCCTCGGTTATTCAGCAGGTCACTATATCGATCATGTAACTTGTGTATTCTACCTTTGATTGTGCCGATTCTTGTAATCCTTTTTTGTAATTCACAGTGATGTCAAATTGTATTTTCAGTCTTCCTCTTTAAAGTGAACAGTTTAAACAGGTCTGTGTTGCAGGTATTTTCATAAAGATGTAACATAGTTAATATGCCTATCTGATATTATCATTATTGATCTTAAAACAACACACAAATGACCGTGTTAATAAGTTAATGTTCTGGAAACCTGCATGTGGCGCTACAAAGTCTTACTAGCTGCGTGTACAGCATAAGCATGAGCATGAAAATGCCGGACTGTGGGTCCAACAAACACAAATTCTATTGAGTTTTGCTTAATTGTGGCCAAATAAATCCATTAAATAGCATTTTCTTTTTACAGTTGATCTGGTAGCGTTTTAACACATGAAGAGTGTTCTGTTCTCTTACTCATGCAAGAACACAAATTTCCGTTATGCATCCATTGTAAATATATAAGCGTATGATTTTGAAGCAGTCTTGTACAAACAGCGACATCCGAGACATACTATGCATTCACTAAAAAGTTACTTTAAAATTGCTTTTGGCGTTTTTAAAGCTTTGTACTCCTGTATCAGACATTCGAGGACACATTAAAATCAGTGCTCAATTTCTCCAAATAACAGCAATTTTCTTTTGTGCTCCATAATTTGCTAAGTCTTTTCTAAACATCCTGCCATTTTTATACACACACATTATGTTTCCTCACTTCGCGTTTTTCCATTAGCCATACAATAACCTTTTGCTCAGCTCTTTCACTACACATACTGAGTCAGTACATTTGCTGTTTATTGTGTGTTGTGTTTGAGCTGTCGACATCAAGGATGGTGTGTGAGATTTATGAGTGTGTGTAATGTGAGCATCTACTGGCATTTTCACAATTTATTTTATTGACGCGCAAGTCAAAGAAAAAGAAGGCATACATTAACTGAGCTATTAAGGTATATTTAATTAAAATGTTCAATTACACACAGTGACACATGCCTTTAAACAAGTTGATTGTGCTGTAGAAATTATATTAACATTTTACTGTTATTTAAGATATCTAATATATTAACTACGATGAAGAAATCAATCAAAATGACTAAATTACTGGATTAGATGAAGCTGAGTTGAGTATATTAACTTAGGTTATCTTAATGTTGTCTCACCTGCAAAGTGTTTTGTGGTTTATTCGTGACTAATTGTTATATCATTTTATCTGATATTTTCTTGTTATTTAATTGTTTTCTTATCTGTAAAAAAGAAAGAGAAAGAAAGAGGAATTCTATTGTTTTCACACAAGTTTTATTTACATTCTGAACTTTGTGTGTCTTCAGTTTCAAAATTGCAGCATTTCAGTGGGACATGTTTTTTGTTTTTTGAGCGAAAACACACTTATGGAATGAAGGTGATGAATGAAAGAATTGGGATGTCATGCAAAACTTTTGAATATGCAATGCTAATAGTGACATATCTGATGTTCCTCTGTGTGCACCATTGTACTGTATTTGTGTGTGTGTGTGTGTGTGGGGGAGTGGTAGAGGATGGATTTGGCTGCGATCTAATATTCCCTAAAAGCCCTTTCAGACTTTGAAGCCACAACCTCCAGTGGAGGCTTAACAAACTCAGCAGTTCGCTCTTCATCCAGCTGCAACTGTAAGTTTGACATATTCAAATGTCATCAGGCTTGGAGTGCTTCTAAGTTTGTAGGAGCTTCAATGCTAAAAAACATGATTTTTTCCCCAGTGCTTAACTCCGGTTGTTGTATGTATATGTGCGGGAGAAGCTGATAATTGGTTTTTTCCTCTCGCACCCATGATCCATAGCCCAGCAGGTTAAAGGCTTTATATTCTCTAGTCGAAAGGTCTTTTTGTCCCACGTGTCACATAACGTCTGATTGGCGTGCATCAATCCATATCTTTTACTTTGTATACAGGGACAGAACCTAATCACACTGTACTGCATCAACTTTTCGAGGAGCAAAAGAACTTTCCGCATTATGATTTTACCTGATAAGTTACTGGCGTGCGTACAGCGTATGAAGGATCCCGTATGCCTGCTGAATCCTACTGTCATACCTTTGTGTGTGTGTGGGTTTAGGATTCAGCCTGACAATACTGCTGAGTTGAGTTGTCGGTGCTTCGATGTGAATGACTTCATGACTTGCGTGAGTACAGACCAATTTAAAACATGTGGAAATCTGTCTACACTTTATATTTTGTAGATAATATATATTTGTTTTATTCATTGTTGAATAGTTTTAAATTATTGTATCCTCTAAAATTAGTTGTTTTAATGTGTCTTCTTTAAATTCACATAAACCACTCGTCACTTTGACAAATAGAAAACAGGAAACAGGCAGTTACAGTATGAAACTGTGCACAAGTATCAAAATCTGGTGCAATTCAAAACTGTTTCATATACTGTGTAGGCATTACAAGTAGTGCACTTTGTACAGAGTTATGTTTGTATAGGCATTTGATAATTCAACACAATACTGGATGTAATCCTGATGTCAAACATCTCTGGTCTAACCCTCTTGAAGAAAATCCTCTTTTAGTCCACACCTTCGTAGTTGTAGCTCTGTTGGAGAAAAGATGATGTCAGATTCAATTTCATAGTTCTGATAATAATTAAGAGGTTTACTACATTTGAGGTCCTTATCAAATCACTGTAGATACAATTTTACTGTCTATTTAAAGCACACTGCAGTATCTTGGGAGTTACAGAGGTGACAGCTGGAATATTAAACAATACAAGTGACCTTTATCGACTAAAGCCTGATCTCAACACCTTCTACAGTAGCTCCCCCAAGTGTTTGAAGGATAAAATAAGGATTTTCTGGTGCCCTAGTCGCATGGGCGAAATTCATCCCACCTGTGGAGTTCATCTCCCTGGATGATTCTTGTTGTTGTTAGTTGCTTTCCATTGTCTTTCTGATGGCATGCTTCATGGGTGTCTCCTCAGTGGTCCATGAGCCTGCAGGGGAGAAAGGTGAAACTCAGTCATGACATGGTAGATATTATAAGTGCTCTGCAGGGGTGCAAGGGTGAGCTGCGGTTGACAGTTTATAGCTCATCAGGCAGTGCCGGGTTGATCCATCCGGGGTGCGGAAGTTGCTGCTCTCCTTGACGCCGACTTGTCTCCCGCTCTGCTCGTGGTTATCTTGAGGTTTGTCGTGAGCAGCCAGCTTCCTCTTCACCATGTTAATTCTATCGAACACATTGGCTATGTTCAGCCAGACTCTGAACAATCAGAGAGACATGGGAATCTAATCACTTTTCATGCATATTACAAAGGGTAGTTCCTTGGTTTGTGTATTTTAATCGAGGATAAGTAGGTACAAAAGCCAAATCACAAACATGGACAGTGGGTAGTAGGTCATACGTGCCATCACTTGTTTTCAATTGAGACCTTGGCTCCAGTATTTTGTTCAGTCCTCTATTTAGTTTTCAGGAGCTAGGATATTCATTTATAACTTAAATTTTAAGCGCACATATCTACAAAAAAATGGTTAAAAATTTGATCAAGTAAAAATGAATGATTTTCAGTTTGCTATAAATGACAGTCAGACTTAAAAGCAACAATCTTATAAAATGTGACATTATCCAGTGCTCTATCAGTGGCTTTATCAGGTCTCTGTAATGTGTGGTCATCTTTTACACAAAGGAATAAACATAGTAAAAAATCACAGTGTAATATTCTAGCATTGCTGCATCAAATACAGGTGTCTGGCTTATCTTTAACTAAAGCAGATTATCAGCAGTTTAACACCTCACCATCATTCCTTAATTTCTCATAGTTTTCATTACATTCGATCTTCCAGGTGCCGTTGAAGGTCATGGTGGCTGTGAAATTGAAGTGGACAACTCTGCAGTGAGGTATCTCACTCAAAGTCTGCAGCTCCTTTAAACCACACACACCCACTTATCTAAATCATCTATCCTGAATGCTGATGTGGCTGTTTTAAAGCTCATATCTTCTCAAAGCGATATCCCACAGAGCTGGGGAGATTGGGAGGACATTAGGCAATGCCATGGTTCTGAATAAAAGAAACCGTGCAGTACCCAGTAAACCATGTTTGATACTGTACTTTTGCTTGAATAAGAAAGGTTGATCCGGTTATACTTGTATCTCTGTTTACAAAGGGTGTTGGTCCTTGCTCACCAGTTTAACAGTATTCAGGGCAGAACTGCAGCAATCAAGTAAACAGGTTTGATATAGCAGAGACTTGGAAATAAAAATCTATCTCTAAATTTAACTCAAAACACTAGTTTGATGTCTGTATTTCCTATGCGTCAGACTGAGATAATAATAATAATAATAATAATACTAAGAAGAAAGAAGAATACATTTTATTTATAAAGCCTTTCTGGCCCTCAAGGACACTGTACAATAAACAATAAAACAATGGATAAAATTAACATACATTGACATAACAATGGATAGCTAAACAGACATGTTGCAGCACATGTGAATACAGTGTCTGCACTACTTTCAAGTGAATTATCTCTAATGTAATTTTGCTAAACCTTGTGTCCTCCAGTCAAGACATTACTGCGCCCAGTGTAATTGCTTTGTGAAATACCCAGTGGCGATAAGTTTGGTTGATGAGTGTTCAGTGAAACCTTTGACCTCAATCTGGCCATTGTTGATAAATGAGACCTTTGATGTTTGGTGATGATACACGACACCTAGTTTACAGTCATTATTAACCACTCGTTGTGTGTCATTAAGATAAACTCAGCTGGATACAATGTTCTTTATAGTCTCTGTGGGTAAGCCTAAATCCTCACCAAGTCTGACAAATGTCGATGAATTAGCTTATGCAATGTGTCAATTGCGTCTTATCTGGAGTGTCTTCTCATCTTGCTATGTGTACGAGGGGACCTTTGCCTGACCTTCCTCAGTGAATCTGCCTCTTATCACCACGAAAGACCTTTCTACTATGACTGCAGTGATGAAATTGACAGGTGAGCTTGAGACAGACGATTAAGATCTGCTGAAGCTAATCTTTAACACAATTATATCTTGCAGGTTTGATCATGGTTGTAGTATCAGATAAAATGGTTTATAAAACATGAGGCGTGTCACTATAGTGACTCAATCTCTGTTTTTAATACTGTGCGTCTATGAAAGCTGAACACATTCACTCCTGTAGCATCTCTCACTACACTATTTGTTTTGGGATTAATTTAACAAATTTATCGGCTACTTTTGAGGATTAGTGAAAAGATTATCTTAGTACTTCCAGGGCTCTTCCTTATTGAGTTCCTGCTTATATTTTTGGAAACACAGCTACAACTAAAGGTCTTTTTACTGCTCACAGTTTGACCGATTAATAATGGCTCACATTCAGATGCCTGAACAAGTACTGCAGGCACTGTAATGTTTTATATTGTTTTCCTAAATGGGATGCAGCCATCATAATGTTAATAATAATAACACAATTTACCCCAGTATGTAAAGTAGGCCTGGTAGCAATAATATGTGCTATGCCACAGCACAAGCTGTAACAAACTTAGTACTTTTCTTTTAATTGGGCGGTTTCAGAGGTTTACAAACTGTGGGGAGGTCTCTGTGACAAAGAGGACAGGTGTGTGCATGTTCTGAAAACAACAGGAAGTTGTGGTTCGGCTGCATCATGGTAACACTTGCAGCATTAGCAGCGATGAGGTGAAGCTATTATATCTTAATGTTTTTAAAACCCTCAGCGCCCGATTGCAGCGATTTCTCCCCGCACCTCAGTTAAATCTGAACACAAAGATATGATATATATTTTTTAGATTAGTTACTCTCAGTTTCGAGGATATCATTATTATTATTATGTCGTTATGTAGAAATCGCAGGAAAAAAGGCTCCTTGTAACACCAAACTTGCCTGAAAATCATCCACGTTTTTGATTTTCAGTGATACCAAAAGTATTTCGTTGATGATTTGCGGTACTTTTAAATGGTATACAACAAACTGGAATTGCTAATAACAAATTCGGCGTGCTTCATTTTTTCAAAATATTACAAAAATATTGGCTTTAAATCCGGGGTTCAAGATGTAGCCCAAGTCAATGTACTGTGTCCGTAGCAGCAATAAAAAGTTCAGTATTACATCTGTTGATATACGTGATGGTAACCAAAAGACATTAGAAATAAATAAAGAAGAAATAAATAAAGGTAAAAGATGAGTGAGGCTGAAAAGTTGGGTGACGCATCAGAGTTTTGGGTGATGTTTTCATATTACAGTCTATGGTTCGATTGTGTATTTTGTTGGCCCAAAAAGCACAGCACAATTGCATGGTGTTATACCGCGAACAGGTAGATGATAATGTGTCATTTATTACCTGACCTAAACTCACAAACTAAAGAACTGATAGAAAACAAGAAGCAGAAAATGAAGACTAATTTTTTAAAATGTGAGCTTTTAGACAAAATGAACAGTCCAGAAAATCATCCATATGTACCACAATATCCATAAAATGCATGAATGTGTGTATTGTATGTAATGTTTCACACGGGAGTCTTGAGCATGGGCCTTACAAGCATAAAATATTACATAATTAGTTTAACTGATTCAAGTTTACAACCATTTTGTTATAGCGCTGCTGTATATTTTATTAAAAAGTAAAGTAGTGACCATAACGACAGCAGATGAGTCGAATAAAGTCACATGGAGAACTTCTCTGACTGGGCACCAGAGTACTATACCAAGAATCTATATTCTCAAAGTTAATAATGCTCTGTATCTAGTAACAGACTTGCTGATACAGCACTGTGTTACCCACTGTTACCTTGTGTTACACACTGTTACTGTGTTACTGTGTGCACTGTGTTACAACGCAGTGCAATGTGACTTCATCCATTGAGTTACTTATTTCTGTTTCATCTGTGCAGTTTAGTCTTTAATAGAGCCACAATATGTGGATTGACCAGAGGGTTTGCATGAAAGGAAAATATCCAGTAACCAACACTTCTGAGGACTATTTGATAGTTAACACTCCAAACAGAAGCATTATTAAAACAAAACAATTGTGTTTTACAACCACAGAAATGCGTTCATACAGTTGCAAAGAGACACCTGTTTGTTTCTTGCACAAGAGGCCTAATTTGGGCGGAGGATTTCTCACAAGGACGATATGTGAGAATTAATAATAATAACAGTACTGATGATAATAATGAATTTGGAAAAATGTGGTGAAGAAGTACAGTACATACACATGTAAATTAATCAAACACACATAAAGCACAAAGTTTTACTTTAATTATAAATATGATGGAAGCACATACATTAGTTCATCCATAATAAAATGTACTATAGTTTTCTTTTCTAAAGGTGATCATTACATTTAAGAAGAATAAATACAAAAGTAACAAGATGTTAACAATAAATAAGTAGATCTTTAATAATATCTAGAGCAACATTCAGTAGACTGAAAATAAAATAATATTATTTCATAGAAGCAGACAAAAGTGAATGTGCGATAGTAGAGTGCTGCAATAAATAAATAAAGTAGATTAATAGTTTTTATTTATGGGACTATTTATAGTTCTGTGACGAATCACATTGGGACACAGGTTTACTAATGACTCCTTTTCTTGTCATTTGTGACTTTTAAAAAATAACTAAACATACAAGATACATCTGTAATTTCCAGCATGAATAAAAGTTAGAACAGCAGCTTTTTGTGCCAAATAACTAATGAACATGGTGATATAAACCTATATAAATACAACAGCTATAATATCTAACTTCTTATTTTTATTTAATGGTCTTGATGACAGTGTAATATATTCAAGTGTAAAACATTATATATCTCACATCAGTGGCACTAATATGATACTAAGCTAAAGTGTCTTTCTATTATTGTGTTCTAAAGTGAAAATGATAATTGATTAAAAAATATTATTGTATTTTATTCATCTAAAAAGTGAAATAAGTTATTTTGGCTGACAGGTAAAGACTATAGACTCTCAGTATTTTTTGGCGAGCTTCAGAACAAATACAGTATGTGACAAAATTAGCTACTAAAACATTTTTTAGATAGATGTCATGGTTTGCTTATAAAACCTTTATACAACAACAGTGTGAGTGTAGTTTGTCCAAAAATGTATCAAACTACTGTACCCTTCATATATCACTAACCTTTGCTATTCATGAAACACTGCAGTATTGTGTATACGGCTAAAAAAAAAATCTAGTGAGTTGGCGGCAGATTAAGGTCGAGCAAGAAAAACAAGCAGGAAATAGATTCATGTTCACACTGGAAAAAAAAACTGTGGTTCTTAATATTAAAAATATCTGCATGTCTATGAATTATGCTCTTGATGTTTTAGTGTTGAACAGTTAAGCTTTAACTGTACTGGACTCTGTGTCCGTGGGCTTCTGACCACACCTTCATCGACTTCCTTTAACACTTTCATGGTGACAGGGCGGTACTCCAAATGAAACTGAGGTCGGCGTTCTCAACGGACTACCAAGCACAATTTAGCATCCTTGCAAATACATAAAATCACTAATATACGGCCTGGGTGATTTCTTATCTCACTAAGTACTAAATTTAAGATTTTCTTTTCAAAACATCAAATAGGGATATCTTTCTGTCCATGTATGAACCTGGTGGTGCTTACTTTGAATGGATTCAACACTGAAATCTAATACTGGCATTTCCTACAGACATTACAAATCTGTTTTTAATACAGTAATACTTTACAGCTAGTACTTACCGATACGTATATTCTGAGACATTTATTTTCACTATAGTAGTTTGGTATGACTTGTGAGGTTGACTATTATTTCCAAAAAAGGCAATATCTGGGCATCCTCTGGCCAATCACCCCAGTCACCACTTCTCCTGTGTGGATCCCAATAGTAATCTGGAAACAGAGAAGAAAGAAAAAAAATGGAGACTCTTCATACAGTCCATTATTGTTACTCTGTGTGTTGGTTATAATTTAACCAAAGCAAATAAATAACAGAATATCCTACTTCCTGTCAAATACTGGCAAAATGACTTAAATATTTACTTTAAAATATCCACAATACTTATCTTTAGTTATCTGTGGTAGCAAGCAGCATGACACCTGATTTATCTATCTCACCACTACAACACCAAAAATACAGCTTAAGTTTGAAAAACTTTCCCAGCATTCAAATAAACCCGTGTAAATTTCAGGGACAAAGTAGATGATTTGTGCTCCACAGAAACCGGAATTTTTAAAAAAATGCAAGCAGCTATCAGCTGAATACTACTCTTAATATGGCACAAAATCTTAAAACTATCAACTGAAAGGTGCAACATTTGGTGGGTGGATATAAAGGTAAACTTTGAAAGTACTCAAAGACAAATTAGATTCTTTGGGTTTGGGTTCACAATAAGCCAGCAATTCTAAAAGCAACCAGAAGGCAATCTATGGACTAATATTTACACTTGAACATGAAGCTTTTCGGTACTTATTGTCTGAAACATGAACACCACGGTGGTGTCTGGGACAAATGAGTTTCTATTTTTTAGCTGCAGGATCGTGAGATGATTTGGTCTGTTTCTGCTACTAAGCAAGACCCTCTTCAGCCTGTGCCACATATCCCCAAAATAAACAGCCTTTTGTTCAGCAGACATGATTTTCCAAGTTGGGTCTCAACGGTGTTGCATAACAGTCTCGCTCAGTGGTCAAACAAAAAGTCACTGCTTTCTCAACTTTTCACTGTATTACTTCACTGTGGAAATATGTCCAGATGCATTATTCTAAAGTCAATCAACAAAAGGCTTAAGAGTTTGTCATATTAGGTTGAGCAGTATTTGTCAGCTGAGGCACTTCATGTATATTTCAAAGCAATATGAACATTAATAGAAGGCTCAAAAAAGTCCAAATTATCTTTGCCGTAACAGATGCACTGTTTAAAAAACAACAAAATAATTGATATGTGATGAAAGCAGTGAAATCATGACAACATAATGCCAAACACAGCCAAACAGCCTCAACAAAATTAAACTACAACAGGGATATAAAGACACTTACCTCTTATTTTACAGAATACTATTCAAATTCGCATTATGTGACTTTATACAAAGTAAACTGAGGGTTTTGAGGAACAAGCAGTGTAAATCTACGATATTATGTGGAGAGTTAATAAAGTAAAACTACATTTTGATGCTGAACATTCTATTATCATTTTAAAGCTTGTTCACAGTGGATAATGTTGCATTAAAAAATACTCTGACATTTAAATTCATCCTCTGTAATTTTTGCCAGTTTTCCTTTTTGCAATTTCTTCCAATTTGCCAAATTCCCGTGCACTACTGAGTCCACAGACAATATGCAGCTAATGATGATACATAATGAGCTTCACCTGGAGGAGGTAAAACACAGGATGCTCAGGCTTACCTCCTTGACCCAATCAAACCAAAAGTGTTGCAGCACCGTCAGCACCCTCATTAAACTGAAACATTAATACTTTGATTAAACTGAATTAATTTAATAGGGGGCAAAATTCGGTTTTCTCCGCTTCTCGCCATGATAACTGTGTTTTCTTTGCAGCTACACTTTCGTACAAGGCAATTGTGAACATTAGTAAGGTATAGCGAAATCTAAATTAAATATAAAAAATATTTTCTGAAGCCTGAGATCGATATCACACCTGTACTGGTTGAAGTCATCCGCTTTGACATCCAGATCTCATGTATCAAGCGAGTGCTTGAATTGACTTGGCGTGGTGCGTGCAGGGCTCAGGGAGGCAACTCACAGTCATATTACTTATCTTACCAACTCCCCTGAATGAAGGAAAAACATATCATTGAATGAAATGAAACAACCTGTTTCCTTCATGTGACTTTCATTTCATATGGGAATCATCTGTTCCCACTGTGCTACAAAGAGTTTTCTTAGATGCACGTACTGCTGAAATAAACCAAAACACCCTGAGATAAACGCCCATACTTGCATCAGCTTTAAGACATCCAGGGCCTCTTTGAGCCCAGCTGAGCTCCAGCGAGGACCACTAAGCCATTCAACTTGTAGAATGAAATATACTTCTTTTAGTGACCCATTTTACCAAACCCGTCCCTAAGTGCTGAGGTCTGTTTGACACTAAAGTACATTCTTGTCTGAAAGCCTGGGTGTAAATCTGTAAAAGAGGCCTATAAAAGTAGTTGAATCCTCTGTAAACTGCACTGTGTTTAGAAGCTGGTACTCTTATGGTGAAAAACTCCAGACCCAACTGATATAAATGCTCTTGCAGCTTGTGCATTGCATAGTGCGTAACGTGCAGAAGTCAGGGTTCCACTAGGTGCCTGAATCAGCCAAGAAAATTGTGGTTAAAGCAAAAAGTTAAGCTTCAATTTAAATTTCTGAAAATAGAATTTGTTCTAGTCTTGATCACATTATAACTCCACCTTCCTCTACTGAGAGAATGGCGTTACAGGCATGTACGTCACAGTTCTAGCTCCAATTTTGTATATATAAGGGCTCTGTGAGTCTGCCAGGATGCCAAAATGCAGCGACCAAGGAGTGGTTGATTTATCTGACAGCCTCGCTGAGGCGCGGTTTATGGCACAAACAAATCCAAGCAATGCCGAAGAGGATGAAGCCAGCGCTTGTCGAGCGCTTGCCGACGGGCTACCGGTGTCGAAGCCTGCTGGGCGGCGATGGCGTAGAAACGGAAGTAGGGAGTAACCTAAAAGTGATAAAGAGGAATGGAACGAGCTAAAGCGCAGCAGGTGTGCCTGAGGCAGGAGGTATCGGCTGCCGGATCAGTTCCGCCTCCTTTGATCGCAGTTTATTTGCTTACCACCACCTTTTGGTCATTTCGCCATGTAAGCCACCTTGATGAGGGTGCGGCTCTCTAAGTGGTAAACTGCCAGACTAGCTATTGCCCAAGGTGCTAAAAATACCTCCCATGCTGGTCTGGCACTTTGAGAATATATGATATATACAGGAGCAAATCTGTCACACAGCAAATGGGAACAAGAGTAGGAGGAGACCACCCAAGAGATGGAGATCTAAGACTATCCAAAATGCTTACCGAAATAGCATAGCAAGAGCCGAAAGATCTTTTCCCGTCGAAACGCAAACAAACCAGCAGAACTGTACTGCTTTCTCGATGAGAAAAGCATAAAAGGTGGTGTCTGAAATGCAACCCAGCGCAGGAAACGGCCCCCTGGGAAGCTACCTAGAGAGGAGCCGGAATCGAATCACCGTGTCTGGAGCCCGAGAAATTGAGACCAGAGACTATAGCTAATGGGTTATAGGGACCCAATAGAGATAAGTCCTTTCCCTATGAGAGCAGGCCGCCGGCAGCCCTGACAAAGACTATGCTCCACTCCAGCTCCAGCAGTCACCCAATACAAAGCAATTACGTGACAGGCCCTTTCTGTGCTTGAGCCAAACGAATTTTGAGGACTCCTGGGGAGAAGCTGAAAATACTAATCTAGGGTAGTGTTGCTAGCCAGATTCTGACCTTTAGGTGTCCCTCGGCTGCATGGAGCCCTGCTGAGAATTGGGTGACTGAGAGCACATAGTGGCCTCTGTATGTCTGGCATGGTCTGGTCTTAAGTCTGGGTCCATAAAAGGAATGCATGAGCAACTAGTTTATCCCTTGCAGACGTGACCTACTACAATCTCTATTTTGTTTCTAAACACAGAGAAATGAGGAAGCTGGGCCAGCTGTGCCTGGCATGGCACTACTGCGGAGTTTGAGGTCAATTTCAGCAACCTATGATAATTACAGGGTTGCAAGCAGGTCTTACAAGCAATTTGACCAGCTGATAAGCACTTTTCCTGTAACTTGTACTCTACAGTGGTACATGTAAATTGAACGGGCACTGAA